>VZTY01007177.1:231704-362428 GCA_013400935.1 Turnix velox
CACTGGAACAGGTTGCCCAGAGAGGTTGTGGATGCCCCCTCTGGAGGTGTTCAAGACTAGGCTGGACAGGGCACTGGGCAGCCTGGTCTAGTGGGAGGTGTCCCTGCCTATGGCAGGGGGGTTGGAACTCGATGATCTTTAAGGTCCCTTCCAACCCAAACTATTCTATGATTCTATGACTTCTCTATTTAAAAAATATTTTTCTTTGAATACAAGCAAAAGGATACTCCCAGTAAGTCTTAGAACTTAAGATACATTGAGTTCTGTGTCTCCACCTGGCTTTCTGGTTTTGGGACATCTGTCTTGCTCTCCCTTCTGTAAATACATCAGTACAAATGAGATACTGCTATCTATAATGTGAATTTTTTATTATGATATAAGATAGTTTCTTAAGTCATATCTTCTGATTATAAAATGTCACAGGAGCAATATGAAATACTAGCATGTGTTATATGTTGTCGAAAAAAAATTCAAATTTGAAGGTTCACAAATAGATGGTGTTGGGAACTGGCTTGTGGCCCGTGGCCATGGCTCTCTGGTACAGCTTAGGGAAGGTGAAAGCAGACTGTGAGAACATGGATGCCAAAGTGGATGCTGCTGAGCGGGCATGACTTGCAGAAATCCACAAGGATCCGCTCTGGCCTTGGCTAGTCCCGGTAAACAACTTTGGAGGAAAACAATCTTGAGGAGGTGAAGATAAACAACCGTGAAGAGGCGCCACTGCAGGCGTGAGAGACAAAACCTAAGATGCAGCTGTGGGTAGGAGGTAATGGGGAGATGTAGTTTGTTATCACTGACCAATGGGGGTGATGGGAAAGATGTAGTTTATAGTCCCTGACCAATGGATAAGCGTAGTTATTGTAAACTGTAACCTCTATATAAGTGAGCTATTTGGGCTGAATAAACGGAAGCTTCTTTATCACTCATATTGTGTGGCTCATGGTTTCCCTCACCGGCTGGGCCTGCGCAGGACGTTACAGATGGTTTTCTAGAAATATATCAAATCAATAATAGCTTCGGATACCTTTTATATTTGTCTTCTATTTGATGTATTTTGAGCATTCATTTTTCAATATATGGTGATACAATGTCTGTAAGAAAAATTACATTTTTACTGCACTTAAAAATATTTATTAAGGAAGATAGTAAAAATTTGCATTTGTAATCCTATTTGCTAACTGCCATTTTATTTTACTTTTAATTTGATTATTTTGAGTTTGACCAAGCAGTCAACTGTATTTGGCATATGTGATAAATATATATTAAAATACACTGTGATGCAAGGCATATTAGCTACTAACTTGTTCTTCCAAAACATTTTAATAGTGTTGTCATTATGCAAATTGAAGATCTATAAAACACCACTTAAATTTTACTATATTTTAACTTTGTAATTTTCGCCTGGAGACATAAAATAACTCCTACCTAAAGTACATCATGTATGTTAATTATCAGAGCAGCCAAACTTTTCTGACAGTTGTTAGTTGTGTTTGCTACAGGAAAGTATTTTTCCTCAAATTTTTGTATGTTGTATCCAAATATGATAGCATTAGAGACTTACTTCATTGTTTTCACCTCTATTTGCATAGTGCAGCAATCATGTCCCAAAATTCTCTATGTAATGATTCAGAAGAGTAAGATGAGTTTTATTTTTTCCACAGCATGTCCAACCTTGCACTACAACAATGATGTAGTGATCTCTTTGTACTTTATCATGATTAATAGTTCAATTTTATAGATTTGCATACTGTAATTAGCCCTAATTGCAACAGATTAGATTTATCTGTTGGTACCTAGTGGCTGTGTTGAACTAAATTAGAGTAAACAAAAGCAACTCTTTGTGTGAAATCATTGTCAGAAGTGGATGTAGTTTTTGGGTAGGGTGAAGGGAAACCTGCAGATTTTGTACAGATGTTCAGAAAATAAAGTAGACCAAAATTAGCTATACTTGGCAGTTCTGCCTGTATTTAGGTACCTACATAAGTTGTGGGATTTAGCATCTATAAATTGCATCGATTTACATCAGCTCAGTGTGGTAGTGAGCATATTGAGCATCTGCTTTCACTTTTTCCTTCAGGACAGCCAAAAATAGGCTTTGTTACAAATAATCAGCTCTTTAAATACAGATAATTTTATCCCCTGAATAAGACAAAATGAGACAGAATTGGAAAAGAAGTCTGGTTGTTGCTACTGTGTCTTTTCCTTTGCTTCAGCCCATCACTCTTCCATTGATATGTGGGCAGTGTGAAAATAGAATCATAGAATGGGTTGAGTTTGAAGGTACATTCAAATGCCATCTAGTCCACACCCCCTGCAGTGACATGAGCTATGTCAGGTTGCTCAGAGCCTGATCCAGCTTGAATCTCTTCAAGGATGGAGCCTCTGCCACCTCTCTGGGTAAACTGTTCTAGTGCTTCACCAGCCTCATAGTGGAGAACTTCATTCTGGTGTCTAATCTAAACCTACCCTGCTCAGTAATTCTTTATTCTATTGCTTTCCCCCAGCTGGCACTGCTGAAGCTTCATTGAGCTCCCTGCATCCCTCAGAAAATAAGGGCAGCCTTTGTTTCAGGAGATTGTTACAACTCAGCAGAATCTGTGGTAGCATCACAAGTGGTAAACGCAGAAAAAATCCATGTTCCTGGCCTTTGATTCCACCAGCCACAGGTTTCAAAGTGTGAGCCTTCCATTCTTGCAGATATTGGAAAATACCAAACAATCCAGCAAAATACTTATGACAAAATGTATGTGCTTTATATATTACCAGTCATTACTAAGATACAGAACTGAAAAGGAGCTTCGGTGTTATTTTTAGTCTGTGGGAAAAGAAAAAGATGGAAAAGGTAATTTTTCTAAGCTTATGTTGGACATGAGTAAAATTATTTTCACTGAAATTAAAGGATAGATGGCGCCTGTGGTAGAAATTCTAAAATGGAAAGAACATTCAAATAATTCAAGGTAGGAGTTTCTTAAAGCAGAGCCTTATGATTGGAAGTGTTGAATGTTCCTCCACTTACAAACACTGGACATTAAGTTGATATCAAGTTTGCTGTTTTACTCAACTCATGCAGTCCAGACAGTTGACTGGTGCCCCAGAAAGCAAACAAGCAACATTTCTATATCTAATATTGCTCAGATATATAAGGCCACTGTCTTGCTCCATGTAATACTCAAATGGAGTGCTGATTAACTAAAACCATGTATTAGTTAGCAAATGCATGGAAACATGGATATTTGTAAAGTTTCTGTGTCACTTCCTAGCTGTAATTTAATTGGAATACTTTTGATTAACACAATGACAAGCAATGGGTTTTAGGCATATCAAGAAGCACTCAGTCATCTTTGTGAAATACTCACCTGTAGTGTGAAGGATTTCATTTCATGCATCAGATAGTATCCTGTCACTTTCTTCTTACCAACTTTCTGTCTTTTCCACTGTCAGCTGATGTACTGGTTTGAAGGATTATGCTGCTATTAAATCCTGCTTCAGTAGGAGCTAACACAAGATAGCGGTCATATTCATACTCCTCAGGTCTCTGAATTTTGGATGACTGCAGACAGTGCTGGGTGAGTATCTGATATACTGCCTGAGGTATAGTGTTATCTCAGGTGTGGTGGCAGTCACACTATTGAGCTACAGCCCCCATTTTGTAATTAAATACAACATTAAAGAGAATAGGATGTGGTAAGCAGTAGTTTCTGTGCTGTTCTTTTTTCTGAAAGCCTTCAAAATTAAACCAAGCATAACTGTCTATTTCAGAATTGTAAGCACAATTGTAACACAAAAAGTGTTCAATTAACTTTCTTTAGTGCCTATGAAAAAAGGAGAACTGATTTACATCATTCCTTTGATATGGAAGAATGTGTTGTTTAAAAGGGATTTTTCATTTATGCATGATTTTATGGATTCATAACTCATAATAACCTGGGTTGATACTCTAACTAGTGAGTTTTTGAGAAACACAGCAGAAGATATTATTTAAAAGAATGAAAAATAAAAAACAGACCAAAATTAAACAAAGTAAAAAAAGAAAACAAAAAAAGCACCCCAACAAAAAGACCAACAAAATCTAGACTTATTGATGTTTAGGAAAGAGCTGATTACTGTTTGAAATGGGGTTTTTATGGTTGCAGATTGTGTAGGCTTCCAGATTTTAAAAAAAAGCCAAACCAACATATAAGCACATTAAATGCTTAGAGCCTTGAGTAAGAGAGATTTTTGAATGCTTTCTTATTTCTCTGGTTTTCTTCATCATGAATCAATGAGATTTCCTAGATAGGTATTTTACTTTCTTTTACTAATGCAAGTGGCAGAGTTTAAAATCTGAACACTGTCTAACTAAAAAATTCAATGATAGTTTGACAGGTAAAATTTAACTCTGTTTCAGGTTTCTAAAACCAAGTAAATGTGAGATTTTCACTTTGTAATTCTTTGTTAATGATAATTTCCAAGACAGAATTTGTTAAGTAATATTAATTAATAGAATTCATTAAGACTGACAATGTAATTCCCAAACTGACCCCTTTTCATCTTAATCTTATTATGTAACTACTGAAGGAAACCAGAATTTTGGTAGTTTTAACTAAATTGCTAAGCGCTAAGCTAAATAATTGCTCTGATAGTAGAAATAATGTGTGCTTTATTATTAGCAAAGTTAACTTGCTCAAATGTGTGGGCTTTAGAAGCTCATGAAATGACCCATTTCTTAGGCAGAGTGAAGCCATTCTATGCTGTTTGAGCAAAATCTAGCACTTTAAAACAAATCTTGTGGTGTCATTGTTCTGCAGATGTGACAGGCAAAGGCTCGCTGGAAGTAATGAAATTATATTGCTCTTACATTATGCAGTGCAGATGAGATGACTGCCATCTGTAAGAAACTCCCACGTGGCCTAATGTTCTGCTAAATTTAGTGGTGCCAGCTGGGTCTTGTTCTCTGGGTCTAATCACCTTCATATCACAGGACAGTCTTTGATGGGGCAAACAGTGCTGTGTCAGAAATTATTTTTTTACTGCCAGTCCTTGGTGTGTGTGTGACAATTCAATATGAAAAAGTCTGTTGGAATAAGCCTGATGTTTTGATTTGTTTGTTGCTTTCTGCATCATGCAGAACCCTGAAGGTGCTTTCTTACATCTTTCCACCCTTCCCATCTCCCGATAGAGCTAGGTGATCACAAAGGAGGTTGAAGCTGGATCTACTTGATGCGTTTTATGTGAGATGTAATTTATTATTACTCCTGAATCAGGACATATATTTGTTGAAAGCAGTGCAGTCAGTGCTCTTTTAAAACAGTTCAGTGATTGATATGTCTGTCTCCTTTTTTTCCTCATTTCCTTCTCCCTTTTTCAAAGACCTTTTTAACTGGGAAAAATGAGTTTAAAAAAAGAAATTAACATCCTCCAGGAAACGTGCTGGTTTGAATTATTGTGGGGAGAAAAATAATTCACTAACTCAGAAAAGCCTGCCAGAGCAAAACCAGAAAAATAGCTGAGGAAATCTTTTTATTTACCTCAGTTTGCAAAACTTTAACAGGACTGAATTTTAATTGCTGAATGATGAACAGTAAAGGAGAGAAGATGCAGACAATGACTCATTGATCCCATATTTTTTAATGACTGAAATACAAAATAATGTGTTTGGATTCATTTTATGGAGTTGCTTTGCCTTTATTTTCACAACTGTAAGCATAGAAAATTATTTGGACAGTGAATTTTGAGAAAAAGTTTTTCTAGGCCTTCTGTGGTGCAGCCAGGTAATGAGAACACTGTGTTGTAGCAATGGGGAAAAACATATGTGCTGCTTTTCTCATAGCAGTTGGTAATGGTGTCATCAGCAGTTCATCACCCTTCTCAGAATATGCAGCTCTCAAAATAACAAGAATATTTGCTTTTAAGCTTGTAAAACAGTTTATTCATTTGGGAGTCATCAGATAGAGCATATCGAGCAAAAACATATGAAAGATTCAACTACTCCTATAGTTAGATGCCTGTAAGGACAGATTAATTTATGGTGCTAAAGAGAGGGAATTTGTACATCACACCTTACAGGTAAATCTATTTACTTTATTCCATGAAGCTAGAAGGATAACAGTAAAGAACTGTGAAATACGAGTGTGGATAGGAGTGAGTAAAAAAATATTTCTTTTATACTTTGCAATCTATTTTTAATTAATAAATGGATTGATGTGGACACACACACCCATCCATACTTCATAGAGACAATGCAAACCATGTAATCTCACAGACTTGGGCATAGACTGTGACTTAAAACATCATAGGGCAAATCATAAGATCACATCTCGAAAATCAGCTTTTAAAGCAGGGTTAGAAATATTTTACGCAGTAAGATTAACCAGCCAACCAGATACCACAGCTGAACATCTTGCCAAGATGTAAATTCAACCTACAATTATTGCAGGAGCTCTAGGAGGCTTTTTAGTCATAATTTTTTTTTAACTGAAACTGTTGTTCCCCTTCCTGGTTTCCTGTACTGTGAAATATTTGTACCCAAACCCTTAGTGTGTGGAAACATCACTGTGTATTGAGCTCTGACACGATCAGAAATAGTCTGGTCTCATGGTTTTTGCAGGCATGGACCTCTCATGTTGTGTGCACATCCTGTGAATGAGAGGTCTAGGATTTCAAAATTTAAGTACTTTCTTCCTCCAAGAGCCACAGCTCAAATGCACCAAAACTTTTGGGTTTTTCTGTCTCCTTTTCTGTTGCAGTATGGGCACAGGCCATAAAGGGTTAACAACTGCTCAGCTCAGGGCCTGAGGCAAATCCTATCAAGCCACCTGACGGCCTTGGAGCTTGTTTGTGCCTTCCATTGTTTTGGGAAAGAGTCCTCTATGCGGTGGGAAAGAAGAAGAAGGAGTCAAGGATGAGCAAGATAACAACGACCTTGTGTGTTGGCAGAAGAACTCTAAGAGGAGGGTCTGACATTAATGCAAGAATGTAACTTGTAACCAATCAGTATGTTAGTAGCATTGATAACTAGCCATCACTGTATATAAGCTTGTCTCATGCTCACAATAAACGGATTCTGGCAGATCATATTGATCGTGGAGGTCAGCCCCTTCTTACACCAATCGTCCTATTACTTTACTTTTCCTTACAGCTCAGCCAGAATTAAGAAAAACAAGCTTCAAAACACGTAAACAGCTAGGACCATGATGCTCATGCGTATGTATCCATATTGATGTGCAAAAGGGCAGCAAGTTAACTTCCATAGACAGTATTTCTTATTTCCATTCTAGGACTCAGGAGAGTTAACCATATAATGAAGATCTGTTTTGCTGCAGATAGTACCAAAACAAGATAGAAAAGGGGCTGCCCCCAGCATAGCCTGTGATGTCTATTTTGCAAGGTGGTGTTTGTTGAAATTCCTGTAGACAGAATTAGACATTTCCAATGTCTTGATTAGCCCAAATAAAAAGCAAAAAAGAGAACTCTTAGGTCTTTTTCTATAGATTATTTTTAAGAAGAAAAAAAAAAAAGGGAAAAAAGGTAGAATCAAAAAATACCCCAAAGCATCTGGCAATCCCACAGTATGATGGATTTGAGAGAGGAATCACCTGGTGTCTTTCAGACTTTTTTTTCAAGGAAATTTACAGTCTCCAGCTATGAGAGGCAGTTATGAAAAGTCTTGAGCAGGCTGTATTTGGGTTATGTTAGTCAGGAAGCAATGGATTTGACCTGGCATGGTACTAGGTTTGAGGAAAGTTGAGGAACATGCTGCACAAGGTCAGAATATAGAAGATAAGAAAAAGGTCAAAAGAAAAATCCATCTCTGTATGGCAAAAAGAACGCCCCATTTTTCTAGTCTGATGCTTCATATTGCTATTCAATGAGAAATTAAATCCAGGTGTCAAGATACAGGCAATGTCTCTTTGTATTCATTCTGCATCTCTGGACCTATTTTATTCTTTATTTCATGTTTCTCAGCTCACAGAAGAAATGCACAAGGATTCCAACTCTCCAGCTAGGAAGGTACATCAGAAGCAGCTCCCCTGTCATTTTTCAAGGTAGTTTTAGGCACACCCTGCTTCTCTTTTTATCTTTCATGATCTGTGGGAGTTGGGGAGAGTTGCTTTAAATTGGTTGTAGCCCTGGCATGTATTTCTCCAAATTAAAGGATGGCTCAGTTGGTGGGATGCACATGCAGGGTGATGGCTTTCCTCTGCTTCCCACCAACCCCATGCTGGAGAAGAAGGTAGAGCCTCTGTGAAACCCACTGTGTTTTGTGAGAGGGGGTGAAACCAGCAGTGAGAAAGGCAGCCAGTGACTAATGTTAGAATAAAAAGTCATAAAAATCAAACCTGATAATTTTGAGTGCCAGGTTTTTCCTGTCACCTCTGATTGCACTGCTAGGCAAACAGCCTTTGTATCATGTTGAGTAGAAAAAGGGAAAAAAATAGAATTCAAGTCACTGCTTACTGGGGAGGGAATAAAATAAAAGCCCCCCCCCACTCCATTGAGTCTTTTTCTAATTAAAAATGGCTTTAATGTAAGCAGAAGAAAGCAGACGTTGTCTCCCTGCTGTTATTCTAGCTGGCAAGACTGAACAGCCCTAATCCATAAAATCTGTAATATTTCATTAGTTTAGGAATGAGATTTCTTGGGTTTTTTCTTATGGTCACATTAATTACAGTCTCATCTACAGGTGTGAAGAGTATTCTCCAGTAATGGAAAGGAAAATCTTTTTCATGTTAATTAAGCAAAGAATAGGAGAAAGAATGGTAAATTGCCACATATTGCACACACCAGAGAGGAGGGATTGTGCTGCTGAATTGTACACAGGCTGAGTCACTCTTCCCTTTCTAATACAACAACTTCTATGTTTTCTGGCAGGTAAAGGATCTGGAATTTGTTCTTTCTACACCCCAAAATGGCACATTTAGGAGGGCTAAACTTGCCTTGATTAGCATGGGATTTCTGCAAATTAATAGAGAAGTTTTCTCCTGTCATCCCTTTACAATGTCAGTCCTGTAGTGCTTGGGACTGAAATTAAGTGTTTTTAAAGACAATCTGTGACAATTATAATACATGCTCATCTTGATTATATGTTGGGAAATAAGCTTTACATCTGTTACATTTATCCCTGTCTTCCTCTGAGGTCTAGATGTAAAAATAACTGTATTTCTATAGCACAAACATTAACAAAAGGATGACAGCACATTATCAGAGGGAGCACACACAGCTGTGGAGATGTTCTGTACAATTGCCTAATGCACATATCAAACATTTCACAGCAATTAATGTCTTGGCCAGGCTGGCTGGGTCAGCAGCAGTTCCAGGGTGAGGAATTCTGTGTAGGTACCTTCCTTTTTTCCAAGGTTGCACAAGCCAGATTCACTAGAAAGAGCGAGACATGAAATGTGAAGTAACAGCAAGCTGCTATGGATTATCTTTTCAGCATCCTTTACTGCCACAAATTACTATTACTGACCCAAGACCATAATCACATGCTTCAAAGAACAGGGCAACTGATTTTAAAATAGTATTTCCCTGTGTAAATGACTGCATTTTTCTAGATAATCTGGTAGTTAGCAATTTGCTTGAACCTTAAAACAAGAGTTAATACTATTTCCAAAGATTTTGACTGCCAAATATCTGCATAAATTTTAATTTTAACTGAATTCTTGCTGAGAAAGAGAATATTCTTTATTTCACTTTGCAATTTAATTGAAGACAAAACATTATCTCTTTACAAATAACACGTTGAATCTTGGTTCAATTCCTCTAAATATTTTTATCAAATTTTTATGAATTATTTGGTTCTTCTTTTGATTTGGGTTCTAGAGGGGGAAGGGAAAGGACATGGAGAAGGGAGCATGTGGAAGGCAAAAAAAAAACATGCATAAGAAGCAAATATGTTTTCTTTTTAATAACCCAAAGTCAAATAGCCAAGCTCTGGTGGAAAGTAATTTTTTACATGAGGAGGAAGGTGAAATTTTTACATTATTTCAAAACTACTGGGCTTATTTGTATGCTCCCACTGTGGTTAAATGCCTCTGAATATTCTGGAAATGTTGTTTGAGTATTTCTTGGTGTCAGATTGGTTTTGACCTGAAACAAAAAGTTTTTGAGTTTCCCTTGCCAAGGTGAAATTAAGCTGGAAATATGAAGACAGTTTTTTTTTCATTTGACATTTCTAGCAAGAGTGAAGAAGGTGAGAGATAGAGATCAGTTGCATCATGGACTATTTTTGCTTCAGTGGCCAGGAAAGTCAGATGTTTTAGTTCAAATCCCTCATGTCTCACCCTACCATTTTTTACATGTTGACTCTAATCATTCTCTCACCTTTTACGCTGCCTTTTCTTTGGTAGTGTAAAAATGGACTCCAAGCACTTTAATGGGGTATGGTCAACAGGCTAAAACTAGCTGTCAGAGAATCCTAAGGAAAGTATTTCAGAGAATGGCTTACCACTAGACTGTCAAATCAATTGCTTGACAAATGTTAATATTGTAGTTCAAATGAAGATTAAGTCTCTCTGAGTAATTTAATATCTTTTTTCCTTTTTATTACCCTGCCTTTTTAAACCTGAGGATGTGCATTTACTTGTCAGGTACAATGTTACTACTGATTTTTATTCCCTTTGTGACTTTTTTTCCCTAAGCAAATTTATAGTCATCAATGAGCAAAAGAAGATGATGAAGTTCTTTTATTCTACATTTCACTGGCTTATTGAATTATTATGGTCTATTAAGGAGTCAGCACTGGTGAAAAATCTCTCACTATACTTTTCACATGCAGATGCCTTGGCATTCACAAGCAGATCTTGAAAGCAGCTAATCATCAAAGGAAAATAATTAATGTTTACCTTGCAAATTCTACACATTTTCCATGCTTCATTGTAATTTATAATCATCTTGTTCTAAATTATTTTTTTTTCCTTCAGACTTCTCTAAATACACCTTGTATATTTAGAAACTCACAGTCAACTCCAGTATTATGCACCAAGCATAAGGGATTTCAGGATTTTAAGATAAGAAACATATGACTCATTCTTTGTTTATCCTCTGTAATAAGCTTTTATGAGCCTGTATTTTGGGTTATCTTTACTTGATTCTTTGGAGTATAGGTCCAAAAGGTCCCCCTGGATGACAGATGGCCCCCCCTCCTCTCTCAAAAGAAAGAAGAAGGAATGAAGGGGTTTATGAGTTTAGAAAAATTCCAAACTGCTTTAATAGACAATGTAATAATAGATACAATTAAAAGGGAAAAGATAAAAACGTATACAATGTATACAAAAGCATACCAGGGTCTCAGGAGGATGATCTTGTCCCCAGCAGACGCAGGGAGAGTCCCAGTCAGGAGCTGGATGCCGGATCTGGATTCAGGAGTGCTCGGATGAGGGTCAAAGGCAGATGAACAGGGAGAGTCTTTCCTAGACGTCGGCCATTGAAGAAAGAGTGAAGAAGAGACCTCTCCTTCCCATCCCTCAGCTTTTATANGTCAGACACAAGGGGCCTAGCTGAAAAGTGAAGTTACAAATGAGAACATTTTCTCTATTTTACCTCAAACCAGGACAGGTGTGTGGCGGGTGACTCCTTTGGAGAAATAGAATTTGGTTTTGGCCAAACTGAATCCAGCTGTTGTGTTTTGAGATTACACTCGAATGTAAACTACTCAGCATAAGGACAGGTGATTTCGAGATTCACATTAACTGGCCATTCCTGACATGGAGTGAAATGGTGATACAGAAGTGCCAAATGAGACACATCAGTTGGCCCCCACAGCAGGAGACTTGCTCTGCTCTTTGGAAAGTGACAAAAAATGAATGAGGAAATGGTGAAATTTAAATCAGACTTCTGAAAACAATCTGGGAGTTTACAATCCAAGGATCTTTTCTATGTCCAGTAAAGTAAATATTTTTTTAATAAGAGAGTTAAGCTGTAACTATTCTGTCAGCTGGATGAGGGTTATGTCTTTAAGATTTGCACTTGAAATTAAGTGATATTTGAGGTGTTTGAAAGAGAAACATGTTGCAGTATGGGCACAGACTATAAAGGGTTAACAACTGCTCAGCTCAGAGCCTGAGGCAAATCTTATTAAGCCACCTGATGGCCTTGGAGCTTGCTTGTGTCTTCCACTGTTTCGGGAAGGAGTCCTCTATGGTCTGGGAAACTCAAGGAAGAAACAGATAACAAGAACTTGTGTACAGCTGTGTGTTGGCAGAAGAACTCTAAGAGGAGGGTCTGATATTAATGCAAGAATGTAACTTGTAACCAATCAGTATGTTAGTAGCATTGATAACTAGCCATCACTGTATATAAGCTTGTCTCATGCTCACAATAAACGGATTCTGGCAGATCATATTGATCGTGGAGGTCAGCCCCTTCTTACACCAATCGTCCTATTACTTTAGAAACATAGTCATGTTTTCAACTTACCTTTGCCAGACAGTAAAATCAGTTTATAAGTAGGTTCAATCTGATCCAATTTAGCAGCATTATAACAGCCTTCTTTGGAGCTTTACAGGGACTTGAAGAAGCATTTCTTATTTTGAAATTGGAACGAACCAGGGTGGAACAAGAACTAGTCTTGGTTTAAATGCTGTGTTTGCAAATAAAAAAAAAAAAGGGGAGTTTGAACTGTATGAAAAACATTGTAAGGGATGCATGCACAGTTAGTGTCTGTATTTCATAGCTGCATTTTTTAGTGCTCTGAGCATTTTAATATTCTGAAGATTCTTCATCTGGTTATGAGAAAGCTGATGCAGTGTTTAAAATACCAGTAGAGCTCTGCCTCTTACTGCCTTCTGGAAAAAGTTAAATTTTTCAAATAAGCTTGGTGAAAATGATCTTGCAACCTAACACAAGAGGAAGGATGCAGACGGGTAGCTTTTAGGTCATTTTGGTTGAACCCTCACTTTTAACCTAAACCACTAATTTTACAGCATTGGAAAGGCTTTGGTAAAGATGATGGACATTTTTAAATTATGGAACTGTTTCCTTTTAACTTGCATGCTTTAAAAAGCAGCAAATGGTTTGTCTGTAATACTGAGTATCATTCCCTTTACCTTAAAAACTGAACAGGTCTTTTGATCTGATGAACAGCAGTGCTGTTGATCTGATGAAGAGCAGTATTCTCACCTGAGTAATATAGAAGTGATCCAGCTTTGGGTCTTATTCAATATAAATTTCCACTGAAATGCCTACGGCTCTTTCCATGAGAATCTGAATTAAATGGCATACCTTCTGTTGTTTCTGGGTAACAGAGTAAAGATTCCGGTAAGTCAGGACTGGCATTTTAGCTTAAGATTCACGTAGCTAAACTAATGGGCAATATCTTTTATAAAATGTTGTATCCCCATGCGTGAAAGTGGGTGAGAAATATACAGCTGAAAATGACTCAGGGAAGCAGAAAATATCACAGGCGAGAAAAACTGACCCAAAACTCAATGGGCTGATTTTGATATGATTGATCATGATCAGAAGCAACTTCATGAAATTGATTTTTTTTCTCAGAGCAGTCCTGAGTATATTATGAATATCTTCAGAGACACCTGAAGTAATCTAACCTCTCTATAGTCTGTGGAAAACTTGTTTTCATTCTAAGGCTGAGTAATCCTGGCAGCCTCTGGCAACAAAAACACAGGAGAAAGGAGAGAAGCAGAGTGAGCCAGGAACTGAGATGCTGTGTGCAACCTCTGTGCAAAGCCAAGCAGCTTTGAGCTCCAGGAACAGTGTATGGCTAAGGTTTATTATGTCTTCTGGGTGACTTCCACTATAACAGACTCAAAAACGTTGTGAAATGTGATTTAAAATGGAAGGCATCTGCTAAGTCAAGAATAGAAGAAAGGGTTTGCAGAAGGATTTGCTTTCTGAGGCAGTCCAGACTTTTGTGAGCACATGGCAAGACTCACAAATCAGTATGAATGGATCAACTATCTAGAGAGAGGTCGAAATATAGGATAGGACTCACCATAGGATTGTGATCAAAACCCCTTTTTAGCTTTGTTGAATACTTGTGACCCCAGAAACATATTAAGAAGCAGGAAAAGCTGGGGTAGGACTTTTTAATAGGATACAGGATGGCAGGACTAGGAGTAATGGATGCAAATTGGTAGAGGGGAGATTCAGGCCGAATATAAGAAAGTTCTTTACAGTGATGGTGGTGAGACATTGGAACAGGTTGTCTATAAAGGTTGTGGATGCCCCCTCTCTGGAGGTGTTTAAGGCCAGGCTGG
This sequence comes from Turnix velox, assembly GCA_013400935.1. Classification (NCBI taxonomy): domain Eukaryota; kingdom Metazoa; phylum Chordata; class Aves; order Charadriiformes; family Turnicidae; genus Turnix; species Turnix velox. The sequence goes on from VZTY01007177.1 coordinate 245,900, forward strand.
ATGAGGCATTGAGCAACCTGATCTAGTGGGAAGTGTCCCTGCCCATGGCAGGGAGGTTGGAACTATATGATCTTTAAGGTCCCTTCTAACTCAACCATTCTATGATTCTAAGAAAGTGCCTAAAGCAGGGTGAAAGAAGGGAATGAGAGGAGGCTACCTGATGAGAGGTGATTAAGGCCTTCTTTGCTCTGGCAAAGATGAACAGGGGACAGAGGGAAGATGTGGTGAAACAGTTGAAGCCTTCTATGAAGCTTCTGTTTTTTGAAGGGAATACTCCACCAAAAGAAACTCCAAGTCAAACTGGAGTTTCTCCTTCAGCCATCCAACCAATTCAAGTTTGTAGAACATAATTTTCTTTTAAATGAGAAATGATAGGGTAGCAACTGGATCCATCCAGACACTGTCAATGGCTTGTAGATCCAAATATCTCCTGGTCATCTCCCCCTCTTCTCACTTCCACCCAGGAGCCCACTACCTCTCTGTGCACCTCTGTTTCAGACTCGGGTTCTGAATGTTCTGCTGAACTAAATATCATTGTTTCTCCATTTGTTGTTGGTTTTTTGTTTTGGGGTTTTTTTTCTCCTCAGTCTGTCAAAATACTCACAGATGACAAATATAGACAACTTCTGACTTAATTTTTCCTAGGAGTCAATCCAGAACTCTCTGGTAACCTACATTAAATGTCCAGTTCCTTACTGAGACATAAATCTTTGAAATGCTATTAATATAAACAGACTCCCTGTGTCAAGCAATCTGCTTTTCCTGTAAAAACACCACAGATATTTCTCACATTCTCCACATGAAGCAGAACTCCTAAGTTTCATTTTAATCCCATTCCTATCCCTCCCCACTGATTTCAGCATAATTTATATCCTACCCTGGTGCAAGGCAGAAATTAGTTTTGATGGCTCTATCCATATATTGATGGGAATCAGCAGAACTTCATATAATTCTCAGGAAGTGTTGTACAAAGTTCTTCTGAAGTGAAACATCGAATATGATTATATGCAGCAAATTATAAACTGATTTCAGGCTGCAAAGTTAGTATGAAAAGGGTGCTATGCTTGTTAGAGTGTATAAATTAAATGAAATTAACTTTGTAATAACTGTTTTTTTAATATTTTTGCTTAAAATTGTATCTCACTGGAAATTCTTTAAAACAAATTGGAAAACATATGGAGTCCTTTCAAAATGTGCATGTGGACAGCATGAAGATATAGGAAGACCTAATGATAGAAAAATGTGTTTATGCAACATATGAAGCCGTGAGGCTTCTCTGAACTTAAATCCACATAGACGCTGATTCTTTCCAAAATATCTGCATAATTCAGATGTAATTCCAGTTTAAAACTAGTTAATTATATACATATTAATTTGCGAAGAAATTAAGCTTATTTTATTGGCTTTGAATAATCCAGAAACCTTACTTCTAACTGTGTTATATTTGTAATGAGCATTTAAGACTTTAAGCACTGTGCTGTGGCAAGAAAAAAGTTACTAAAGAAATTGTGAGTTTCTTTCTCAGAAAGTTATATGCATTAACTATGAGGGAAGGAAGGCTGTATTTCTGAGCATCAGTTTTATTTGTAAATGGGATTGTTTCCTTCATAGTTTTTATAGTTCTCTTTGACTATTTAAATATGTAAACTAATTATTTCATGCCAGGTATGTTTTAAACATTGATTTTCAATAGCTGATCTGAACTGGGACTAGTGGTCTCTACAGCGACCAATTCACACCATGGGCCAGCCACAGCCTTATGACAAAAGGTAAATATCACTCAAACTGTGTGCCTCTTCCATGACATAGAAATGAAAAATATCCATTTGCTTATTAGCTGTAATACTCTCAAAATTTTCAATGAAATAATCGAATGTTCTTAGTTACATTGACAGTTTAAACATAATCCAGCAGTTAAAGAGTATTTATGCTCTGTATATGTGTAACTCACTGGTATGTGAATGCCAGAGGTAAGAGTAATTGTTCATGGCAGGTTCCCCTAAACATAAGTATTGTGGCGTTCAGGGATTTGCCTGAGACAGAGGTGGTAGGGAAAGATTTCCAAGGAAAACAGACCATCCCTCATCACTACTGAGAACTGCAGGCAGGTCTTATTGTTAAAGTCATGGATTTTCCCCTACATTTCACCTTTCTGACATCATTCTTTACAGTGAGGGTGGTGAACCACTGGAACAGGTTGCCCAGGGAGGTTGTGGATGCCCCCTCGCTGGAGGGGTTCCAGACTAGGCTGGACAGGGCACTGGGCAGCCTGGTCTAGTGGGAGGTGTCCCTGCCTATGGCAGGGGGGTTGGAACTCGATGATCTTTGAGGTCCCTTCCAACCCAAACTATTCTATGATTCTATGTTTATTTAAATTCTATGCAAAACTGAACAGAGAGGGTATTTTGTTCTTCGGGGAAAATGATTAAATTGTCATTGTGAAGTGATGGTTCTGGCCCTACATACCTGAGAAATTCTGTGTGTTCCCAGAGCCAAAAAGGAGTTTCTTGACAGGGACACACCACGCATCTCTTGGTGCATTGAGGTGCTGATTCTCGGTTTGAAGACTTTGCTTGCAAAACTGCTACTTCACTGAAAAAAAAGGTAAGACAAAAGGAGGGGGCAGGTTTCTAAAGACCTAAAAGTAACTAGATATTTGCTGTCTGTCTTCATTCCAGAAAGAGAAGAGGTGAGATGAGTTTTTTACTAGGCTTCAAAGATGCCTGGTGTTACTAGAGTCAAGCAAATGTTTGTAACAATCTATGACCTGTTATGAATCTCAGACTTTTATTTCTGGGCACTTTCACAAAGTCAGTTTGACTGAGCTAGTTAAAGGAGCTGAGAGCTGGGAGCCACTGACTTCAAAGTCAGATGGAATGAGATAAAAATTTTGTGCTGGGGAGGAGAGGGAACAGGAGAAGAATTCAAAAGAAGCAGGAAATGGGTTTAGAGAAACATCAGGGAAAAAATATGTATTTGGAGGTGATGTAAAAGAAAATTGAATCAGAAGAGTATTAACAACCTATTTATGAAAGCAATGAGGGAATTTTTTATTGCCTAGTAACTGTTTAACAGTTTTCACTGACTGACGTGTGCTGTTCTCTCTGCCTGTGGAGTGAAAATTCACTTGCAAATTCAGATGTACAGTGTAAATCTAAACTGCTGATAGTGTGGGCAACCCTTGGCTTTTCCCATGAATACACAATATGCATTTTGGATGTAGGGTCACCAGCACTGCCCAGAGATGCGTGCCATAAAGATGTAGAACCTTAACATCCACCTCCTTGTTCTGTCTCATTAAATACATGCAAACAGAAACTAAGAAGAAAAAGAATGAAGTGTCTCCCTTTTTCAAAGAATATACTGTGTGAACAAACAAAATGCTCAGATGTAACTAAAACAGGTAGTACAAACGTGTTTTGAAAGCAGACTATTGCAGATCCAGGAAGCCTCTTTTCCTTGAAATTCTCAGAAAAAGGAGAACACCCCTCATTGCTATTCATTTTGGCGCCTGATCCAGAGCATAAGCACTATCAGATCTCAGTAGAGCAGAGAATACTTAAAAGCAGCAAATATGTAGAGCTGTCCTGTGCAGGAGATGGCTGGTGATAAATTGTCCTTTCAGTGGGTGGAGGCTCTCCAGGTTCTACCTAACTGCAGAAGATGTAGCACTTCATGTATTGTACTCTTCTCTGCAGTGCTGGCCAGTGCATTTTCCTCATGTACTCTTCCTATCAACATCAGCTCATGGAATTATTCATTAATTTATTTGGTTGAATAGACTCAGTCATCCCCTAATAGCGCCTGGCCCACAGTCTTTACAAAGCAGTGCTTGGAAGCAGAAGGACTTTCCAATTCAATCTTCATTTAAAGAATATTGCAAAACCAGCCTCAGAAAAAAATAAGCTAGATTATGAAAAACAAGGACTAGATATGGGACAGCAAACTATGTCAAAGCATTTGTCCAAAAGTCATCTTTAAAAAAGAGTAAGACAAATGTCCACTGAGTTAAATGAGCATAAGGGACCTAGCTGACTGAAGTTGGCACAAAGGAGTGGTGTGGGTCAGGGGACCTTTGTCATATCCCCCTGAGCCTGAGGGACCCAGAATTGTGTTCTTGGGAGCATATGCCAACATGGCCTCTCAGGTAGGAAACTTTTATAAAGGTCTGACGTTATGGATTATTTGTTGTTTGCTGACACAGATTGCAAATGTTTTGTTCCCTAGCTGGTGGTTAATTATGTCATTAATAAACTGCTGTGGTCTTGACCTAGTTTAAACTACAGGAACTGAGCAGATTTCAGCTGTGATATAAACACACACATCAGTCTTTCATGTTTTACTTACAAGGAATTGTTCCATATATTTTGACTTACCTACTGTGTCTTCTTGGTTTGTAAGTACAACTATATATGTTTAAGTGAACAAGAAGTTACTATTTCTTTTTGAACTCAATCTGAAACTAATTCAGAGCTTGAAGGCAGAAAAATAAGTAAGAGTTGTTGTTTAATGGGAAAAAAACCTCTTGGATCTCACTTTGTGACTGTGTCTTTAAACATAAAATCATATAGTGGTTTGGGATCTCAAAGAACATCTGGTTCTAACCCCCCTGCTGTCAGCAGGGACGATTCTCACCAGCCCAGGTTGCCACCCTGGCCTTGAAGCTCTCCAAGGATGGGGCATTTACAGCATCACTGGACAACCTGTTCCAGTGTCTCATTACCCCCATGGTAAAGAATTTCTTTCTAATATTCAATCTAAATCTCCCATCTTTGAAACTCAGAAAAATGCTGTCAAGACAATTCTCTAGAAAACATTTGAGTTTACACATATATAAACACAGGTCTCTGTAGAAGTTGTACTGGAGTATGGAAGGAAATAGGCATTGCTGATGTATGTGTAAAAATGTAAAAGCTAAATTATGATGGACTCCTACATCTGTAGAATACAGCAGGTCTCACTTTGTGAACTAAAGAGGTTTATCTTCTTACATTTGCATGCAGAACCACAGGTCCAGCAGGAGGTAAGATCTTAGAAAAGCTTTAAATAAAACGTTTCAGATATTTGCTCTGTTTTTGTTGAGAAGTAAATCTGTTTTGTATTTTAACAGGGTAGTGTAGAAGACGAGGGACAGAAGATTATACTTCAGGAGAACAATGAGAGCTCACTGCCTTTTTTGATGCTGAATCAGTCCACCCTAGAGAAAGGAAGCATCAGTCTCTGATTTTCGTCTCAAAGGCAATGTATGGATCAAGAATTTACTTAAAACTTGTTAGAGTACACAGTACAGCAGTGAAGGTAAAATCAGGGAAAAAATGGAAAGTCATTAGATCAGAAAGAATAAACATGGAAACTTGGTATACAGCATAAGCTTGTTAGAAAATTCAAAAAAAAATATTGCAAACTGCTTTAAATGAGGCACAAAAAGATGCTTTTGCTGCTTTTAGTGTATTTCCCCTTTTCAAAATGGGATGTGAAGGCTGGGAATTCCCAAAGGCAGGGTAGGTCGTGTCCTTCCTCTTATCTACTAACAAATTCCCACTGCAAGGTGGCTTTTCTAGTGTCTGTGGGACAAGTCATGGAGTAAAATGACACATCAGCAATAATAATGTTGGTGAGGATAAAAAAAGGACCCCTCTATACCTCATTTTTGTTATTTTTTACCATTTCCCCTGTGGGAAAAATGTTTATTCGTTTTAGCGTATCTCCTCCAGAATAACAGCAGAAAAACTTCAATCATTTATAATTATTTTATTTTGCCTCTATGACTCGTCCTGACTTTTATCTCAGTTATGTCAGAGATGAAATTATGGAAAATTGGGTCTGCAGGACATACAGTTTGCAGTGTGTGCCGTCACTGCTTTCAAGGGCTGTGCTTCAAGTGAAATCTTTGGTGCTCACTCTCCCCTGAAAACTGGAGTAACCGCCTGTTGTTCCACTCTAACCTCAGCATGTAGAGATTCAGCCATTAAGCTCCTCTCAAGGTTAATTAAAATTTTGAAGGCAAAGGCTGGAAATGCAGGCATGCTAGAGAGAAAGCCATTTCCTCCAAGAATTAAACACAAGTGGCCATAGCTCAGCTCCCTGTTAATTCAAGTCTTTGACCAGGTAATTCTTTACTCACCAAAATACATACTCAAGACACATACTTGGTGAGCTGGGATCTTAGATCTAGCTGAAGCCCTATAAATTAACCAGGAGCTGTCAGCTAGCAGAACATGATCTAACAAAAACATAACAGTAAACTGTTCAACAATTCAAGGATGTTCAGCAGTGAGGAAAGTCAGATTAAAATATGCCCCTATGATCTGAAAGTATTTGCATAATCTTTTAAAAATGAACTAAACTATTTCATTCCAGCTTTTTTCTTTGTATGTCCGAATAGTGTGAATATTCATAAAGAGACTCATTTTAACAAAACTATTGTGCCAGTTTCATCTGAAATAACACAGAAGAAGTCTATTAGTTAACTGGTTGCTAACAATTTCATATAGATGTCTGCTTGTCATGCAAATACTTTATTTAGATGCAAAGACACATTAGACTCCACTGATCAGAAAGTGAAAAATGGTCGTTGCTTCATGTCATTCCAGTAGATGTGATTGGAATTTGAGTGTGCTTTTTCTAGTACAGCAAAGAACAACACTAAGATAAGCAACGAAAATGAGGGATACACAAATCTGTGTACAAAGGAAGCTTGATTTCTAATATAGCGGGGAGATATAGTGGTAGATGATGGGCAGCAAAAGAACAGATGCCTTTAAATCAGCAGCCCATTATGCAAACAGCTGTTAACAAGACAGAGTATCTAATTTCACCTACTGTACTCTTAATTTTATTCCTGCCATGCTGATCACATGCTGATTTCAGGATCACATTTTAAGAAGAGGTCTCAGCTGGTTTATGTAGCATTTCATAACCCCTGATTCGCAAAAGGCCACCTGGCTGATACTACATTTGGGTTCCATAAAATAATACATCTCGTAGCCTTCTGTGGAGTACGAATGGATTTTCATTAAATTTTAAACCTAAACTGCTTCTTAGCCTTTCCCCAATATTACGCCTATTATTTTCTCTCCATATGATGCTCAAATCCTAAACATTTTATCTATCACTTTTATCTATTACCACTCCAGAAGATGACTTAATCATCCTAATATCAGTGTAAAGGTCTTGCTTTTGCCCAGGGCTGATGATAGGGTGCATAATGAAGGTCTTCCATTGAAGGATGAGTCAGATAACTGAGTGTCTTATCAGCACATGGCCCATGACAGATCACTGTTCTCTGTGTACAGACCAAAAAGTGTTTTAGCCCCTGGAAAACACATTGTTTATTCATGCCAAAGGAAGCATTTCTGAAGGCAGTGGATGAAAGTAGAAGCTTTTCCCTTGACAAAGATGGGCTTTTGACTGGGGAGAAACCCTGCAAACAGGGAAAGAAGCCATTTAGAAACGCCTTTCAGATACCCTCAGTGGTTTTGTGTTAAGGGAAACACTCTACCCAAAGTATATTTTTCACTGTGTTCAATATAAGAATCTAATTTTATTTTCTCTTCCTCCTCCATTTTCACAGATCAGGCTGCTATTGAAAGAGTAAATGGATGGCCTTATCTGCAACAGCCTGGGACTGTGCAGGAGGTCACTCATCTCAGCTGCCAATCACCAACTGGGCAGCTCTACTGGCCAAAAAGGACAGCAGCACCAGCATGTGCTTCTGGCCATATCCTGGCTTTATAGAGCACAATACAAAATGAGGGCTTTCTCCATGCATCATGTGTCCATACATATCTCTGTAACGCAGAAAAGCCTGTCATGTAAATATTTTATTGCTCAGTCTCTACTGCTACTATTAGGTCTGACTACATGATCTGTTCTGCTTTGAATTTCACTGAGGCCAGAAAGGACAATAGTAACAGATGGCCATTCATCCTTTCTTTAAATGGACAGTTGTGGTCTCAGAAGCAGAAAGATAAAAGATTTGTGGGACTAGTGCTATTTTTAGGATTGTTTTGCAGCATCTGTGGCAGTTTCTGAGGTATTATGGTATTAAAGTTTATATTTCACTACTGTGATATTTTCTCCTTGAAAGTGGATAAGTGCTAGAGAGGAAAAAGAGAAAAGGGAACAGAACTGTGCTTTGTGTCCAGGTTACTTTTTATGAGTCCCTGTTGTTTATTCTGCAGTGTACACCCTGTATCAATTACTATAGGCACAGTGGAGACTGGGAATCCATCAGAGGGAAAGTCTATAAACATGATAAAGCGATGTCACGTTGTCCTCAGTGTTAGTTTATCTCTTTTTTTTCTTTTCCTTTTACTCTCTCATAGGTGACAGTGGTGATTAAAAAAATCTGAGATAATGTGTTGTCCAAACCCCAGTTGTTCCTACAGCATATTTATGTGTTTGAGAAGCCAGTGGTGTCATCAAAGGGATGGCTGACTAAAAACCAAGGCATTTTATTAGGGCAGGAGGAAAGGATGTAAATTTTTATCTGCCTTTTGTGTTCTTAGATCTTATGAATGAATTTAAAAAGGCATTTATCAGACATAAAATAAAAATATGGTGTTTATCCAATGACTTGTTACATGTTGCTTTATGTATATTTACATGCATGCTCAAATACAAAATATTTTCTGCAGCAAAGCTTTTCACTGTTACTTTAACCCTCAAAAACAACTGTAATATATGTAGTACATACATTCTCAGCTTATTTTTGTTGATTTACATCCACTGAAACCCTCATGGCTTTTAGTGAACTGGACTGGGAAAGTGTGGCTGATAATCACACAAGCCATGTTCCTCATTCAACATCTCTGATAGCACCAACATTGACAGAAACATTTTCCAGGGGAAATGTTCTGCTCTTTACACAACCTCACTCTGTGCATGAGTATAAATAATTTTCTCTGTGTTCCTACTGAGGAAGAACTATGCCTGTGACATGACAGACTTTTTGCCTCTGTGAGAATGTCTGCATGGAGGATTGAAATAACAGCAGGAGGAGCTGCCTGTGGAGATGTGATCGCTTCAAGACCATCCCAAAAAATGTTAAAGTCACTGTTCCTGTCTTTATTTCAGCATCATTTGTGTTTTCTTTTTCTATCTGGCTGTGCTTAGCTTGGCACCATGCACACTGTGAGTGATACTCCCTCACCTAAGTGCCTGCTTTTGTGAGGCTGTGTGTGAAAAGGGGATGCTCATTTAATTGAAGCAGAGTTGTCTGGGGTGCCAGACGCAAGCAGGCATCAGACCTGAGAGACAAGCTGTGCGAGTCTGAACCTTGTGGATCCTACCCTGAAAGCTGTGCTAAGAAAAGTGAACATTAAAAAGACCACAGCAACCTCAGACAGATTATCAGTTTGTGGTGTTAAATACATAAAAGAACGGCAGCCAAAGTGTGTTTGTGGACAGTGGATTAAGGAATAAATTTCCTTGCAGAGGGTGTCCTTCCTTCTGTCATTTCTCCTACTTCTCTTGGTAATTTTCATATGAAGCTGCACCTGCTGCTAGAGTGATATTTATACGTTTGGGATTAGGATGAATCCCCCTGACCTCAGAAAGATGAGCTTTAATTGAGACAATGCAAACAGTCAATAAGTGAAAGGCCAGAGACAGGTTTTACAAGAAGGTAATCAGCCTGGTGGAGAGGTGGTGAAGCGTGACCTCCTTCTGCTGTCAACAGCGCTATTCTTTGGCAAGGGCTTTTCTCTTGCAGAGGCTTTTATTGCATTTGGAAATCATCACCCAGACTTATACTTGGGCTCAGGGAATTAGAAATCTGAATGCAGTAAATCACCGCAGTTTTAATTGGTTTCACAATTTGCATCCAATGTGTGTTTATTTACTACCTGAGACAGCCAGCCCATAAAGAACCACATTGTCCCAAGTGACCTGATTCAGAGGAGGGAAGGTGCCAGTACAGACCAACAAGAGAGCTAATATTATCATGGAGGCTTCTTATCAGGGCTTGATAGTAATCAGAAGTAAATCACTGGACGTTGTGCTGTGAAGCACAACAAAAACGACTTGGGCCTGTACTGAGATGGCTGCTTGAGACTGGAGAAAATACATGAAAGAATGTGTTAGCAGTATTTGTTTGATATTTATTTAGAAAAGCCAGAAAACATTAGGCAGGAAATCAGCAGAAGCATTGGACTGGCAATTTTTCTTCCAGTGATGGACTGCAGGGCAGAAAAAAAAAAAAGAAAAGGCAGAAGAGAAACTGGAAGAGGGGGAAATAAATTGTTTTGCCCTAGTAGAGAAAAGAGACGCTTCATGAGTAAAGCAGCTCATATGGAGTGACTGAGGCACCTAATTTTGCTGCTAAGGCACTAGCCCCTTCCCCAAACAATAATGATTTGGGATTTCTGTGATTCAGCAGTTCTTTGTCATGTTCGGGCATGAGAGTGTTTTGTAGCTGATACCTTTTTCTCTGCAGACAGCTAAAGCTAACACAGTCAGGATCAGCTCCTTTGTTGACTGAAAAAGAATATCTGAGGTGCTGCAGAAGAAGTGGAGACAGCAAGGCCAGATATTGCAAGACCAGACAAAAATGAAAACTCCAAAACTCCCTTCTAAATTCCTCAGGTTTCAGAATATAATTCCGAAAATTTCCTTAAATCACAAGATGCAGTTGTCATGTGTCTCACATCATGGGACCAATTCTTTTACCACTTAATCCTCCCAAAGATTCATTTTCTGAATAAAGAATTTGGTTTAAAATGAAGGGATTAAAAATAAATTTTAATACTAAGCATGGAAAATAAGCTACTATATATTTAACCTTTGGTCCTTGAGGAACACTGGAGAAAAACAAAAATTACTTCTCAATGAAGCAAATTATTTACTGAACTCCAGCCCTGAAAAGTTTGTCTTATTCGCACAGGCCACATGTACTGCAGGCATTAGATTGATGTTTCATTAGCAAAACCTTTGACCTGAAAGCAGCCATTTTCCACGATATCCTGGCAGCAAGTGCCACTGGGGGCACAGGGAGAGGGTTTGGATTAAACTTAGGGTGGACACAGACGTGTGCTCCTGGACCCTGCAGCTGCTTCCAGCCAGGGCTCTGGCTTCATGTGGGCTGAGTAATGCAGGAGTAAAAAGATGTTTCCTCACAGAAAATAAACTGGTAGCAACTGTCAAAGTTATGTTCCAAAGCAGAACCTACTCTTGGTCTGATTTCTAAAACACCCAAGATGGATGTTCATCTAAAATATCAAAAAAACACAAAACTTCAAAGCAAAATTACAATCTCCTCTCGTCTCTACATTGTGATACAGGTGGGCAAAGTGAACAGAATTTAGGCATGGAAGTTCTTATTTTTATGGATACTTACCTTATTCGACACAGAGAGAATGAGATTCCTAATTCCTTTTATGAGGACATCTCCCTTGAGCAACGTGAGCTGGACCTACTCACCACTCAGGGTGCCTGTAACTCCCCTGTTCCCTCAACTTTTACAGAACAAAAGCACTTACTGTATTTCCTCCCTTCTATGGCTTTTATTTCCCCTGGACATAATCAAAATCAGGATATAAAGAAGATGGATTGTCCTCTAAGTATAAACACACCATTCTAGTCTACAATTGTTTACCTTTGGTATCCATCCCATCAGGCACAAAGTGAAGGTGCAAAATGCTCACAAAAATGACCAAGCCAGCCAGGAAATGTAGTGGCTAATTTATTAGATTAACAAATAAAATATGAAGGTTTTGTTTGGTTTATTTTTTTCTGGGAAGTATGAAGCAGTACTGGCTTCTAAAACCTGTTGCTGGCACTGGCTCAGCAAATGCCAGCAGAATATAGCAAAAACAAGCTGAGAACAATATGTTTACATCAGTGGTTCTTTAAATGAATACCAGCTGCATTCCTCAATGTTTTTATGATTCACTAGTGCTTAAACACTTCAGCCTGGGTTTTGCACATCAAATACAAGCCTAAACTGTAATTTTCTATATGATAGGCTATTTAATAAAATATTTCTGCTCCATATCCTGTCCCAATTAAGGCTGCAGTCAGCAGGAGATGGAAAGCAATTTTGTTCCTGACACATAAATAAGTTTTAAAGTGATCCAATGTACTGATTAAGTTATTTGCAACAAAAGAAATGCATGTATTTCACTGTAATTTTACCTTCAAGCACCAAAGTACATCCACTTGAAGATATATAGTATTTTGTTTTTCTTTATTGATGTTGCAAGGTGGTACTATCAATACAAACACTTTGGTATGAGCTCTAAAGCTCATCTGTAATAATGAAATTGCAAGCAGCTGTAAATGCAGCTTAAGTTGAAAAACATATAATTTAATTATCTACTTCTTCTTCTTTGTCAATTTATGCTGGATAGAAGTAGTTTTTTATAGAAATTCTAGGAATTGCATGTATAGGCAAGAGCCACCTTAGTTTTACACACATGATCAGTACCCCAGCATATTTCTAAGGTCTCTTAAAAAATTACTTCTGAAGAATCCTTTGGAGGTCACCTGGACCAGCTTGATGTGCAAAGCAGGGACAATGCAGAAGATGCTCAAGTTGCTCAAAGAATTTTCTAGTTCTATTTTGAGGTTCCAAAGTGGAGGCTGCACAAGAGAAGAATTCCTCCTGGGAAAACCTGACTCAGTACTTAAGGAATTCTTGCCATTTGTTGAATTAATTAATTTTGTTTCCCCTTCCCTAATTGCAATACTCCATCCTGCATTTTCTTACCATTGTCTTGCATCTTTTTCCCCCGTGTTTACTATATACTGAGTAACACTTTGCATTTACCCAGGGCATCACATCATAGGAAAACATCATTTAACTGATTCCCATTCCACAGGTGACACCATTTAACACCAATTCCCCATTGATTTTGGATTAGTACAGAAATTATGTCTTCAGATCTATTTGATTGGCATGACTGGAGCCACATGGATATAAGTTTGCTGATGTTTTAGTTCTCTTAAAATTTCTTTTCACAGGTTGCCATTCAAGGGAGTGAGTAGCTTCTCTGATGCAGAAGGAAAACACAGCAATAGAGATGGACCCAGAGAAAGGCTTGGCTGCTCTTGGGACTGATTAGGGGCAGAGCCAAGGCTGTTTGGTACATGACTGTAGGTGCTGCTTGGAGGGTACATGTTCCTTGTTGGTGCTTCTACCGATCCCACTGCAGCTCCCTTGCATACCACCAGCTGCTAAGGATGGAGAAAAGGGAGCAAGTGATGAAGAGCCATCCCTTTTTATTGGAAAATAAAATCATATTCTGTGAGAGGGAACAGCTGGCAGGAGACTATAGCTGATAGTGGTCTACTGGCAGATTTACACTTATGGCTATGTTGCAGATGTACCTGTGAATTTATATTCTGCAGACAAGCTTTTTATTGCTCTAATGAGATTCCACGTACTATACTGTGGAGCATTATGCAATGTTAGTTAATAAAAACTGCATTGATGTTTTGTGGTGTGACTAGAGCATTTTTCATTTCTTTTAGCCATAGCCTGTACTTTGTCACTGCAGCTGATGCTGTTTGCAAGCCTGTTGCATTTCAGAGAAGAAATTACTTCTGACGAAAGCAGCTCATTACCCATGGAACACAGCAAAATGAAAATTGAATTTCTTTGTCTTGAGGCTCTTCATATCTTAATTCTCCCACTGGCTCAGGTATTGCAGTTGAAGAAAATAAGCCATGCTTGATACACATAGATAAATGGTTGCACTTACTTCTTTTAATGTGTTTACTTACACATGTCCTTTAGAAAAGCTGGAGGAAGGCAGGCTAACTTTACATGTACTTGTTTTGTTTAAAATACCACAGGTGTTTATAAAACCACACTGGATTAATATAAAGCATATAAAAATGTGGTCTAGAAAGAGGACTAAAATAATGTTTAAGAACCTCTGTTAAAAAAAGGAGTTAGAACTGAAGTGTAATTTACCCTAAGCTAGAAAATACCCATGGCAGTGGTTGGAAATCTATTAAAGTGAAAATCTCTAGATCCATCTGGTTATTTTAGTAACCTAATAAATTTCTAATAAATGCTCATCAATTTCTATGGATTATTTGTGATGTAAATTGAGTAATTCAAGAACCAGAACACTTTAAGAATTAATGTATTAAGGTTATTATTTTGTTGGGGTTTTTTTTATTTTTAATTTATTTTTTCATGAGATTTTGGATTTCAAAAGTACAAGAGAAAGTTAAACATAGATTTTTCACTATCTGTTTAGAAGTGGTAAGATTTTTTCGAAAGATATTACAAGAGTTTTGATGAGCAATATGTTTTTTCTCAGTGAAGGGCTATTTCAGAATAATATTTCTCTTCCAGTAGTGGTTTTGACACATCCTAAAAGCAGGCCAAAACATAGAAAAGCATAATAAATCTCTTTTTATTTATGAGCTTTTCCTTTCACCAAGTGACATCTGAATCTAGGAGAAGTTTATTTAAATTTCCTTTAGTGGTGAATTGGGTAGTGCTGTCAAAACACACTCACCTCTGTCAAATGCACACAGTGATTTTTTTTATTAGCAATCACTTCTCTAACTGTGCCAGTTTATCCACTCTTTCTCTTATTTTGCAAAATCTGAATCTTCAGTGCCTTAAAAACAGTGATTTCACAGAATGAGTAATCATTTTATTACATTAAAATGGCAGGACTTATTATATGTCTTTTACACAAGGACATATATTCCTTCAAGAATATTTTAGGCAAATAAATTGTATGCACAGGAAAAACTAGAATTATAATAGAAAACACCAGATTTACTATAGTATGAGATTACTGTGGACCAACAAGAGAAGTTTTATTATGTCAGCTTTTGAAGTGTGTTACATGAAATTCCCAGGGGTTCTCAGGAAATGCCTTTCTACTTAGAGCAAAGAGCTGCTCTAATTCTCATTCATTGAGGCAATCCCAGAAAGGACAAATATTACTTTCAAATATTTAAATAATTCCTTGACTTCACAAATGAAAATTAAGTTCCTTTTCAGTGTTTTTATGGGTGTTTGATTCTGTGGCACTAACACTTAAGTAAGAGAAACTCTGAAGGAAAATGTTCTAAGAAAAGATTTATCAGAGTCAGAAACCTGTTTTCAGAGTGAAGGACAGATCCATACCTCTTTTCCAACTTTTTTTCTCAATATTTGACCAAAAAACCCTTCTTCATGAAAAAATGAGGCTGCTTGAGGATAGAATTCTACACAGCCTATCATTAAGTTTAACTGTGATTTCATTTGCACTTTTAGTTTTATTCAGAACCTGTCTCCTTGGGCTTCTGTGATGCTGATTCCAGTCTACCATGACTGATAATGTCATAATTTAAAACACATGGTTATTTTGAAAAACAAAAGCCAGACTTTTCTTGCTTTAGGCATAAGCATCTGAGAAGGCATCAAGGCCCAAGCAAAGTTCTACTATGAAAAATTCTTCGTAGACCATGTTTCTACAGCTCATTTCTGCTGCAAGCACATTTTCATTATTTTTACTACTTGGTGCATTAGAATAAACCATTGAGAAGGGAGATGGGAGAGAGGAAATAAAAGGCAACACAGTACAGCACTTGTCAGACCAAAAAATCCCTGAGAAGTAACACAGTTTTTATCAGCTTTGTAGCTTAATGTTAAATTATTAACTTTGTCTTACAACTGTCATTTTAAAAACTAAAAAAAAAAATTAAAAAAAATCCCCTTGCAGTTTTATTATTAAAAGATTTCATATCAACTTCAGGATATAAAAACTCTTTTGGAAGTAGCAAGTTCAAAGGTGCAGCTAAGATCAAACATGCCAGATTGTTTTAAAAATACATATGTTATCATGATAGGAAGACTCAAACCTCCTAGGGGCTATGAAATACAAGCCCTGGGAAAATCTGAAGAAGCCAGGTACTGATTTGGAGTTTAGACTGAGATTGTCAGCTCATAGAAAGCTAAAAGAGTAACATCCTGAAACACTGCCAGGAATCCTCAACCACAAAGGAGTAATTTTCTTAATCTCAGCATGTTTAAAAGCAACACATGCTATATTGGATGTAGGAAGTGACAGCAAAGTTGAAAAAGAGGTTATTCAGAGATACTGATAAGAGATATCGGGGTGTGCTCTTCCATATTCCTTTAGTGATTGTGGACTGTGAAGGTACAGGGGGAAAAGGTAGAGTGGGCCACATCAATGTCTTGTACAAACACCAAGGCACTGTCCGCTGTATCTTATGCTGGGGACAAAGCACAAGTATAAATGGGCTTGGGGAGTATTTTTTAAGCTTCATTTATTTTAAATTACTTTTTAATTTTCATTCAATTCTTTTCCTTCATTTCTTTTTTCACATTTTCATCCCCATAATCAGCACACAGCCAGGTGAGTGCAGACAGATTGTCACTTGGAGCTGTGCTCCCCAGCTGTGTGCAATTCTCCCTGCTGCCACCACCCCTTGATGCAGATCACCCTCATCTGTTCTGCCTTCTGCCTGGGAAAGCCAGAGGCTGGGGTACAGAGCTTATTTGTCTGGGTAGCTCAGCCTCTGCTGGACTCCTCTGGCTTTGCTGCCATTTCAAGGAGTGATTTATGGAGCTTGGCGTTTTCAGGTCTCCTTACAACTAGGAGTGTTCTTCTGCAAAGGCTTGCTTTAGCTGCAGGACTGCAAACAGGTACCCCAAACTAATGGGAATGGAGTTGTTTTTAGCATTTCTGCTATTGTGAAATGGTTTGCTGCCCTCATCCTAGAGACAAGTTTACTCTCTGGTCTAATGGGGGCCTTTGCTGTTTTCTGTTGGCTCAGTTGTGATTGATTCCCCCTTACTTATTGCACAGAGCTTGGCTTGTTGCGCGCTCCTTGCTCAGTTTCATGTGAACTCTATAATCTCCCTTTGATGTCCTCCTCTGCATCTTCTATCTGTTAAGCCTCAGTTGTTTCAGGGAAATGTAGTGAATCAATTATTTTTCTTATGGGTTGGCAAAGAAATGGGGGAGGAAACTCACTTTCTTTATCCATATTTTTTTTGCCTGAAAACCCAGAATTTTCAGATACTTAAATAGTAAAAATTGCAAATGGAAAAAAAAAGGCTTGCACTGCAAAGGTTGGGAAAATCAGGGTATTTTGTTGTTATTAATAGGTGTGGAAAATGTTTTCAATAGCATTCAAACTGTAGATGAGGAAAATGCAGTAATTTCTATAGAAGGAACATGAGAGGGCAGGTTGTGCTGCAGCATCTTCCTGAAATGTGTATGTGCTCCCTCACCTCCACCTCCCCACGTTTGGTAGTGGTAGTACAAACAGTGTCATCTGACTAACATGGAAAACAAACTCTGCATGAAAACCACAATCATGTAGCTTTCTGTAACAAAGTTATATTTTGAAGAAAGGTATTCTATAGATATCATGCAGAGATACATATCTTATCTTCCAAAGTTTTGTGTGAACGAGCTTTTGTGTTCAGTATCTTCCAAGAATAGAAGTGGCTTTTTATTTATGCTAACTGAATGAATGTTTTCTGTTTGTCTTTCTCTTTAAAATAATTTTGCCTCATTCTCTGTTATCTTGAAATGTGTGTGAATTTCTGGTTGTGATTGTTGCATAGATTTAGCTGAGTTTTTTCTCCCAGCATCTGCCAATCAAGATTTTACATTTAAAAACACCTCAACTACTATATTGTGATGGGCAGCAGCACTTTATACACAGTAACAAAGCCTAGAAGAGTGTTAGTCTACTTATTCTGTGTTCCAATTACAACTGTAATAGTGTGAAGTGCTTTTGGGGTAGGGAAGGCTGTTCTGTGTTGAATTGGAGCTGAGTATCATCCCAGGCAGGTGGCCTGGGATGTTTTATTGCTGGGCTGGGTATGCCACTGACAGACTGTATCCAAGTAGCAGGTGGAAAAGGGTGATATTCATCTAAACAAGTGTGGGGTTTTCAGGCTAAAAGCACGTTCTCCTGGTCCAGAGTGAATTCTTACCAATTATGAGCCATGTTTCGTGAACATAAGATTAAATCCTTTGCTGTATTAAAAAGCTGAAAGAACAAAAAAACCCCACAAAACCCCGAAACCAAAAATCATGCTACTCTTTGATCAACTCCAATTTCACACTTTCTCTAGGGGAATGTCTGCCTTTGCAATGCAAATCTAAATATTCCTTTACCAAATTTTAACTTTTATGCCCTTGATTATTGCATGTGCCAGGTCTTTGCTATTATAGCACTAAAAAAGCTTTTGAGCCCACCTGTTAAGACAGTTTGAGGGAGTTCTTGTGCTATTGGAGTATGTTCCTTTTTCCATGCTAACTGACTATCAAAGATCACCAAATAAATGGTATTTTTGGTTTTTAAAATTTTCAGAGGGTGAATCACAGAGCTTTCATTATAGATCTCAAATAACACATTTTTACTACTTTTTAAATGTAAAATTACACAAATTAGTGGGTTTTGATGTCCAGTTGTGATTCAGATGCATTGTTTTTAGCTTGGATTTTTCCCTAATTGAATTTTCAGTTTCTTCCAGGTCGTTTTAGTGCACACCAGACAGCTGACTGAACACATTTTAGATCTTCTTTTGTTTTCCACTTATTTTGGTAGGACAGAATCTGCAGCAATATATAATGAACTAAACTATTAAATCATCTGTGATGTGTTTATCACTTGAAGTCCTTCTTATCCTACTTTATATTCAAGAAATCATCTCCTTAAATGCATTAGGAGGTGTATTAGTTTATATTCCATAATTTTATTCAATGCTTACTCTCATTTTGTGCAAGGGTCTCAGAGTTACTAGTCAACTTAATTTTTCTAAAGTGTCAGTTCAATTTAACACAAGTGTCCTCTGATGGTATATAGAATGGACCAAGGTGACTCTCTTGCATTTCTTTGGGCTTGAGTTTCACACTCCCTCTAGCTGGAAAATGCTACTGGAAGCCACTTTGAGCTCATGAATGGCAGGAATATTTGCTGGGAATGAGGTGTTGCCTTTGGATTCACTGAGACAAATTGTACCTGCCTAAACTGATATGAACTAGGGGCACCTGTGGATGTTTTGCACCTTGCCTTCTCAAAGCCTCTTTAAAGAATCTCCCAGAGAATGCTTACAGCCCGAATGGTGAGATATGGGCTGGATAGTAAGTTGGCTCGACTGTCAGGCTCCATGGGATCAACTTCAGAGGCAGAATGTGCAGGTTGTAGCTGGTTGTTAGTGTCATTTCTTCTGGTACCTGGGTCAATGTTTCTCAGTGGCTTTAAAAACAGCAAGTGAATTGAGGAAGGTGGTCAAACTTGGTCAAAACTTGGGTCTGCTTTTCAAAATGAGATCATTGTAGCTTGGAGAAATGGGCTGACATGAACTTCACAAAGGCCAAGAAGGCCAATCTGTGTAGCACAGTGGAGACTCATGCAACAATAAGTAGTGTACTGTCTGGGTAGGTGTGCTGTAGAAAAGGAGTTGGGAGTCATGGTGAACACATCAAAAAGTCAACAATGCCCCACTGTATGCAGGAAGGCTGATTACCTATTACTCCATATTAGCCAGCATAGGTGTCAAGGATGTAATTCTTCTTCTGTGTTCTGTGTGTCTGAAAAAGTACCTGGAGTGTTGTGCCCAGTTTAGCACTCCCCAGTGAGAAACTAACATATTGGATAAAGCCCATCTTGGGCCCACCAAGATGTTTAGGGAACAAGTTACACAGGAAGAGAAGCTGAGAGAGCCAGGTTACAGCAGCCTCAGGAAGAAAGTAGGGAGTGACCTTGACATTGTCTCAGGTATTGTGCTGAGGGAAAAGATAACAAGATTCAGTTAATGGAAAGCTGCTATTAAGCGTAACTTTTTATTAACTTGCAACTGATTAAACACCAGATGAGAATGTTAAGAGGTGCGGAATAACAACACTGTCCTTGGAGCTATTCAATGTTTAGCCAAGCAACTGCTTGAACAAGTACTGGATGACAGACTAGAAATGACATCAGTGATACTTTCCGAACTAAACTACCCTGTAATCTAGAATAAGTTAAGAAATGCAGAGATAATATCTAACTTAAATTTTATTCCAAATTCTACTTTGTGGCCAGAATGGTGTAGGAGAATAAATACCCATTTGAAAGGCCTCTGGGCTCATTCTTCAATTTGTCTGCAGAATGTGGACTGAATGTGCAAGTGAAAGTCACTTACGTTTTATAATTTTGATCTGTGTGTGAGATGTAGAACACATTCTACTTTCTCCTCAACTGAGTTTATGAAATGCAATTATGTCATAAAGAAGTTGATACATTTTTGAAAGTGTCTTGGAGTTCCTGTTTGTATACATCAAAATTAATTTCAGAGCATTTTAACTTAAACCTGCAACTCGACGTGTAGTTGCTTCTAGGAATAGGGTTTTGGTTTACAGTGGAAATTACAATGTTGACAAGAGCAGTGCTTTGAAGCACTAATTTAGGATTCCCAGTAATGTGAAAATACTGAGAATGAAGCTCAGGACCTAAAAAATAAGCTTAAAATGTTCTCAGTACCTCATATTAGAATTTTAGTATGAGTCAATATAATTTAAAACTTCCTGATATTATACAGTGCAGTAGTTCATTGTTGTGTCACTTGCTAAAAAAAAAAAAGCTCTAGTTTTGCAAGACGCAGCTTGAGAAACCTTTACCTGACACATCCTGGCTTCATAAATGGACAGCAATTGGAAGGCTTGTATTTGTTTTTGTTGTCTGAAAATATAGATATATATTGGTGTTTTGAAAAGTTATTTAACAGCAATAGAGCTACTACAATCAGTGTGAGAGGGAAATCTCTTACAAAGCATTACTTTCTTCAATATAAGGTCACTAAAAAAGTGTATACAAGCAGTATTTTTATTCTAAGTGTGTTTAGGATAAATAGTATTGAACTGAATATGCTGCAGTATGATATTATTCATTATGCATGAGGATCTTGACTTAGTAATTCAAGTCATGAACACTCCAAGAATGAAGTGTCTCGAAGGTGGCAGAAACTGATGTTGACTAATCCAGTTTTATAAAACTGTTTGAAAAAGAAGAAATCTATTCTGTTGTTCTATTCCTGGAAAATATTTGAATTAAAGCAGTATTTTACTGGACAAGCTATTCTTGGCTCTGTAGCCACGTGAGTTTTATGCTGTTTAAGAATGTCTGAGTGAGATGACTTCCTATCATCGTGCTTCATTCCTATTCACATTTAACCAGTAGATGAAGAGGACAAAATACAAGTATTTAGGAGTGAAGAAGCTTCTAGGTGGAGAAGGACCTTTTCTGTCTCATTTCAGAGAGAAAAAGCAGAGTGAACTTCCCTGCCTTTTCCTCCTTTATTCTGGAAAGGGAGGACCACACTATTGATATTCTGGTGACCAAGCTGACATGTGATAGTTCCTGCTCGCCTTAATGCAGCCCTTGCTTTATATATGCATTGAGAATGTCAATCAAATCTTTTTCATTACCCTAAGCACACCATAAATATTGCATTCTCTGGTCTAGGGATATAAGATGCTTTTGCTCCAGCCTCAAAACATTTGAGAGAAGTGAGGACTGTGAATATTAAGTTTGAGTGATTTACCAAAAGTGTCCCAGCATGTGGGAATCCTGTGGTACAGTTTCCTTACAATAAAAAAGCAGACTTATGAGGAATGTGGGCCACTATTAATTTTTTATACTCTCCTGCACCCATCTCAAATCAGCTCTGTTACCCTGATTGCACAGCAGCTGTGACAAAGGGACTGTCTTGTGTTCACAATTCGGTTCCCTTTCTTTTCCTGCAGGTAGCTGCTGCAGGAATATTTGCCAAAATATTTCTTTCTGAGTAGGAGAACAAGAACTCTAGACATGAGATAATCTTTATTGTGCTTTCTTCTAAATCTGAAAACATATTTTAAAACCTGTGAGAAATGTTTCTGCACAAAAGCAATTTTGGTAGGCAAAGCTTCTCACAAGCCCTTTTCTCTAACATTGGTTCTGACAAATTAGTGAGGTGACTGATGTTCAGTTTTCCAAAGATGCCTTGCAGAGTGCTCAGTAGGTTGCTGTCTCCAGAAGTGCTTTAATCATGTTACTGTATTTGAAATGTGTTGTATTACAGGGGTCAGAGGATGACATGGAAAGCTGAAGTACATAAGCTCTGACTCTTTAAAAAGACCTTGCACAATTCCTTAAAAAAAGTAACTGGATGCAATTAAACCCGAAAATAGGGCCCTGCTGTGAACAAGCAATTGGACAAGGGGTACAGCAATTGGAACTATATCAGTTTCTTAAAGCTCTTCCTGTGCCCTTTGCCAAACTTATATTTCCTCCCTAGGAAAGTGAGGTTTAACTCCTTACAGAGAGGATCATAAGCTTTCCCTTTGGAGAAAATGTTGATGTGATGGTGTTCCCAAACTAAGCCCTCACAACAGGGGGAGAGTAGTGTTAATGAAACCATTCCAGTGTGACTGACGAAGCAGCTGGCTTTGTGGTGCATTGTAGTGTTTGTGAAGTGGGTCACATTCAAGCAAGAATGATGTTCTGCAGGGATCTGTCCTAGATCTGCTGTTGTTGGATGTTGTTAATGAATGAAATGGGTGAAGGGCTAGGGGTCCGCTTTAGAAATGCCCAGGCAACCCAAAATTAGATCACACAATTCAAAACTATCTTAAAAATGAGGGATAAGACCTTATAATAGACTATGATGGCTTGAGAAAGAACTGCACAGTACTACTCATTTTATACTTAAAGCAAGTTCAAATGGTACCTGCAAAACAATCTAAAAGCAAATGCAAATTGAGAGCAGTGAATGCTTTTTTTTTATGCTTTCTTTAAGCTGTGAAGTAATTTTAAATAACAGAACTGAAAGAAGGTTCATTTTTAATATGAAGAAATATCTGCAATACTGGCATCACAAGAATGTGTTCTCTACTACTGAAGTCTTGCAGAAAAAGCAGCATAATGCATGAAGTATTTATAATAAATGCAAAGCAATTCTGCTCATTGGGGTGAGGGGAAGAGATTAAATACTCAGCAGGAAATTTTAAAAATTTTATTCATGCTATTGTCTTTGAGCTGAAAGGGCAGATAATAACTTAAAACTTTCCTTAAATCAGTGCATAGTTACGTGTTCTTCAGAGAAGCAGCACTGGAGACCAGTTGACAGTATCAGCTAAATGCCATCCCTTGCACAGAATATAAGGAAGTATTCTTGAAACTGCATTCAAAGAGTTAATTCACAATTAACGTGAATGGAAAATTATGCTTCATTAATGATATCTTGGGGAAAACTGGAGCATGATCAACTGTCTAATATGAATGTAATGAGATCTGTGTTTAGATGCTAGACCAATGGGAAATGAGAGAAGAGACAGGGTGGTTTTTCAAGCTTTAGCCTGTTTATTTAAACTCCAGATTGTTTTCAAGCAAGATAATGGCTCAAAAGATGAAGAATTACTCATGCTGAATTGATTTATGCTCATATCGTCTAGTTTGCTTATCAGAGAATGTCAGGAATTGGAAGGGACCCCAAGAGATCATCTAGTCCCATCCCCCTGCTGGAATAGGAACACCTAGACCAGGTCACACAGGAAGGCATTGAGATGAGTTTTGAATTACTCTAGAGAAAGAGACCTCTTTGGGCAGTCTGTTCCGGTGCTGTGTCACCCTCACTGTGAAAAAGTTTTTTCTCATATTTCTGTGGAACCTCCTATGTTCTAGTTTGCACCTGTTTCCCCATGTCCAGTCATTGGAGGTCACTGAGAAGAGCCTGGCCGCATCCTCCCAACACTTGCCCTTTCCATATTTATAAACATTACTCAGTCTCCAAGCTTAAGAGACCCAGCTCTCTCAGCCTTTCCTCATAAGGCACATGCTCAGATTCCCTAATCATCTTTGTGGCTCTGTACTGGACTCTTTCAAGCAGTTCCCTGCCCTTCCTGAACTGAGAGACACAGAACTGGACACAATATTCCAGATGCGGTCTCACCAGGGCAAAGTAGATAGGGAGGATAACCTCTCTCTCCACCTACTTCTAGTACACCCGAAGATGCCATTGGTCTTCTCGGCCACAAGGGCACATTGCTGGCTCATGGTCATCCTGCTGTCCACCAGGACGCCCAGGTCCCTTTGCCCTATGCTGCTCTCTAACAGCTCAGTCTTCAACTTATACATGGGGACATCTAAAAAACAGCAAGTGCAAATTTTGTGGAATGGCAGTTAGTGTGACACATAAAATAAACTGAGGTCAGAGTGGAGATCTCCAGAATAAAGAGTATTGATCTTGTTTTCAGGATATGGAGTAAAATAATGTAGAAATTGGTGGAAGGACACACAGGACACATCTGTATTCTGACTTTAAACTTTGTTTTTATCTTGTGTTTTGTTATGGTGTTTCTTTAGATCACAGATAAGTCATACACCTCTAGAAAGCATTTAAGTTGTTTTGGTGATTAACTGACTCTGGTTACTTTCCTGTCACAGTATTTATACTAAAATTATTTCTGTGCTATTCTCCTCCTTAGAGGAGGGCTTACCCCAAATAATCATAATGAGGTTTTGAACTCTCAGTCTAGAAATGTAAATCAAATGTGTCACTAATCTGAACAGGTTCTGGCTAGTTAGAGTTAGCAGGGATATATGTATAATAGTCAGATCATGCAGTATCAAATGGAGTGCAATAGACTGTTTTATTCTTAAACTTTTTAATATTCCTTTTGGGTAGTGAGATAAAAAAGCTCAGTGGGTAATGAAGTTCAAGTGCTGAAATCTTTACTATTTTCTCTGTTTCCTTATATCAAAGAAATCTATTTTTTTTTAAATTATGAATTCAGAAGATTCTCCTTTTCCTTATACCAAAGAAATCTATTTCTTAAAATTATGAATTCAGAAGAGCAAGACCTTTAGCACCTTGATGCAACCTACAGAACTTACAGAAGTTAACATAAGATACACCAGAATTACTTTGGTCTTTGGGATATAAATAGGGAAGTTATCATATTGCATTCCCATGAACCACTGTAGTTCTAGCTGTGCACTCACATTTACCACCTATTTCTTAACCTCTGTGTTCTGTAAAAAAAAAAACCTAAAAATTGCTGTATCACAATGATTATCCATTAATAGAAATATTCTAATTGATATGTTTTTCAGCTGTGAAAAGTTGAATGTTGAAATGCAGCTCATTTTTGCCTGGAATGTTTTTTGTGTGTTTTTTTTTTCTTCCTGTTAGCAGCTGTCTTACGGAATCATGTTTTGGCTTATTAAAAATGATGCTATTTAGGAAACTGAACTAAGTATTCTTCCTTTGCATATAATTACTAGGTTTTAAAAAAGAAGAAAAACTTGGACAGAGTCACTGTGGTCTTAACTAAAAAAAAAAAAGTCTAAAGTGGAAACTATTTGGAAATGAGAGACTTGCACAGTGACTTGTTTTCTTTTAGCTTTTAGCTTTCCCTTAAGTGTATAAGAATTTACTTAGTATAGGTGTGATGATTTGTGAACATACGTGTATGCAGAAGCCTCATTAAGATGCAAGCTGATTAGATAAACTAGGATAAATGAACTTATTTAATGAACTGCAATTTGTTGTTTCTCATTAAGAGCAATTGTTGAAAGGCTGAATGTCAAGCCAGCAGGAGGTAATGATAATTGTGGGGGAGAATACTCTGAGTGGCTAAAGAGAATCCTCCCGGAGAGAGCAAGAAGAGATTTCAGTAGGAGGTAACCAACATACAGGGAAGAAATACATGATGGAAGGGGTTAGTCCAGTACAGATGGTGCATAGCTTTGCTCTAGGAGCATTATCTGTGCTAACATTGATGCAGGACTACAAGAGCTGAGAATTTTGAGTCACAGAGGGCAGATGTCAAACTGGTGAGTTGGAACAACAGCTATGGGTGTAAATAAGAAGTAAATTGTAAATGCAAGGCATGTTTGATACTTTTCTAGTCTGTCTGAAATTGGTAGAGGTATGGAGATGGCAATTCTGTTTGATCTTGGCTCTTAGTTTTCAGGTATTATAATTCACTTAAAGAGCCCTCAGCTGTATCTGCAAGCTGAGGAAATCTGTACTAGCTCACCTGGGAATTCAGGCTGATTCAACTGTCTTACTCTGGATTTTTTTCTTTTCTAAGTTTTCATTTTTAGAAGCGAAATTAGTGTATTCGTGATATGCTATACTAAGTGGGAGTCTGAAGGGAGCTCTGCCTAATGAGGATAATGAACTAGTCACAAAAAAAAAAAAACCAAAAATCTTTGAAATCTCTTCAGATGAGCAGTTGAACATTGCAGATGAAACACTGCAATGCCTAAATCTCTCGTAGAGCATCTCTCATTCAATCAGTATGTGTGTAGTAATCCTTTTGATGTTATATGTAGGGATGAACATCAATGGGAATTTATACCCTTGATGGCATGAATTCCTCTCACCTTTTCTTATATTGGTCTTGATAATTAATATGTGCAGAACACTGCCCTTGGGTTCTGCTTAGACAGGGACTGTTTGTCACATTTTGTTAATTGTCATAGTTCAATAAAATAATATGTAATATTAATTTTTTGTAGTAAAGTAGCCATGACTGGTATGGGGTTGGCACATCACTTTAATTTCTTAAGGCAGTATGAATAATGCTTATAATCAGGTCAATATAAAAGTCTACAACAACATTAGTGAAAACTTCAAAATTCAGTGTTTTAAGTAGTTTTCCAGTGAACATCTTGAACTTCCAGTGCTTTTGAGATTCTTTTCCTAGTTAAAATTTTGTAAATGTATGCATTATTTCATAAACCTCAGCATTGCCTCTCAGAATGCAGAAGGAAAAACTTCTACTTGTTCAAAATGCCGCTAATTATGTCCAAGAAAAGCCCCTGTGTTCTGGAGGCTGGCTTTGAATCCTGCCTTATGGCTAATAGCTGATTTCTGGTGCTGCAGTGTCATCATGTTCTTAGTGATAGTTATCCATCTACTTCTGGAACTTTATTGCTGCCAAAGGAATATAGAAAAGGTAAGAAAAAAGAAGCAAACCCCAGACCGTGGTGACTGCGCTTAGGGTCAGTTTTTGGCAAGTCTCATTAGCTCTTCACTTACTCTGTCGTTATCTGTTGAGGTCCCTTCCAAACCATGACGTTCTGTGGTTCTGTGAAATCCTGACAGTTGAAGACATAAGGGTTTTATGAGTTTGTAAGTTTTGATGTGTGTGTTAAATGGGACCTAAGCCTTACTACATCCTAAATGAGTTCTTCAGCATCATGACCACCATTGCACTTTACCTGGGTGCAGTGCAATTTCATTGTTCACGGTTTGGTTTCTGCCTGGCTGTATTGGAGAGTGGAGAGCTCAGTTTGCTTTCAGATTGAGTAGTTCTGATCTCTTTTTTTTTTTTTTTTTTCAGGCTGAAAAATGCATAAATCCCAAATCAGCTGCTCTTTTGACAGATACTGAATGAGCAGATAAGAGTTGACCAGCCTTTCATCTTCTAAGCACAGCTGAATAGGAATACAGGGCCTTATGTCTCTAGTAAAAGTGCTTACATGCTGGTTCAGGGCTGTGAATACTGAATTTACTAAGCAGCCTGGAGTTAAGTATCTCATCCACCAGGCTACTCACAGTTAATACTTTAAGTATGATGTTTAGGACACATCTTACTTTGTCCAATCATGTGTCCTTGTTTAGGCCCAAAAGGTAGGGCAGATGACAAACTTTCTGACCTTGATCATCACAGTGAATAATGAAAATAAGAGCTTCTTGCACACCATTCCCTGGTATAAGCAGGTCTAATCAGTCTGGGAGCGAACAGTGTGTGAGCAATGTGCAGTTAATTTCAGAGTTTAGTCAGACAGAAGAGGCCTAGCTGAAAAGTGAAGTTACAAACTAGAAAATTTACCCTATTTTACCTCAAACCAGGACATCATGATATAAGAACGGTAAAAGGTGAGGGGTGTTTTGCTTGGAACAAGACTGGACCTTGATGGTTCTAAACTCAATCATTTCTACAGCTGCTTCGGTTTGGGGAGGGTGAGGAGAAGCCTGCCTGCAATGCAGTCATCAGCTTAAAAGCCTAACATGTCGGCCCTTTCTGCAATATCTTTAAGGATTAGGATAATTAACACAATTATTTCAAGTCTCATTTTGTAAAGAAAATCTCTATCGCATTGAATGTGCGATGATTAGATATGAATTTTCTAGTTTTATTAACACATCAGGAGAAGTGTATTTCCATTCTCGCTGAGGAGGCAAGCTCCAACAGGGGATAGCGCTGGAGAAGGGAATTTCGGCAAAAAATGCCGGCAATAACCTCGGGTTTGGGGCTTTTGGAAGCCGGAGAAAGCGGCGAGGCCGCGCCGTGCTCCAGCCGCCCATTGGAACAAGACGCGAGCTCACCGACGGCCGCGCCCTCCCGCTGATAAAGGGGCCTTTCCACAGCGGGAACGCGCGGAGTGGGCGCTGCCTGGCATTAACAAAGGCAGTAGTACCAGCTGTGAGGAGTTAACCATGATCCGCACCCCCAGGCAGAGAGAGCTGCACAGATAAGGGCAGTGTCCGGCCCGGGCAGCGGCTGCGGGCGATGCCGGAGCCTCTCGCTGCTACCGAGGGGCAGCTCTGAGGGGCCGCCTGCGCTGGGAGCAGGGGAACCATCTGCTCAGCGCCGTGGCACAGCTCCGGGAAGGAGTGGAAAGGCTCAGGTCCATCAGAGAAGTTAAGGCGGCAGAACAGACTTTTGGAGCAAGACATTGCCCACCTTAAATCAAAAACCGGAGCCCCTGTCAGACGAGAGCCAGGATCATGGTACCTCGTCATCCTGCCCTTGTCAGGCAGAAGCAGAATCCCAAAAGAAGGAAGCAAGTGGACTGAAGTTGGAGGTCGGGGTAGTGGGAGATCTCCCTCCCTGCTCACGTCTGCACCTCCAGTTCCTCTGAACAACAGGTACAAGATTCTGGCTGCTGCAGACATAGAATCAGAATTGTTTGGGTTAGAAGGGACCTTGAAGATCATCTAGTTCCAAACTCCCTGCCACAGGCAACGACACCTCCCGATAGATCAGGTTGCTCAGTGCCTTGTTCCAGCCTGGCCTTAAACACCTCCAGGGATTGAGGAGACATCCACAGCCTCTCTCTGGGCAACCTGTTTCAGTATTTCACCACCCTCACCGTAAACAACTGAAGATGTGAGGTATGAGCATTCCTCACTGCCAATGCCTTTCCATCTCTCCAATAAAAACCTCATCAAGAAAAAGATGGGCTGTAGTCATTGGAGAATTCCTTCTTAAGGGAAACAGAAGACCTGATATGC
The DNA here is from genome assembly GCA_013400935.1 of Turnix velox. Taxonomy (NCBI): domain Eukaryota; kingdom Metazoa; phylum Chordata; class Aves; order Charadriiformes; family Turnicidae; genus Turnix; species Turnix velox. The sequence goes on from VZTY01007177.1 coordinate 275,109, forward strand.
TGGGTAGACCCCACTCAAAAAGAAGTCTCTGCCTTCCTGGAGCCTAATTTAAGTATGTGGCCAGGAAACTCCCAAATCTGTTACAGCTGTCCAACTACTATTCACTACTTATTTTCCAGGTAGGTGGAGAAGAGACTAATTTGTAAGCCCAGGTGATCAAAAGAGACTTTGGAACCTTGGGAGAGTTATTAAAGGGATTTGGTTCACAGGTGAATATTTTCCTCGCTCCTTCCCGGAGGAGGAAATGTTCTGTTTGTTGTGGGGCATTTTAACTACCCTGATAATTTGCTGGGAGGCCCACAGCAATCCAGTCCTAGAGGTTCTTCCAATGCATTTTTGAAAACATCCTGATGCACATGGTAGATGAGGATCACTGCTGGATCTTATCCTGGCTAACAAGGAGGGTCTGGTTGAAGCAGTAAAGATTTAGTGCAGCCTTGTTTACTATGATCATGAGATGGTGGAATTCAGGATCTTGTGTGGCAAGAACAAGATAGCAAGCAGAATCACAGCCTTTCCAATCCCTGACATTCTGTGGTTATGTGTTATTCTGCATTTTGCACTGAGAGGAAAGCATGAGAGCTTGGGGGAAGTTAAGATGAATGGCAAATATAGCATCTCTTCCATACAGTGTTGATGTGATAGTGGAGGGGACTGAACTAGAAGTAGAGGTGAGAGGTAAAGATCCAAATTCTTCCTGTTGTGGAGGCTGGAAAGATTATTTTTTTTGTTAATTGTGATTGCATGTATAAAGTCCAGGAATATTATCTCCAGAATTAATTACTGAATATTAACACTTGCTTACTGGTTAATGACCTTTTTGTCAAATGATAGAATTGAGGAAAAAATCTTGACAAATAGTTTAGCTCTAGATGTTTTCCACTGATGACTGTACTGTGTGGGGTGCTTGTAGATAATGAAGATGCAGACTGACAAATCGGTCTTGTGATAATGACTTCATGCTTCATATTGAAATGTAGTTTGTAAAAATAATCATTATTCTTCTCCCAGTTATCTCTGTGTATAAACCAGCTAATGTTAACACTGAGGCCCTGGCCAAGTGTAACATTGTGCTCGCAGTATTAGGGGCTTTGCAGCAGAAGTGGTTTGATTTGTTTCCAAAAATCTTTCCCTATGCTTTTCATTTTCTTAATCTTGCCCAGTGTATTTCAGAGGAAGTGCGCTTGCTCACCTGCAGGCTAATGGAGCATGAGCAATACAACTGCAGATACATCCTGAGAGAGAGGGAGTGAGAGGAGTTATGCTGTAATTGCTGGCTGTGTGAAGGCACCATCATCTGTACCTCCCTCTTGGCAGACTTGTCCTGCTCGTTCTCTCTTTTTTCCTAGGTTCATTCTTTTCTCCTTTTCATTTTCCCACATCATAAATAAATCAAGGCAACCCACTTTCTAGAGGGGAGCAGAAACATCAAACGTTAATATGCAAATTACAAAGCTATGTCCAAGCAATGAATTTATTTTATTTATGACTCTCTATTAGAACAGAATGAACAGTACCATTTCACTTAGAGGAAGGCAATTTATACTTGTGATTTTTCAGCAAGTCAGGCAATTCTGTATATGAAGAGGTATAAACTGATTAAAAATATTCTCATTACTGCATTATTAGGTAAGTGTTAATATTATCTATTACATACCCAAAGGTAAGTAATGTTCTTAAATTTTACTCCATTGATCTTGTCCTCATTAAAAGCAAACCACAAAATGTAAGCAACAGTTTTCAGAAGGCTTAAAGAACTATTAAAGTGTTTTGAGCTCTCTAATATTGGCTGTTGCAAAAATGTGGTGGGCAGGTAGTTTTAGCACATGCTTATAGCTTTTATGTCATGCTTCTTCCCTCTGCTGCCTATGATTTATATCAAAATGGTAAGTATATAATCAGATACTTGCTACCCAGCTGATTTCTCCCCATTATTTGCTTTTGCCACACTTTCCTCCCCTCTGTTCATTCTGTTCATCTCTGGTCTTCTCACTTTGCAGAGTTTTTTATGATGAGCTCCTGGCATCTTCTGGCAGTTCTGAACTGATCTACCTCTGGTGTAAAGGGATATGGACAAGCTGATATAGAAATTGTGTCCCCAATGGTCAGTGTGTGATAATGGATGAAGTGATGTAAGCAGCATGTGATACCAGGTGCTGTTCACTGGAATGTTGCTTTGTCGCTCCACTGTTAAGTGTAATGACCTGTTTTCTCTTCCCTTGGCTTCTTGTAATGCCATGCAGCTCATAATACCACCCTGTAATTAGCAGCTATTCACCTAATCAATAAGGCCTTTGCTTTACTGCATAAACTCATGTAGAAGTTTATAAACAGTGACAACTGTTTATATCGGAACAACTCTTTTGATAATGAATGCTCCAGTGTCTAATTCCCATGACTATGCCATAGAAGAGGAAAGTGAGTATTTAAACAGTGGTGTATTTAGAGCCTTTAGGACCTCTTCAAAATGTGACTTCTATTTTAGCCAGTAAGTCTAACAGCGCTATTGTTAGTGTTTGGTGGTGTGCTCCTCAGCCTTTTTAAAGGTAGCTAAAGCTCTTAGTGAGTGAAGTTCCAGATTGTCTTTTTTTTTTTTAAGGGCAATGTGCAATAACACTGTACACATGCAGCAGTGAGTCCAGGCTGACAGGTTAGCTGCTTCCCAAAGGTATTTAACCAGTGTTCAAAAATATTCTGATGTTTCTTTCTTTCCTCCTCTGAGTGCTTGTCATCAGTCCTCTTCCTGCCCAGACAGCTTTTGGGGTTTTGGTTGAGCTGAGACAATATCCATTTGAAGGCTTGTGCTGGTCCTCTGATAGGCCTTCATAAATGATTGGTTCTGTTTCAAATGGGAAATAGTTCCAAATCATTAATTGAGATGTGGAGCCAGGTAATAATGTACACTTCCTTGGGAGTGGGATCCATGAGCTGCTCAACTAAATGTGTTTACTCTCTTGTTCTGTTTTATAAATATTGGTCTGCTTATTCTGTAGAAACTGTAAATTTTAAGGGTTTTCCATTTTGTGTCTAAGAGAGTAGCCCATGAGACTAAAAAATAGCTTAAACACTTTTTTTAAAATTATAATTTACTTGCATGAAAGGCATTTTTGTGATCTGAGTTGAGCACTTACAGTGAAGTTTGAATATTCTGTGTTGCAAATCATCTTCAGCTTTCATTGTGTTTAGCAATAAAGTAATTTCAGCCAAGATGTATTACCAGTATCAGTAAACTGATCTTTCTCAAGCAATTTCAAATAACTTCACATAAATTTCAAGTTTAGTATAAACGTTCATAAAGCAGTTGATCTTTTTCCCAACATCTTGCGTGAGTTTGCTTCTGACAGCTTCCTTTAAATTTCTGTGTATGCAAGGCACAGCACTTTATGGGGTGAAAGATTAATGCATTTTTTCCAAAATGAGGAAAGCCTAACTTGCTATCTTGAACTCTTCTTTTCCAATGCTGCTGTTTACTTACTGCCATCTTCTGACAGAATATAGATGTTTGCTACTGATGTACGCCTATCATCTGTCGTTACCTTGTTCATATTTGTGATCATGTATGTAATTGATTGCTTTTGTAGGTGATTTGTCTTTCTTCCATGGCTTCTGTTTTTTCCACTCATTAGGGTTGTGTTGAATTCTTGTAAAGGGACTTAGTTTTTGGAGCAGTACTGATGGATCATCTTGACATCCTGAAAGGGTTGTACTCAAACCTGGCCTTGGCTCTACACACAGAGGATAAAGCTTTGCGCTCATAACATCCAAGAGAATTCATTGTATTATCTCTGTATTTTCTGGAAGATGTTTTCTGTCCTGCCCAAGCCCTTGGCAAGCTTAAGCTTTGAAATTTACTTCTGGGACAAGGGCTGTGTAAATATTTAACTTCAATTTGCAAAACAATATTATCTTTATTTCTTGTTTCACTTTTGTAGTTCTGCTAGAGATTTGAATGTTCTTCCTTAATAAACTGATTTTAATTACATGGATAGAACACAAGGAAGGACTTGGTCTGCTCTGTATGTTGTAAAACAGTCTAATTTCAGTGTATCCTGGTATTTATTGAGGTTTGAACCTGTGTTTTCAAATGCTTAGAAAGTTCCTAGGCAGAATCAAATTTATCCAGATACATGGTTGAAATGTAAGAAGCTTCTTAATTCTGCCTTTAAGTCAAAAACTCACAATGGCTGAGAAATTAAATAGCATTTGTATCCAGGGGTTATTTGCCCTCTTAAATACGTGACTCTGGGAGCAGAGCTTTATTGTTCCTTTCTTTGTTGGCCTCTGAGACTCCAGCACTTCCTACCTTCAATAATCGAAGAAAGTGCATTCTGCTTTTCTGAGCAAACCTGCATCATGCTCCAACTCTGGGTTTGTGTTCATCTGGCTATGGATTTAAGGTGCTATAGGCATCCTGTAAAAATGTTGGGGCAAGATAAATTTTAATCATTATGCTTGAATCACATTTGCTTCCTTACATGCAAATTTGGATTCTGCGGGAGAGAGAGCATTGTCTACTTTTTTTTTTTTAAATTAAAAAATTGACAAATAAGACTTTAAAGCATCATTGCCTTTTTCCCAGTGGTAAAAACTATTTGGCAAATGCAACACAAATCCACTAATAGCTTTGGCTGCTTTTGAAATATCTCTGTACCTCTGAATAAATAATCCCTGTTGTGCTTCTAATATTTTATTTATTTCAAGAATATTCCTACAGAATATTCATAAATGCAATATAAGGGGGTAGTTTTATCTGTAACAGAAAAAAAATGAAGGGTATGAGTGGGCTAAGAGCTTATAGGAAACTTCTTTTGGTAGGTGGAAATGATTTGACACATGGTTTTCATATGTCTCTTGGTGTTATAGATACCTTACTGTTTATTTTTTCTTTTTTTTCCTGAATTTGTGCAGTAATTACTTTTGCTTTGTTTGACCCAAATACCTACAGGCTAGATGTGGCAAGGATTTTGCATCATTGTACATTCTTTAAGATCTCAGTCCAAAGTAGGAGTATATGCTGATCAAAACTTTGATGCTGCTCTGGAGTGGAGGTTAAGTCAGTACTTTGTGCCAAGTAAGTTTGAAGGAAAATGGTGAAACAAGAAAGAGGATTGGAGTACTCATCTCTAAGATCAGGCCTATGGGGGCTTCAAAAAAGTAGTATTTAGGCTGTGCAACTTTCTTCTCCATGATTTTATCTCTGCTTCTATAATACACAAAGAAGGGAGTGAATAATGGAAATTTTGAAGATGTATATTGCTTAGCTATTCTTCCACTAGAAATGAATGCTTGACCACACAGGTAAAGATAAAACTAGCTATAAAATTACTTTCAATATTGGTTTCTACAATGGAAGTTTATTGGCAGGATATGTTTTGAATGTTTTAAAGATAAATGGTTCAACAAACCTTTCTTTAAGAGTACTGCTTAATGTTTTTCTGGCTGATAATGGAAGAAAAAATGAAGGATGTCTTCTTAAGTTGCTGTAGCCAAGTACTGTCTCTTAGAGGAGAAAAGCAGAACCACAAGCTGAATTGGAAGGTTAGAATGCTAAGTAAATGTATAAAAACAGTGTTCTCAGTGTCTGTGCAAAGGGCAAAATCCAAAGGATCTTTAAGTGTGCGCTAAAAAATGAGAGTACTACATTTATATCTGGCTTTTATTGCTATTGATAATACTTAGCTTTGTCACTTTTAAAACAATTTCAAGGAGGAATAGTCTGGCAGAAAAATACAAAGGTGTTCTAAATGTCAGGTAATATCTCAAGCTGGTTGTAAATGAATGCCTGCTTTAAAAGTGCATGATGGGACAAGCTCTTATAACTGCTGCCAATACTGATTTTATCCAATGTTTTCATTCAAATGAAGACTGATATTGCCTGCTACAGTATTCTCCTGCTCTCCCTTTAGTTCCTAAATGCTTTTCTTTTTTCACTCTTTTCCTTACCCTTTTGAACATTTTTAACCTTGATCTTGTTAACTGTTACTTGCAAGACTTGCTCTTCTTTCACTGATACCTGCAAATAATTAAAGTGCAAAGAATTATTGTCACTTCAAGCTTCAGTTGTTGCAGTTGTTATGACGCCAAGCTGTGTGGTGAAGTTCATACACCAGAAGGAAGGGATGCCATTCAGAGGGGCCTTGGCAGGCTTGAGGGGTGGGCCCAAGCCAACCTCATGAAGTTCAACAAGGCCAAGTGCAAGGTCCTGCACCTGGGTTGGGGCAATCCCAAGCACAGATACAGGCTGGGTGGAGAGTGGCTTGAGTGCAGCTCTGAAGAGAAAGACTTGGGGGTGTCAGTGGATGACGAACTCAATATGAGCTGCCAGTGTGTGCTTGCAGTCCAGAAGACCAACCAAATCCTTGTGTCAAGAGGAGTGTGACCAGTAGGTCCAGAGAGGTGATTTTGCCCCTCTACTCAGCTCTAGTGAGGCTCCACCTGGAGTATTGTGTTCAGTTTTGGAGTCCTCAACATATGAAGTACATTGAGCTGTTGGAGCAGGTCCAGAGGAGGGGCATGAAGATGATCAAAGGGCTGGAGCAACTGTCTTATGAAGACAGGCTGAAGGAGTTGGGGTTGTTCAGCTTGAAGAGAAGGCTCAGGGAGGACCTCATAGTAGCTTATCAATACCTGAAGGGGGCCTACAGAAAGGCAAGAGTAGGACTTTTTAATAGTATATGTGATGTAAATAATGGATGTAAATTGGAATAGGTAGATTCAGGCTAGATATAAGAAAGAAATTTTTTATGGCAAGGGTAGTGAAACACTGGAACAGGCTGCTTAGAGAGGTTGTGGACACCCCCTCTCTGGAGGTGTTTAAGGCCAGGCTGGACAAGGCACTGAGGGGCCTGATCTAGCGGGAGGAGTCACTGCCTACGGCAGGGGGGTTGGAACTCTATCTTTAAGGTCCCTTCTAACCCAAACTATTCTATGATTTTTCTATTCCATAACATTTAATATTTGAACTGAATTTTCAAGACTGCTTCCACTTCCCTCAGGTCATTTAACCTTTCATGGAGATGTTTGTCTGGCCATTGCAGTGCTGCACATCTTACATTTGTGACTGTTTGCTCCCAAATTTATTTTGAGATGCAATAAAAAGAGAAAAATGCTCATAACTCACAGGTTACCTTGCCATTGTATTGGGTATTTTACTTCTCTGGAATCATAAAATCTGTAGTTCTATTGCTGCAATTCTGTATTGACAGTTTTTCTGCTCATCTGTTACCACACCTGGAAAAGCAATCAAGTATTGACATTATGATAAAATAAATGTCATTTGTCCTTGTGAATCCATTTTAACTTCCCTTTTTGGGTATTCATGTTCACACAAAATTTTAGTATGTGGCACATCTGCATGGAAAAATGGTAAGAATCTTGCACCTGCAGGTAGTTATCTGAATTTGGTACTAGTTAGGAACAGAGCAGGAAAATGAATTTGCAGTGTAACTATCTATTTTTACTTTTTTTCTTCCAGATCTGCCTGGTTTTGAGCAGATTAAAAAATTTACTGCAAGGATTTAATGGTGGCAATGTGTAGCTGTCAGTTTACTACTTTTACTCTTGTGAGGAATAAATTAATTCTGCAAGTCAAAAAACATTTTTCTACTTGTAAAGAATTTAAACTGTAGAGACCCTTACTGTAAGTACTGCAGCAAATATACACACTCAGACATTATGAACTATATCATGTGAAACACATTACAGCTCATGAAGCGTACATGAGTACTTACAAAGCAAGCTAGGAAAGTCATCACTTCCATGAGCCAGAAATCTTTGGTTACAGCCTAGAATTATTTTTTAACAGAAGAATACACCTGGGCAGATTGTTGGCAGTGGAGCTTGTGAAAAGTCACTGGGATGACCTGAGCAAATTTAAGTTGTTCATTCCATACTGACATTCCAAACAACACAGATATTGCTCTTGGCGCTGTCACTGCTTCTTGGGTCATTTTAGTTACTTAGGAGATAATTATTTTCAAATTTGAGTGTATAAAGCAACGTATTCTCATGGCTCAAGTAACTTTTTATTGCAGTTTAGCAGTCCTGTACGTAGACTGCTTGCCATATAAGGTACTATGGAATTATTTGTATCATCTATTTTTGACCAGGCCATAAGAAGTTAGTGCAGTTATTCACATGTCTCATTTAACTCAATTCGTGAGTAGTTGACACTGTTTTTGTGTATAGTTGTGTCATTGACATTTGGTTAGGTCCTGGAACAGGCTGCCGAGGGAGGTTGTGGATGCCCCGTCCTTGGAGGGGTTCAAGAGCAGGCTGGACGAGGCCCTGGGCAACCTCATCTAGTAGATGTGTTTGTTAGGTGGCCCTGCTAGACAGGGGGGTTGGAGTTACATGATCCTTGGGGTCCCTTCCAACCCGGGTCATTCTGTGATTCTGTGACATGGCTGAAATGGGGGCACAAAGGGACTGAAATGGATTAACCCAGAGAGCTTGAGCTGAAAGGAGGACACGGGTCCTTGTTGTAAACCCTCTTCCAGCTGATTAAGGAGAATGAAGCTTGGGAATTCAGTGCAGCAGCAGCAATATGAACTATCCCCAGACTAAGCCCGCTCCTATGCACCACCACAAACTATTGTGATAGAAAAGGCATAGTTGCCTGGTTATGTCAAACTGCTTGGTGACCCTGCCTGTCTGCCTTTGGTCCTGATCTGAGCATTCCTGATTCCAAATCCAGAATCCAGCTCATTTTTGCTGACTCCAGCCTGGGACTTGCCCTCTGTCTACTGGTGATTTGATCATCGTCTTGGGAGCTTGATATGGTTTAGTATATACTGTATGTTTTTTTTCTGGTTTTAATTGTTACATCTTAGCATTTTATTATCTAGTAACACTTTTGATACAGTAGTTCAATATTTTTTAAACTTATAAAGTCTCTTTATTACTTTCTCTCCTCTCTTTTGAGAGGGGGACATCTGTCATTTGGATTGGCCTATCTAGCTAAAACCCATGCTACCTCTAGTCAATCTCAAGTAGGAATAGTTCCTAGGCTGTTTGGGTTTTTTGACACTATTTTGTATGGTACTTAAGAATTGAGATATCTATCTTGCAGGTGGCTTTAACTCTTTCTGCTCCCCCAAAGCTTAGAGAATTATGTGCATCATCTTCCAAGAGACCAACCTTTTGACATGAGCCTACTCTTCTAAGGGCTAAGATGTCCCCCATGATACAGTTGTGTGATCATTTTAGGAGAGAAAAGTGTGAGACTAGATGATGACTATTGTAATGAGAGCAACAGCCGTTTCTTTATGAATGAATAATTTTTATTATTTGAAAAATGTGATACAAGTTAATTAATAGTTTACAAGATATCATGTCTACCTGATCTATGAAACAATATTTTGTCTTAGTTTATTCTCCCAGTGGAATCTGTTTTCATGTATTATGAGAGTTCTACATTAGGTCTTGGGGTATTAACTTTTAAATTATCGTTAAATTCAATGAAGAGCTATCAAGAGCTATCTTAGTTTGCTAAGATTAAAATTGAGTATCTATGTTCTTGCTGAAACCATTTTTTTTTTTTCCTGGTAAGGATCAAGTGTTTAGATTGTCTTGGAGTGCACTCCAATATTATCTTTGCTTAGGACTCTGAAGCCCTGCTCCACAAAAAACTAGTTTGGGTGAGAAATCAAGAGGATCATAGCTGGTTTAATATGCTGAATTAAGAGTGATAAACAGCCTTAAAAAAATGAAAATAAAAAATCTCCACTTCCAGAAAATATTTGTGTAGTGTTTTCAAAAAGTAGTCTTTATGGTGAAAAAAATTTGATCCCTAGTATTCATTTATCTGTCAAAATGGTTTTGGTCTTACATCTTGGTCTTTTCCTACATCTATAATGTCTATAGTCAGTTTGTAAAAGGAAGCTTTTAGATACCATGGTGATGAGTGCAATTCAAAATGACTGACAGGCTCTCCAAAGCAAAGGTTGTCTTGTGCATTGTTCTGAGTTAATAGGACCTCCAAAAGAATTCAATGAAAACTAACCTGATACATTTACAAGTATGTCTACTGAAGAGGAAAAAAAATTGCATTTCAAAGCAAAATTAGTTACAAAGAAAAGAACCGTGAATAAGATTTTATGACAAGAGCATGACGATAATGACAAAGGGATCATAACAGGGAGGTTATGAAAAAGCAAAGTCAGGGTAGGAGAGGAGTGGGGAGAACCTTGTTAAAAGTCTTTCCTGAATGCTTGTGACAGCAGGTAAGATGAGAGAGACCTGAAGAGTGTCAAAGTGGAGATCAAACTAGTTGTAAGCCCATTCAAATGAAGACACTCTCATACTGGGTTCTTTAATGTTACTTGGGGGTGTTGTAAAGGAGAATATATCTTGAATATCACTAATGATGGATGTCAAACTCTTGCAATGATTGCAGTAGTAATATCTGTGAACTGAGGTAATTATGCTGAGATGGATGCTACTTAGAAGAATAGAATATGCTAAAATCTGTAAACTAGTGGGTGGGATGAGCAAAGCATGAAATTGAGGCTTAACACTAAACTAAATGTACTGTCTTGATAAATTTCAAATGAGAACAAATTAAAGAATGTGCAACATAAATTAGAAGATATCTGCAGTTTTCTGTTCTTCAATGTATTGGGACATGATGCAGGCAAAGTGAAATTATTCAAATTGAGAAAAGTCATCCCATCTGTGGAGTAATGGAACTGGTGGAAATTGAGCATTGAATCTCTGGTCATGGTCAGAGTGGACTAGAGCTGACTACTTGGGTGATACGTAGCATCCTTATTTTGCTGACATTGATCTGTCAAACTCTACTTCCCTTCCACTGAAGAGATAAAGATGTACCTCTGAAATAGTTTTCAACAGTAGCAGTGATCCTCCTGGGAGGCAGCTTAGGTCTCTAAATTTCAAAACCTGAAACTTAAGTTCCCTAGGCATTGGCTAGGATTTTGATGTCTTTCTGTTGCAAGACTGCGATTGCCTCGGAGGCTGTAATCACTGGATGGGGTTAGTTAGGTTAGCTAAACATATACCAAATGCCTTGGGCAGTTTTCTATAAGCACGACATGATTCCTAGCAGTTAGCTTTGTTTTGATTCTTTTTCTCCCAAGCTATTCAGCTTTGTGTTCCTGGAAGATTTTTCTTATCCTGTGCAAATGAGCAACTCAAACAGAATTCCTCTTTTTGCTTTATAACTTTTCCTTCCTTTAGAGCTCTTTCATCTCTGTGATGGAAAATATTCTCTTTCCTTGACTATCATTGATAATAAGGGTTGATGTGAGTTGTAGGTGTTTCTGCTTCACTTAATAAAGGTCTTGAGTATTTTTCTTGTACCCAAGGCATAAATTATCTAATCTTAGAAGAAAAGTTATCTCCCTCATGAGAGCAAAACCCTTGTATGATAGAGAGCAATCAAGATGGTTATTTCTTGATAACAGCACACCCTGAACTGTGTTGGCTCAATTTTCTGTAATTTTTAGTATCCCCTACTAATACACTATTAAATATGAGTGATAATGAAGGAATTTGGCCTTTTTTTTGTTGTTTTTTTTCAGGACTTTAGGTGTTACAAATTAACCACTTTGGAAAGTAAATGTGCAGTAAAACTGTCTATTTAAACTTCTGCATCCAGCACTTCCAAGAAGTATTTTTTGGCTTCAGGGTTTGTTTCATCAGTTATCTAAGATGTACTTTATTCAGAAACAGGTTTAGTCCTGCAATGACTTTTGAAACACAAATGTACAGAATATTAGAACACACTGAAATTCTTGAGACACTCTCTGTTATCTTTTCATAAATAAATATGTTATGTTATTAGGTCTTCTCCTTGAGTGAATTTCTGCAAGATTTAAATGTCATTGAAGTCATCTCTGCTGGTTTGAATATTTTAAACCTATTTTTAAAAGCTGACCGTGAGCTTTTTTCACCTGTGCTAGAATTGCCTAGGCTTTAACTGACTGACACCTTCAAAATAACAATTACACTTTCAGTGTACATCATAGAGGTGGTTTATTGGTTATGAGGGGAAAAAATGTAAATGTAGGCACATCCAGTAATATTTATCGGGGCTAAACTTATTACTTAATAATCTATTGTGATTAAGTTAGAAATTATAGAACTCTGGAAGGCCTGTAAGAATCACCATTTCATCTTGATATCAACCGGCTAACTAGGTGTGAAATCAGATGTTTGGTCCCTTTTTTTTTTTTTTTTTTTAAGGTGAGGTATGATATGTCTTAGTAGAATTATTGAAAAGTACCACCTCCAGAAAATTAACCAATCCTTCTGTCCTTTCTCCTAAGGAGGAACTGCTGTTGGGGGAGTTGTTGTACCATTTGTTTTTTGTACTTTTATTTACAGGATATCAGCTGCTGAGGCTATGGCATAATGAAGAGTGAAAGAAAGGGACAAAGAGGGACAAAATTGCTCACACTGCAATAACCCCTTCAATAGAGGGGTTACAAAAAATCCAAAGACTATTAAGGAATTGCTACCTATGCTTTGGGACTTGTGAGAACATCCCTGAAATGCCAGGCTTGCTGCTGACATTTACTCTTGGCCAGCTCTAAGCTCTCTGTAGAGGGGGGGCACCTCTGATCAGTGCTGTAAAGAGCTGAGCTATAAAATTCCATCTTTTTTTTCCCCCGTTTCCTTCATATTACCCAAAAGGATTCATGCACATGTGCTATGGATTTTGCTTTTATGAAGAGATAAAGGCATGTAATGTATGTTTTTATATGTTTAGGAAAAAAAGTAATTGCTTTTCTGAGCTAAATTGCTTTGGGATCATTCTGATTTCTGTTTAGCATCAGGCATATCCTATAATGAAGCGAGTCAGACACCTAGTGTTTAGTTCAAATTCACTGAGCCAATAATTCATGCACTGAACATGCTCCCAGTAGTTGCTTTGCTCTGGGGAAAATCTAAATGATTTTTACCGGTGAATTTTTAAAGGACTGGAAGCAACTTCTAGTAATCTGGTAGTACCTTGCTCAGGGAGGTGCTGGAGGCTCTATCTCTGGAGACATCCAGGGTAAGGCTTTTTGAGGCTCTGAGTAACCTGACCATGAAATACAAAGCCAAGTCTTGCAATAAATGTTACATGGCTGCTAGTGTTTTCAGAATATTTTTCTGAAGGTGCAAGGATTTTGCTTAATTTCTTGTTGCCTAGAGGAGTACTTAGTATGTTGTGCTTCTGCATGTTAAATTCCTTAAAAGGTAATCTTTTTTTTAGGTTTTTTTTTTTCATTAATCAGAGCAGCAGTACATTTTCTCAGGTACAGAATCTTGCATACATACAAGAAAACCTCACATAAATAAAATGAGAATTATTGTGAAGAAGAGTCTTTCTATCAGAAATTAGATTTCAGAAATAATATGGTTTGGTTTTGAGGAGGTCACTGAATGAAAAGGTGGTGTATTTTGAAATGTGTAATCTCCAGATTAAAAAATAACTGAAATTACCTAGACTGATGAAATCACGAGAGGCTTGGTTGGATTTGAATCTGACACTAGTGCGGGTGAGGTCTGGACTATCACAGAACTATCTTCAGGCTTCAAAGCCATTCATGCTACAAATCAGTATCTTCAGTGATATTTATATTTATAAATTTGAACTTAATAAATGTAGTAATGCACTGAGTTGAAGCAACTCATTACACAGAAGAAAAATACCCATGTAAGTTAGTCAAGTGTTGTAGAGGTAATTTGAGAGAAGTAACCAAGATTTGTTCTGGTTTTGGACTTTGTTGCTGATTTCCTCAGGGTTATTATATTACTGATTATATTACTGATTATAGGTATATAGAGAATGCTGGTATAACATGCCATAAAGCTGAAAAAACATCTTGTTGAAGAGTTAGGGCATAACTGGAGGAAGACTTGTCTTAATTTGGTAAGACTAAATGATATTTGTCTTGACTTCAGGGTACAAGCAATGTTCTATTGGTGGAAATGGCATATTACTTTAGACTGATCAAGATTTTGTATGTTAGCAACTGCTGATGGACTTTGTGACTAACAAAGCAGAAGTTTTTTCAGTGCATTAGGGCAAGTGTCTCTCATGTAAGTGTCTGATACCAGAGAAAATTCATGTACAAGAACAGCTGGTGATCAAGGATCTCCTTTATGTTCCTAGTTCTGGGAAACGTGTTTTTTAAAATAAATCAGAAAAATAGTTATCAGATAAATGTTGTTGGGGAAAGAGTAGGTTCTGTGTCAGTAAGTCTTAAGCAGAGATGCATTTTTTCCCTTTTGGATAAAAAAAATATTTCATGGAATGCATTTCTTATGAATGAAATAATACTGCCTCTTTCTTTTGGCAGTTCTGTAATGTCAAGTATCAAATGTTAATTCTCTCTCCTATTAACAAACTGCCAATCCATTTTGGTGGATGGATTCAGCACATTAAACAGGAAATCTCACCTGGGGAACAAACTAAATATCTGTAGTAGACTCCTCAGTCAAAATAGGTTTTTTAAAGTCTTAGCAATGACTTTCTTTGCACTGTAATAGCTGGGCATGTTAACATGTTCTGGATTAATTTTGTGTGTGTGTGTGTATGTTGGTAAATTATCTATATAGACAAGCTAAATTGGTTTAAGTTATCTTTTACATAAGGTATTTATACAACTAAAAACTTTAAACATTAAAGACCTTTGAGATTTTTGGACTACAACACATTAAATGTGCCTCTATTAATGGAGTTCCCTGAATTATTTTCGTATATTTCTCGAGATAAAGTGTTGTCTGCTTACTGAATTATTTTGTTGGTTTCTTGTTTTTTTTCCCCAGAGAGAATGTTTGTCAATATTTCTTACTTTAGGATAAGACTTTATCGGATTTTGCAAGTAATGTTAAAAAAGCGGACAATTTACAATAAATTCTGAAGGGGTTTTATAATTTTTATGAGACACTTAATTCAACATTAAAAATTGTTATTTCTCCTTTGAAACACTAAATAAAAATATTGAGAGTATAAACCTATGCTTTCAAGATGGATTATTCAATATTGCTGAGAAAGCTGCTTGTAAAAGATATTCATGTGTGTTAATTCATCAGCAGAATGTAGCTAAAACTGCCTCACTTTTCTGCTAGCTCAAAAGTTATAGAGATTATATACTAAAATAATAAAATTCCAGTTGTGCTTTCACCGATTTACCAGTCTGAGGTGTAACAGGGTTGATTACAGAAAATATATGGCATTTTCTTTCCTGCCTCTTTATATAATACAGTTAACTGCTTCTGTTGAGTAACAACTCTTCAATTAATATAAAAGACACAAAAAAGTGTGCTGAGGTATAAACTTGTTTTGCTCCTTAAAACCTGTCTTGATTTATTACAACATAATGACTTTATGGTCTCTCTTTTTCTATTAGGTAAGAAAGGAATTGTTCTTTGCTTGTGTGTAAATTAAATTCCTTCTGTATGTACTGAAGCTGGTTTTTTTCAGTCTGTTTTTTTACTTGCTTGCAGAATAATACCAATGTTTTTGAAATCACAAATGTTCAGATATGCCTTAGGTTTTGTTATAGAGACCCAGTGTTTTGCTTTTGAACAAAGAAATCATACTTTTTGTCATGGTCACCAATTATTTTGATAGCCTTTTGAAGCTGGTGCATGCTAATTAGTTTTGGAGAGTAAATTAAATGCGATGGCTAAATTTCTCTGCCTGAAAGAAGGAAATATCCCTTGACCTGTGCTTTTCTGAAACGGTTGCTGTTTTATAGAGCAAGAAATGATACACTAGGTTACTCTTGGAGCTCTGGGTAGTTGTGTGCTCAGGAAAATCCTGATTTATACAGCCAACCAGTAATAGCTGGCTTTTGTGTTAACTGCTATGAAGAAAACCCTATAAAAACTCTTGCATGATCTTTGCTGCATGTGCAATCTTGTCTATTGTGTGAGGGACCTACTCACACAAAGCTAACATACTTTATGAAGCCTGGTTAGGTTTTTCCTGAATTACACAGTTTCTTCAGTAAGCATGTAGGCTAACTCCTTCTGTGTCTTCCTTAGCTATTTTCATATGCCTTCTGTCTCTCTTGAAGCTCATAGCAAGAGCTCTGTGAAGGAGACAACTAGGCAGAGACATTTTTGAGTACTGAAGGATCCAGAAATTCAATCTAGTGGGTCTGTGTGATCTGTGTGACTGAAAGTGCAGATGAGGATGATAGATTTATAAAATAGGATCAAGTTTTTGACCTGTTATATACTTCGTCTATTATTTAGGTTTTCTTGGTAGGATTTCGTAAGTGGCTAATGACCAGATTTAATAATTGTTTACACCAGAGCTTTGTAATAGTAGTCAAATAGCTTAGTCAAAACTTATTCAGTGATAGTTTTTGATAGAGCAGGGAGGAAGAAGTTGGAGAAATCAAAACTGCCTGTCAAATAAGAAGGTGTTAAAAGCAAAAAGTAGTTCAGGTTCTCAGTTTTGACATCTATTTGCAAGAGGAAAAAGGGCATTGAAAGAAAAGCAAAGGTGCCAAATGAGAAAAGACTTCAGCTGCTCTCAGATCCATAGGTGTTTACTGTTGTTCAGGTCAGGTCTTCTGCTGATTGCTAACAAAAAGTATGGGTTATTTTTCACCACTAGGAAATTGCTTTCCACAGAGTCTTAAAAGTAAATGAAAAATAGTAGAATACTTTTTAATATGTTGTCATCATCTCCATCTTAAAGCATAATCCTTTCCCTTCTGCAGAGTTGATTGCCGTTTTAGGGGTTTCACATGCACTGCATAATATATATAGAGAAAGAATAGAACAGTTTGGCGATTGTCTAAATTGGCAGAGAACTATAGTCTCTCTTCTCATAAGTATAAATGCATGAAATCAAGGAACAAATAAACCTGTTGTACAATTGAAGAAATAATCACAGACTTACTGTGCCATTGACATATTCAGGGTTACATGGGAAACTTAGCTGCAGTAGAATTTAGTCACTAAATTTTAAAATTAAAACACATTGACATTAATGTCACTGGAGAAACCTAAAAGCTCCAGAGTAGAATTCTTACAGAAGGTAAAATTGCTTCTATATCCAGGGAAAGATGCAAGAACCGAGCTGAGAATGGTGTAAAGTTGTTAAGAACATCACAAGCCTGGAAGAATGATGTTCCCTCTGGGCTTTGACATTACAGGACAAAACTTCAGATTTCTTCAGAAGTTTTGATATGCTGGACTTAAACTTGACACGCATCTCCATGTAAAAAAAAAAATCTCTTTTGCATTTTTTGAATATTTATAAACAAGGTAGTACTATTTAAGCTATCAATTTTGCTTGGTTTATATTGATAAGATTGGTTCTTCCTGTAAAATTTCCAACATATTAAATAGCCAGCATTTCCATTTAGGGGAAATTTCTTTCAGAAGAAAAAATTTTATTATTTCAGCCAACATCAATGGCATAACTGGACTTTACATATTTAAGAGTAACTTAAATAGAAAGTTATTTGAGTCTGTTTTGCTGATATTTCTCTTCCCTTTCTTGGTGTGAGTTGTGCAGTATTTGCCTTTCAAGTGGTATAATATTTGTTTCTTTTCAGTGTTATGTAACCATTTCAAAAGATTTGTTGAGTGTTGTGACACTTTTGCCAAACTTCCTTTTTCCTTCCCCTGATGTGCACTAATTGATGTGAAATAAAACACAGACAACTGCTGCATTATTTCTGGCCTCCTTGGAAAGCTTCCCCTGTGATTCATTTTTTTTTTTCCAGCTCGCTCCGGACCTTTCTTGGTCGTGTAGTTTCCCACCCTCGTCAGTAGGTGACTCCCTTGGCACTGTTCAGCGTCCTCTCCGCCAGCCTGCTGGGACAGCCTGGAAATAAACGCATCAGTTTCTTGCCTAGGAGTTCTGTTGAGTTATACTTGCATCTAAAGAAATATTTTAAAAAAGAAAAGGGTTAAACGGATCGAACACTTAATATTACTACCGCTTGTTTTCCAAGAAAAACTTTTTAGAGTCAAGGATCTAAGAAACAGTTTGCTTAGTTAGTCTGTTTTTGAAGAATGGTGCAGCCTGTGGTAATTTATCTTCATCCCAGACAAAGCCCGGAGTGTTTGCCGAGGAAACAGAGCTGTGGCACAAATCAGCTCTACTGTGCTGCTGCCGAGCTGGCCCGTGGGATGCACTTGTTCCTATTGGTGTGGCTTAGCCCCTCCCAGCTGGACCAGTGGGTAACACGATGTGATTTAGACTCTTAAAACAAAGTTAGTGGATCCACAACTTAGCAGACATACAGATGTCTCTGCTTGTCCTTGCGGTTTTTGTAGTAGCTACACAGAAATGCTGTCTTTGCTACAAGAACTTTTTGAAGTTATAGGTTTTTTTACCCTAAAGAGAAGCTGCAATATTTAGCAAATGTTGCAGAGCTGGAAGAACAGCTTCATAGAAACACAGCTTCTCAATTGTTGACTTTAAAACATTTTGCTCTATTACATTTTGGGGTTTTTTTTCATGTATAATCAGAAGTTATTTTTCTGCAAGCTGCAACTTTGGGGAAGCTGGACTTAAAGTGGCTTTTTTTTATCTTTATTTTTCTACTGAGACTATATACTATGTCATCTGTGTTAATTGAACTGGATAAGCTTTCTTCAGATGTCAATGAAAGCAAAAAGGAGTCAAAGTCAGATTTTAAGGAAGGCAAATTCAGTGACTCATGTGCTGATTATCACAGTTTTCAACTTCACTGCTCGCATTCTGCACCAGCTGGTAAGCAAGCATTTATATCAACCGTTTCCTCAAGTCTGTGTCTATTCATTCATGTAATGCATTGCAAGTAAGCTACAACACCCAATAAGGTAAACACAGGATTCAATGCCATCACATGCATGCAATATATGACGTAATTTTTACTTTATATAGGGGATACAACATATGTCTATTTAGAAGAAAATCCTGGCACATAAAGTGAAGCTGGAAGTGCAGTTCCAGAGGCTGTTACCTTTGCATTACATGAGCTTTTTATAGAAGATGTCATGGTTTTCATATAAGTTAGAGCAGTCTTACCAGCTGCTCTGCTATTAGACTCTGCAAGGTGTATTTATAAGCTCTGCTGTCTTGCATTTAGCACTGATTCCTCTTCTGCTTTCCTCTGGTATGTTTGATCACATCAGGGTTTGTAAAGAAGGAACTTCATTTACTGTAAGATGATCTTCTTTCAAATGACTGATTTTGTGATGTTACATGTAGCTAGAATAGCTCCCCGAAGGTGTCAATTAAATAGACAATGTTAAATTTAAATTTCTCTAAAAATTCATGGCTGTGAAAGATACAGAATGTGACTGCCTTGGATTGTCTAATATAACCAAGGAGGTGCATCTGCAGTTAGTCAGTAGAGTTTCAGTTATGCCCTGAAAGCCTTCTGAAGTATTGAATTACTCTGATCTCTTGTCAATTGCACATGTATCTTGACTCCACAACTCCCAAGAGATAATTTCATTTTGATGGTGTTTTCACTCACTTATGAGCCCTGTAACAAAACAGTTTTCTGAGTAGGTGCATTTTTTAAAGTTTATCTTGTGTGTTAGCAGGTTTGTGCAAGGCCAGGACTTGTTCCCCTGGTATCCTATAACAGAACTTCCAAATTACCTCCCTTACTGTGCCACTGAAGAATTTATGCCTGTGCTAGCTGATATACTTTGTTTTCCCTAAATATCCAAGTAATCTGTTCTAGTCTGCCCAGCTCATCAAGAGTAAAATGAATTTTGAGCATGATCGGCATATTGTTTGTGAAACTACCGTTCAGTGTGCTGCAGGAAAGATATTTTAAAAATCAAATCTTACTCTGGATTCTTCAGTTTAATAATTTTTTTTTCTTTTAAAATTAATTGTCTTGCAAGCATTTGTTGCACAAGCTGTTTTGGATCTTAAAGCAGAAATGGTGCTAGCAATCAACTTTGACAAATATGTGGTCAGATTTTGAGTATCTTTTGGTTTGCTTTGTGTCTTTCCACCATAGAAAGAATAAAAAAGTACTGATGTATTGTCATAGTATTTTTTGGAGGTTTATAAATGATAAAACAAATGCAATCTCATCTTTTGCCTTCTAAAAGGTCCTATGTTGTATTTATTTTACAAGCATTTGAAGTAAACAAGCCCTTTATAGTTTCCAGTATTATGATGGATTGGCTGAAGTTTTAATGGAATATTGTAAACAAGTCCTGTTTGCATTTCACGTGTCATTTCCTAAAAGGAACTTCCACTTGGTCAGTCATGGCCATTGATGAAAATAAACAGGTTTTTTGTTTATACAAAATGATAGACTTTGTTTTTTCATGAGTAGATTATTTCCAAACAATGATGTTTCATAGGCAAAATGAAAACTTAGAGCTATGGGAAGCAACTTGTTTTTAGAAATTAGAGTGGTTTTGTGTGTGGGGTTTTTTTCTAAATAGCAATAGCAGTATAAAAATCTTCAATAAAATCGATATCCTATATCATGGTGCTGCACTGAGTTTCTAGTGTTGGTTTCTCTGACCCAAGGCATTCTGCTCCAGTTGCAGCCTTGGGATTCTTGCATTTAAGTTCAATGCATTTTAGATTGTCAATGGTTTCATCTTAAAGATGGCTTAAAGAAATTTCCTCTAAAGTCACTCAAATCTCTAACAAGTCATAGTATAGGGTCCATAAGCTATGAAAATATAAATATTCATTGTGAACCCACAAAACGACAGCAGCAGAGAAGTTTTCTTCCTTTTTCTTGTGTTTAATATGCTGTCTGCATTCAGCTGGATTATGAGGGACTTGCCTTTTAAAAATTACTAGACTGTTCTTGTAGTATGATACTCTGTCTGTAAAGAAGATAATTCAATATAAAGATATAATTGCTTAAGAAAAGCTTTTCTTCTTAAAGTACTAATATTGTGTTAACTTTGAATGTAACACCTAACAGTGCAAATATAGAAAAATTAATGGCCTGACAAAGTAAAATGGTATCTGAAATTCAGCCTGATGTTCTTGGAATGGAAAATAGAAATGTTGTTAGAAGACCTGATGTCTATTCAGAATCCCTAGGACAGGAAAATATTGGCTATGATTTTTGTACCTGCTTTAAGTACATTACTTTCCAGCATCTTTCTTATTAAATAAAAATTGTTATAACATTAATTACATTTTCTTAACATTAGTTATACATATAAATTATTTATTATACATAATGTGTATGTAATATTTTTAAATTATTACAATTAATATGTAAATATAATGATTACATTATGTATTGTAACATTTATAAAATAGCTTAACATTTTTCATATCACTCCATTTTCAATTCTGAATCGATCTGGAGCACATTTGCTTGGGATCTAAAGGTATGTGAGAATATATTGCAGAGTAATAAGACTAAAATAACTTCAGTTTTGAATTAACGTTCTGTGTACAGAATACAGACTTTTTCCTTGCTGAGTGTTAGCCTGGACTTTTTGGGAATTTACCACTGGCTGTTTAATTCTGAGATGTTATCTCAAAAGATAACATTCTGAAATTCTTGACCAAGCTTGGCTGGTGAAAGCTCCACAAGCAGATCGATGACAATGCTGGTTTTCACTGGACTCGGGGTACCTGTACTCTGGTTGGAAGTTTGAATGGAGCCGTGACACTTGAAGACGGAGTGGATGATGTGGTTTTAGAGATGCCAAGCTATCTTTGGAAAACAAAGGTTATTTTGATTTATATGCCACTTACTCTACAAAGAGTTTTTAATATAATATGTGAATGCCAATGGCACAGATTCAGGAACTTACCATTGCTAATGGATGTGTTAGAGAAATGTCAGACAAGATCTCTTTTTCTGGGGTAGAATTTTCTCCAGGTGCTGGTGCAATTGCTATTCATGCTTCTCACAGGAACTGAAACTGATCTGAATTTCAGTTGTAAATATTTGTGCAAATTTAAACTCTCTTATGCCTGATAGATGCTGCAGTTCTTACTAGCCAAGGAATGACTGAAAACATTCAACCTGCCATAACAGTCTTTATGTCCCAATCTTTGCTTTACAACTCTTGAGACAAATAATACTCATAACACTTATCCACATAAATTCTCTAATGCTCTGAGAAAAAATTTTGTCCAAATAATGCTTGATGTAGAATAAAGAAAAAATTTCAAAAAGCATGAGTCATAAGAAAGGTCTTAATAGTGGCAGGGTCAGAGCACTCAAATTCTCTTGAATTGAGACACGCACCAAATCCCATGGTTTTGATTCCTGCTTTTGGTAGAATGGTGCAAGGCTAGTTAAACTTTTTCCACTGTTTTGCAGTTCTTTTACTGATAAATTTTTGGAGAAAATGGTGTGAAAGTTGTTTTGAAGCTAATAGTTGCTATGGTTCAGAAGTTATTTTTACAGTTCTATTTTATGTATTTGAAATCACCCTTGTGTTGTATAAAGCTAGAAAAGGAACAAGGTGAAGAGCAAAACTTGTGGGGACTTAAAAGATAGAAATTAAGGGAATATTCCTGCAGAATGCTTTTACTCTCATAGTACAAACAACACAGGTAGGCTACCAGTGTGCTCAGAGGCAAGAAAATGGGAATTTCAGGGTAAAGATAATGTAACTGAGTAAATGCATTCAAGTGTTTACTTTTTTAAAATTTTGTAATAGGTGGATAGAAAGGCAACAACTGTGTTATTCCTGTTTTAGCAAAACTTGAGGGTAAAAGAGCCTTTGGGAGTTAGAACAGCTGTTCAGGTGGTTTAAGTTTCACCAGCATAGTGCCTTTCCATAGTGCCAGCATAGTCCCTTTCTACAGCTTTTATTATGTGGGATGATTCAGAAGACAGGATGACCATAACTTTTCCTCTTTGTGCCACCAGAGAGCAAATATAATGCAAAGGACGGAAGTGCAATAGTTTCACAAATTTCTCTACCAGTATTTGCCCCCCTCTTTTTTGATTATAAAGGAGGCAGCATCAGGCAAGTTCTGAGTGCTGCTCTTAACCATCTCACAACCTGTCTGGACATCTTTTCACAGTGCACATTTCATAGCTTTATGGGAATGTTGCATTGCAGTGAAATAAAATTGTGTACTTTGTGACATAAGACAAAACTAGAATGCATATTGGTGTAGCATTGTCTTCCAAAAAAGAGCATTTTCTCTATTGAAATGAAAATATTTAACAGGAGTTTTACTGGGGAGGAAACCCAAAATCTACAGCTTTTATTTGATTTTTTTTTTTTTTTATTGCTAAGCTCTATGTGAACATAACTGAATATATCTCCATTTCTGAAGTACCACAATACTTCTGCTTGTTGAAAGTCTGCTAAACCAGTGTTTCCTTTTCATAAACTTTACAAGGTAGTTTAATTGCTGGATGGAATTTTCTTTCTGTGAATTTTGAAGTGCTTCAGTTGGGGCTGGATCACAATGTTCATGAAACTGAGTGAATAAGCTGTAGCTTTGTGCATAAATCTGTTCCACACCACCTGAATCACTTTCCCTAGTATTATAAGGTAAAATCAAGTGAACTGATGTAATAAACAGCAAAGTACATCTAGTGGCTAAAATCCATTAGATTTTAGATCAGTCCTGTCTTGAAGTGAGCTCTGTAGGAAGATGCAGAGTGATGGAGAATCAGGACCTGAAATACCATCACTAACCTTTTTTGAAACTAAGTTTACTTGAAGCGTACAAATCTAATGAAGTAGTCTTTGCACAAACTTTAGGTGCTCTCCTTCTACTTGTCTTTTCCATTTCTTCTTATAGAAACAACTACGTCAAGAAAGAGCGTTTTTCCATAGTTTCAAGAAATAATTGAGGGAGCCCGGTCAGGAAGATATTCTTAAATAAGCCACCTACTAGCTATGCTGTGTCAAGCCAATGTTTAGTCAAAAGTCATCAGAAAGTGGAATTAATACAGCAGTAGAGCAGAAATATAAGTTGTTAGCACTCTCCTAACCTCAGTGCAGAAGAATGTATTTCATTATTTCTGAAGGGTAGTATTTTTTTACTTCTGACTTTACATTGGAGGCAGAATTTGCTACCTCCAAATCACCATTAGCAAAATGCTGCCAGTTTTGAAAAATTAAGTGAGCCTCTTGTGAGGTGAAGGAGAGGGCAGGAGAAAAGCACATTTGCTCATGTGTGGAGGCTGGGACTTGAAGTTACATAGTATGTCTTCAGATTAACTGAGAGTATTTTTGCTATTCAGACTAAAGTTTTACTACAATCTACTACTGGAATATCTTTCCCTGGTGCTACCTTCTGTACCAAAATGTCATGTATTATATATTAAATGAGGCTGTAGATAATGAATAATTCAGAGATAGCAGCAAGGCTGCATGCATGTACTGAGGTTTTAAACCCTGCCCCTGGGGGTCGTGACTTTTATCCTCATATGGCTAAAATAAATGGAAACTAAGCTGGATATAGAAATCTAATTTTTCCCAGAGGCACCATTTTTCTTCTGTGCTCTTCCTTCCCCTAATGAGCTATTTACTTTGAATTTGAGACTGGGGTAGGTCAACTAACTCTCTGTAAAGACCCTGCAATGATTTATAATCCTGGGTTTTATTCTTAAATTCCCTCAGTAGCAGTAGATCCAGTATGTCTACACATAGAATATGCTGCTCTTGCAGATATTACTCAAACATCCCCTAGTTTGAAAGGTGAAATCAATACGGACCAGTGCCAGCCTGATAGCAAAGGTCAAAAAGTGTGAGTGAGAGTTGGGTTTGAGCAGCCTTCCTATTACACAGAATACCTTAAACTTGCAAAGCCTGAATACAGCAGTGAAACATTTGTATTTTATTTGGGAGAAGGTGTATGCTCAAGTGTCTTCTCCTTGAGTAATGCAAAGTGGTATGCAGGTCTCCAGTATCATATAGAATACCAGATGAGTAAGTTGACATTGTTGTTCCTAAAAAAATTAAGTCTGGGTTTATGTCTCTATGCTGTTATAACAATACGTTTTAAAAGAATCAGTCTGAAGGTCGTGAATATTTTAAGTAGAACAGACTGATGGCCACACACTGACAATAAGCAAAGAATACTGCCTGGTGATGCAGAATATATTTGTATTCCATGTTTGAACTTTGCTGTAAGACCTGGTGATTGCTGTGTCTAGACAGTATGTAATAAGGAAACAAATTATGTCATTTAGTCCCTGGTCTGTAAGCTATGGCTTACAATTATGTTCTTTATTCCTATTAGTAGAACAGCCAATATTTGGGTTTCTGTTACACTATAGTAAATGTATAGAAACTCTAGCAGAGTTTTCTGGACCTTTGTGATATTTCTGTCAGTGCTGTAATATAATCTGATTTGAAAAAAAGCAAAACACAACTTCCTGATAATTAAAGTTTATTTTTTAGAAGGGACATCATGGGAGGGAGAGAGACTTATACAGTTATCTGTGCAGGCAGCTGAATGCTATAAATAGAAGTAGTTTGAGTGGTGCTGGAAAACATAAGTGTTTTTTCCCGAAAGCACATGGTGAGAAAGAGTTTGGCTGCCTATTAATCTCAATCTTAAAATATGCTGGTTTGCTGGTAAAATAATAAATTGAGATGGTATCTTAAGGAATTGTGTTTATATGCCCAAAAGTATTAGTAATTATTTAGAACTTTATCACATTTTGCTCCTGCCTTTGAAGAGGCATGGAGAAGTCACTTAGATCCAAATACATCAGCCTCTTAAGTCAATACAATTTCACTGACTGTATACTTTTTGTAAAGAGAATTAGCCTTGGGTTTCAGTTTTCAAGCTTCAGTTGAATGTTGCTAAAATATATGTATGTTTTCTGCATCAATAATAGATAATATTTCATCAATGTCATGAATTCTTCAAGTAAGCAACAGTCTTCTTAATTTTGCTGCTAAAATTCTGTTAGTAATGCAGTGTGTTATATGAAAACTTGCATTCAGCTACTAATGCTAGTTGAATTTTAATATTGTTAACAAAAAAGGTAGTAAAATGCTTAGCAAATTTCATTTGAATGAATGGAATTATGTATCTTCCAGGTGAACTGTATATATCTCACCTGAGTCCTAAGGAGCAAGATAATTCCTACAGTGCCTTTTTCTTGCGTATTATAAAGTAAAAAATTTTGTTGTATTTCCTTTCAGAAAGGGAATTTTCTCTCACACATCTGCAAGATTTTCTTCTGGTTGTTGCTTTAAATACACTTTTCCCTAATTTCTTCATTTTCTCCCATTCTTTTCATCCTGTGATAAGGAACAACAAGTCAATTACACTGAGCATGTCACTGTGAATAAGAAGTTAATAGTGATTTTGGCTTTCCCTACCTAGGCATTGAGAAAAAGGGCTATATGCCAAAATTCCACAAAGGCACTAAAACAATTTGAGTTGTTCCACACTGTGAAATTTTCTCATCTCATCTTGGTATGTCTTTACCTCTTATATTCCAAACATTTTTATTTTGACACTCAGAAGCTACTCCCACATCTCTTCCAATTCCAAAGTATTCAATTCAGCAAGAAAAGATTATAAAGCATTCAAGGAAAACACCTTTGTATAGGGTTATTTGCTAATTCAGTCTTTCCTTCACCCGAACAACATTACGCTGATCCTGAGCCAGGAAGCTAATTAAATACTCATGTGAGCCACTATCAAGATTTCATATTGCTGTGTGATAGATTTATGCTCCCGATTCTTTTTGTTGTATTCTGTTTTGCCCAAGGATGCAAGGATACAAGGATCTTGTAGGCAGTCTGCACTCTCTCTTCCAGAATCTTTAGTTAGGCAAACTCTGTTAATGTAGCTTAAAGAGACAAAAAACTAATTAATAGAGAATCTTGCCTTGCAGGCCTTGCCAAGCAGAAGTGGCATTTTTAACTAAAAAGGCACTTTGATAGACTGAAGACTGGATTATGGCCATCTTTCAGAAAGGCAATTTCTGGTGTACATTCACCAAAAGTATAATTATGTTCATCTGTGGGTTTTCTAAAATTACTGTCTTGAAAAATGCATAGACTGTCGATGCTATCTCTGAGAGACCAAAGACTATGGAAAGAGAAGCCTACAATATTTGTGTTGGGCACTCTTTTTGTGACTCTGAGGGATGCCTGGTATGAGATGCTGACTGTTGCTGCCCACTTCTATTGACTAAACTTCATGTTAGTTTATAAATAAAACCGTAGTAAAAATAGAAACCATATTCTGGGTAGCACTGATACATTTTCTTATTTTTGTGTCAAAAAAAGACAAAAGATTGAGTTATTCAGAATTTAGGAACTGTGTCTCTGTATATTTGATTCTTGTTTATGAAGACCCAAACAGAACATAAATCTTCACAATTCCAGGATGACTGAAACAAGGTTGAACAAAGTCAATTGCAAAGATTGACATCTTAATCTTCTTGAGGAGACTTGTCTTTTCGCTTTGACTCATTTAACTTAATGATGTAACAAATTTGGGGTTTATATATTTCTCTACCTTCATCTCTGGAAAATGCAGCTTTTCACACAAGATGTGCTACTGGCTTGTTCACTTACCTGAGAAAGAAAATGAGTGTGTCATTCAAAGTAACTCAAATATGTGTCCCATGTATTGAATCTTTTTCACATTCAACATTTGCAGAGTTTAATACAATGCATTTTTTTTCTACTCTTTCTTTTAATAGTACCTTTTACAGTGGACCTATGTGATAGGTATTATCCTTCTTTGTGGAGAAAAACTTCTTTCCAAAAGTTACAATTTTGATTGCCATATGCTTTCCATCCAAGCTTTGTTTTGGTGAGAAAACAAAGCACAGAAGATTTGGGAACTCTGGAAGGGAACTGTTAAGCATTTCTGTCCTTCCTACAACTTTTTCTTGCACTCAAGTCAAAAATCTATGTTGTTTGGTGTCCTGTTTCTGGCAGAAAATATGTACTATTTCAGAGGAAAGGAGAACAGGAAAGCATCTTGTAGGCCCTGTTTCCAGTTCCTCCTCAAAGATACCCTACTGCTTGATCTAAGTCGTGCTGAAGTCCTACCAGAGATATGGCATTTAGCTTGAGCCCAAGCATAACTTTTCATGCCCAATCAAAGCTTTTGATTCAGTTTCATCTCATTTGTGATTTTGCACTTCACAATGCATGCCTATTTTTTTTCTAGGATCTGTTTTCTCACTCATTCTTTTACACTTCATAGTTTTGAACTGACAACTTTTCCCAAGTTTAACAAAACTTAAACATCCCTTTAAGCACTCCTCTCTTAGCTAAATGTTTGACTTTCAGACATTTTCAGTACCTGAACATTTCTCAACTTGGTATGAATACCCTGTCTTACCTCTTATTAATCGCACACTTTGTGACTTTATTTGCTGCTGCCAATGGTAGGATCCTACTGATGTTAATCACTCCAATTTCTTTCATACTTTCCTTTTCTAGCTGAACCTGCTTTCAAAGAATCCCTAAAACTCTTACTATTTTTTAAGAAGTCTACAAAATTGTATTTTAAATACATACTTTCTGTGAAGAAAACTAAAGAGTTTGCATTTTTTTATGACTACAGTTGACAAAATTACACAAGAGATGTTGGTTCGCTGTCTCTGTAATTTGAGGCATAAGTCCTCTTAGCATTTCTAGAAAAACACCTTGAATCATTTAAAGTCACTTTTTATATAATGGAATAATATACACAAAATCAAGATAGGTATTGTTAAATCCAATGGGAAGGCCAGTATTGAAATGTGGATGCTGTTTTGAGTTCCCAGCATTGAGAAATCCTCTTATCTCTGCAGTTTTTCAAGTAGGTGGAATAAGGGCAAAGTTTTCTGCTGTACAGGGAAGTTCAACTGTAAGCATAAAAAATTGTCAGAATCATACAGTAAAACTCCTGTGAGAAGTGCTTTGGATGAAGTAAGGACGTGCAAAGACAGTTTTGCTGTTTCTCCATCAGAGAAAGTTTTATGGGGAATGAAGTGATCATCTACTGGTCATTTGCTCACTTTACTGTAGTTTAAGCATTAATCTTTATCTTAAAATGAATGCTAAATCAATGTTAACCATGGTGAAGTAGCAGCTGGAGTGATTTCAAAGACAGATTTTTACATTATGGGTTTTTTTAAGTAGAAATGACATGGATTTGTAGTGCTTTGCACGGGGAGTAGTGCTTGCATAGAGCTCTGCAGAAATGAATATGCAGCTAACAGCTTCTAGGGAAAAATGCTGTAGCTGTTTTGCTTGAAAAAAATGAGGGAGAGAACCAAGGAATCTCTTGGATGTGCCAAGCATGTGGCAATATACTTCTTGAAACATTTTATGTGGTGATTTGAGATCTTGTTAAAACCTTCCAGCATAGCTATTTAGATGCTGAATTCTTTGAGAACAGTTTGGGAAGGCAGCGACTTGGTGCTGCCGGCGCTCCTTTGTCAGCTGCTCCATGTGCCATGCAGGAATGAGACAAAGATGTGGGTGCCATCCAGGCTTAGGATTTAGAATAGCGAAGAAGATACCACCATATGCCCCAGTGTTCCCTGTTGCCTTTAGGAAAGATATTAGAAAACCGAAAAGGGATATAAAACCCCAGATGTGTGCTGCAAATATGAAGCTACCACACATTCCAAGTGGGATTGTTAGCTTTGTTCAAACTGTCCTCCAAAAATAGTTGCGATGTAATGGTGCAAGTTTAATGCTGCCCTGGGACTGCTTCTCTCTGCTCCCACGCAGGACAGCAGGGAAAAAGTTTTCTCTCAGTTATCTTTTTCTTCTAAAGTAGGAGAAAACTCCACATATGCTGTTCAGACACTTAAAGGAACACACCATGTTGTTAGTTAATTGCCAGAGCTTATGCTGACTTCTTCTGCAACACAAGATTCTATTCATGACATGATGGGCTATTTTTATAGCAAGTTAGAGCATTGACTTGCTGTTGGACTACCTGAGGAGAGCTCTGGACGGAAATATTCTTCTGTACAAGGTACAAAGAGTATTAGGAAACTAGACATTCAAAACCCATCTACCTGAACATGTTCCTGTGTGTGCCCCTGCTCTGGCTAGGGCTTGGACTTAGATAACCTCCAGAGCTCCCTTCCAAACTCTGTCATTCTGTGATTAGGAAATGTGATCCAAATAATATTTAAAAACTTGAAATAATCGGTTATGAACCTGATGCAAGGTTTTCAAGAACTTTCCATCCAACAGGATGTTTTCCATACGAAGTGGCTACCAATAACCCAACTTCTTTCCTCTGTCTTCTGATGAAGCTCCCATTGTCCACTTTGGTTCTAAGTACACTTGGCTACCCCACACTGAAGATGATGACTAGATAGATATGAACAAAAGCTGCTGTGCAGAGCTCTCCAGAAATGCAAACAGGTTTTGGTAGAACTTATAACAAGACAATGATTTGGGTGTTTAGAGTCAAGCTGATAATTTTGTTCCCGAAAGTGGAATCCTACAGTTACCTCTTATGTTATTCTTGCAGTCACAACATGAATGACATTTTGACATATTTTATAACTTTAGAAAAGAATTCTCCAAAGTACTGAGCCTCCAAGCAGGAGTACAAATAACTCCTAATGATACTGCCATGTCAGGGAGAAGACTTCATTTCTGAAATTGCTGCTGTGTGAATAGCCATCTTGAGCAGCATGTTGCTAACACCACAGTGTGGTGCCCAGGGCTGCCTAAAGTTCTTGCCCTTTTCTTTATCACTGTGTCATGTATCTGAGTTTTACAATGAGGAGGATACTGGGCAACCTGATCTCACAAGAGTTTTTGTTTCCTTCTGTACTGGCTCTGAGGCTGCTTGTCAAAGAAACTGGCATCATGGGACTGCATTCCTGTGTGAGCCTTGGGTAGATGTAGCACAACATACGAAGTATGGTGAAACTGGAGACCTATTGGCTTGAATATCAGGCTGCAGTTTTTGCTTAGATCTTTATGTAAATACCTTCTGTGATGTACACGTTGCATTTAGAACTTAGATTAAATTTATCAAATTCAGTGATGCTTTTACAATGAGTAGTGTGGGGTTTGGATGTTTTTGTCCTTGCACCATAGTATCGTGGTCCAGAATGTACTGAAACTGTATGGTAATGCTGCGGTATATTGTAGCACACCTTCAGGGGAAAAAAATCTCTTTATGCTGCACAGAATTCACTTAGATGGTATTTACTGTGAAAAGTGGGCACAGTATGGGCACAGTATAAGAAGAACACAAGTAGTAACCATGATAATTTGCTTTACTGCTTCTAGGTAATTTAATACATTTGTTTGACTTGAACACAAGTTAGTATTTATAAGGAAAATCAACAGACATAACAATGCAAGATTATCAACTAATTAAAGGTTAAAAAATGATCCTTAATATTCATTTGTGAAAGCTGTTTTTCACAGTATCCGGTTTGGCATGTAGCATAGTTACATACATGATACATGTTAAAAATATAGAAGGTTATGCCCTTCTGTAGCTAACTTTGCTTTTGAAGAAGGCTGGAGAGCCAGGTGTAGCATGTAAAAGCTGAAAACAAGGTCTGGAGTTGGCTTATCTGAAAAATAGTCAAATGCTGGAGGACTCATCACTTTTGCAACCATATTCTGAGATGCTTAGGGCTCTGTGTGAGCATAGCTTTCCTCTTTGTTATGAGTGCACCAAGTTAAGGCTGCTGCAACAGTTATTTATATATTCCCACATGAGTTAGGAATCATTAGTAGGTTTCATCTCAGCTGTTTTCATGATGATTAATACAATGTGATACAGCATTCAAATAGGAGAGCTTCCTCAGAAGCTGGGAGGCTTCATGCTGAAATTATGCTAGGAAAGAACTGGTCCCTAAGCTTTTACTTCCTTGTTTACAGATTGACCTTTGGATTTTGGCATGTTTTATGCTATTTCTGGGCTACTGGAAAGCTCTATGTTTGTTCCAATTTTCACATATATAACAGGAAGAACGTAATTCTGAAGAGACTGCATTCAATTTGAAGTTCTCTGTTGACATTTGAAATGCTGAAATTCCTTTCCTTTTATGTTGATGGTTTCACGATTTGTTTCTTGTACCTGTGGGCACTGATATACCACGAGATGGTTTCTCACTGTGTATCCTCTGGCATGATTTTACTTCCTCAAATCAGGAAGGCAGAGAAACTGCTAGTATTTGGGATGTACAAAACCCAGTATTGAATGCAGAATTTCCACAAATCAAATTAGCAGAAGTGGCTGGCATTGAGACTAGGGTTCCCGCGTCATCTTGATGTGGAAGTAGTGGTCTTGCAGTTGCACTATGGATGAAGGTATAGACCTGTTCTCTGTATTTTTTTTTAAAGTAAAACAGGAATTTTTTCCTTACCCACTCTCCCCTGGCTCCTTTTCCTTTTTTCATATCATACTGTGGCAAATGTACTCAGGCAGAATGCAGAATTTACCCCCGGCTGAATTTGGTGAATTTCAATATGAAATGTTTAGAACAGAAGCCAGATAGTGGTGAGAAAGCCACTGGATATTGATGGTGAGGAAGCACATCTGCAACGAAAACATGAATCCACAGGCTCCACAAAGAAATGAGGCTGTGATACGTATGTCACTGACTGATAGGCTCTACAATCAAACATTAAAACCAAAACAGGATTGTGTCACTTAGTTAATGGAATGTATTGCCATAAATTCCTTTTTATATGCTGGAAGCCCTCTTTGATTTACTTTACCAGGAATGACTGTGCTAATGTGGTGATTCTGAGACATTCATCCTCTTTTCTTGTCATGTAATCTTTCTGCAGAACATAAAAGTAATCTTAATGGTGAATTTCTCTTTTGTCTTGTGTATTCCTCTTCTGATACCCTTTCTACTTAAATAATGTAATGGAAAATTAGTACATTCAAATACAACAATGAGCAGTAACTATAGGGTTAAATGTACATTGTGTGGTTCTGGTTTTTTGTCTGCAGTTTTGTGGATTCATTTCTTTATATAAGATGAGTATTGTTAACAAGGAACAAAAGCTTGGTGTCTGCTGCCTTGAAATCTTGGAATGGAGAGTTTCATACTCAGCTTATCTGAAGGACAAACATGGCATTTTCCAGAAGACCAAACTTGGACTGATTTGCTATGTAATGTCCAGGCCAATTAGAGGATTAAAAAGGAGAAATGAATACTCACTCAGAGCCAGCTTTTTGCATTGAGAGTGCATTAGTGGTCCTTGCTGCTCAGTAGCTTCTTCAAAGACCTTTGGTTTTGTTACATTTCTCAGAAGGAGAAAGCATTACTTCTAATTTGGATGGGGTTTTTTTCTTGCTTGAAACTTAGCCTAGAGGAAATATACTGTGTCCACCAAATGGCCGCAGTAACTTGAAGGTTTTTTTAAATGTTTTCTTCTTTTAATGTATTTCTTGGCCTCACTGTTCACCTTTCAACTCATCTGTTGTGATTCTCACCTTCCTTAGAGAGACTTTGAAATGAGGAAGTGATGTAATTGATACTTCAACATACCATATTTAACATGAAGAATGAAAAAAGACACATTCTTCCAGGGGCAAATTTATTTTCTAGCAAAAAAATCATTTTGGATCAATTTTATATTTCTGCTATAGTTACACATAATTTTCCTGTGGTGTTATAAATAGGAGACAAGTTCTCTATATGCATACAAAGGTAGTGTGGTTGCTGCTTTGATTTGAGGTTATTCAATATCTCTGACACACAACAATCCACCATTGGGCTGATTTTAATTTTCAGAAATCGCTGACCCACTGTAATTTCAGAATCATGTAAAGATTTTGTGTGGGAGTACTGTATTTGCCATTCAGCATGCCAGGGATGGCTCTAATGACTTGCTGGTTTCCATATTATTAATAGCATATAGTAAAGATCATCACATGGTTGTGCCCAGAATTATTTGATTTGCTGGTTCACAGAACCTTGGCATGTAAATCTACACAAAAAGGATGCATATTCAGCCAAAATGCCTTTGATCAGTAGTTGTTTTTGTTGAGTTAGAAGTCTTGAAAAGGTAGAGAATGCAAGTACCACGACTGAGTTTTGCTAATGGTGCTTTGTGTGTTTATTCTCCTGTACTGTGGGTGCTCATTACATACCACGCAGTAGTGAGGAGGAGAAGGAGGTTTTGAGGTTTTGCTTGCAGTCATAGATTTTTGTAAGATACACATTGTTTATCTACAGCATTTATGATCAAACAAGAAGACCTTGGAGCAGCAAATCTGCACCAGATCTGTCCTCCCAGTAATTGCCAGATGAGATTTCTTCCTGAAGGATTAACTGCTTCTTCCTCTTTCTCCTTTTTTTCTTAAGCCACGTGCTTAAACAGTCAGAGAAGTCTAACTGCTAAACTTCATTTCTTACTGAGTAATGTTATGTTTGCCTTACACTGAAATCTTGCTTAGGGATGGTTCTGTAGTGTCTGGTAAGGTTTGTCTTTTCATGTCCGGAACTTCAAATCAAATGTTTGTGTTAACACATTCCTGCTTCACAATGGGACACATACCAGAGGGATTCAATTAGAACTCTTGTTCAAGTAATCTTTTTCAGATTAAAGTGGATTTATTTATTCCCTCACTACTGTCCCAGCCTTTGTTTAAAGGGACCAGGCAGTTCCTGCTCCATAAACCAAAGGACTTGCTTGTTTAACCTGAAGGTAGAATCTGTCAAAGTGTAAGAATGTAAACACATTACTTCAATAGGAATGGAAGATTCAGATATTCTGATTATTCCATTTGTGCTTATTTTTAGGCACCTGAGTAATTTAAATTAATCTCACTCTTGTGATTAAGAATGTAGCTGTGTTAAAAGGAAAAGAGCAGGGCAAGTGTGTATTGTATTGACACTCTAGTTGCTGTTTATCTGAATATTTTTCTGCTGCAAAATCCACTGTAGTATTGTTGAAAATTAATCACCTTCTCTAGACTCTGAATGTGGACATGCTCTCCACTACACTGTTCTCTGTGTTTCTCCTGATGCCTTTTTTTCTTGACATGAAAAGGTTTCAAATGACCCCTCCCTATTTTTTCTCTCTACCTTTTGATTTAATCCTTCTTGAGCTAAAAGGACAGTTTGCGTGTTCTGTGACTGAACAGCCATCAAAGCCTGTGTTAAACTCGGCTGCAATTGATGGGCATGTGGTGCTTTCGAAGAAGATTGAATCTCATCTGTACTGTTCTGCTTGGCTCAAGTTTTTCTGGGATCAAACAAGTTTCTAAAAACAAAGCTGTGATTTATCAAGTAATTTCTCAATTGCAGTAACTGTTTTCTTGGTTCATGTAAACTGATATTAAAATGGTATCTTTTATGCTATCTTTTGTCTTTAAAATGCTACCTTGGTGACAAGAGAAGCACTTTAAGATGCATATATATCAAAATGGCTCCATTTCGTTGTCAGAATGAGTTTCAGTTTTAAAACCTGGCCTTTGTTATGTTTTTTAGGGCATTTTCATGTGATTTTTCAGCAGTGTATGGTTTTGTAGTATTTAATACTGCATTTGCTTTGCAGAAGTAAAATTTACTAATTTCTTCTGTGGCAGCAACCTTCCATGACAGAAAGAATGTCGAACCTATAATTTTACTAATATATTTGCAACGAAATTATGTTTGATTCTATTAGATGTCATGAGTTCATACAAAGTAAATTGTAAAATTTTGAAAGGAAAAATGTTTTTGAGGCACAGGATTGATTTTTCTTGATTGATAGCTAGATTTTCTTAGGAAATATCTTTGGGTACCAGAAAGCATTTTTCACTTTTGTAACAGCCCAAATTTTAAGTTTCTCTTTATTGCAGTGAGGCACGAGGCAGTTGATGAGTATTCTTTGATGACGTATGCCTTTAAATTCTGTATTTTGTACACATAAGTATGATTTACTTCTAGTTGCTGCTTATTTTTTTTTTCTTTTTTAGTGGTCCTGTTCTCTTCTTTTAAAAGGGGGTGTATTACTCAAGGACTTAAAAGAAGAGTCTTCAACCTTGTCTTCCTTGAGACTTCATGTGACTTTCTCTCTAGTGTTGCTTTGGAAACACGAAAATGGTCTAAGAGAGGATGGAAATAGTTCACAAGAGCAGCTGGATGTCACCTACTGCAGGGCTCACATGAATTTTTATTGCTGGCCTCGCTTTTAGTCCTTGACTAGTCAAGGCCTTTCCTGGGGTATCACTGGCCTTTGGCTATTTTCAGGTTCTTGAAATCAATGTGACAGTATCCTGAAGGAACAAATGGTGGAACTGGCTAAAAAAAGTGTCCTGCACAAGTTGTTCCTGATCCAAATGCCAGAATGAAATAACTTGGAATTTCTTGATAGGGTGTAACCAAACTTAGCTTGATAGATGTCATATTTCAAAAGACCAGGCCTGTCAACTGTTGATAAAATGCTGTCTCTGCCTTTAAAATAATCAGAAAGTCTTCTGTGTTTAGTTCTTCAAGAGAAGAATTTAATACAATTAACAGTTTATGCATTATGTAAACAACAAGTTAACCTTTTCAACCTAAGTTTTTCAGGCTCAAAGCCATTTGGAAAATTCCTCAATAAAATTATCTGCTTTCTTTTGCAGTATGTAGAAAGCAGAGAGATAACTTTCTGAAGGGTACTGTTCTTTCCTTGCATGCTTACAGGCTGAGTTCACCAAATGGAGTCATTCTGCAGTTGCAAATAAACAGGTCCTCAACATCAACACCACTGTCCCAGTACTACTTGGTGCTCCAGTAGCCCTGTGTCCCAGGGATAGTATCCTCTACTGGGCTGCAGCTACTCTTCTGCTCCTTCGTGGTAGTGAAAGTGTGGTCTGCGAGGAACAATGCCCAAGTGGATTCAATGGATTTTGGATGAGATTCAATGTACATCTATAATGCAGCCAGAAGTGATTGATAATGGGATGGAAACCATGAAGGAAATTCCCTGCCATCTGGTGTTGTTGATAGTTTGCTGGCATAATGCCTTGCAGGTCCCTGTACATGCTGTCTTTGAGAATAGGTGTAAAAAATGGTCTCTGACAATGCATTTGGGGCACAGGGTGTAGCAATAATCCAACTGATATCAATTAAAGCACAGAGAAAAAGAAAGCTCTGCATTGGTGTAACCAGTAGTTATCTATCAGCAATTACAGCTGCAACAGTGAACTGTTGATAACACTTGTGCAGAATTGGGTACCATTAGTTTCTAATTGAGATTACGTAAACATCAGTTTATATTACTATACTTTCAATAAGTGCCACTCTTAGTTCACAAAAAATTCTGTAATCTCTTTGGCTAATCCAAGCAGTAATGTTTATAGTATGGAGTAACCAGGGTAAGAGGTTGAGCTTTTTAGGCCAGGGACATGAGTCTTTTGTTTTTGAGCGTGTGATTCTTTATCATAATTTTATTAGTTAATAAAAAAATAAAATAAATTGAAACGTCTCTGAATTTAAACATATTTCCAAACTCTGATTTTATGAAGATTAATTGCTGCTTCAAGCTGAGCCTTTTGTCTCAGTGTTTATAGTAAAAGACTCATGTCTACAGAGGAATTTCAAATTCTTAATAACGTGACAGTGTCTAAAGTCAGAATTGCTTCATAAATTGAGTAGTTTCATTACTTCTGACAGCAGGCTTAAAATGCTTATAATTGTAGGACAGATGTATGACCTAGAACAGTTAATGTGACTAATACAATTTGTACCAAACCTACCTGTCAAATACCCAGTACCCAGTTCAGTAGCAAACAAGTTTTAATCATTTTACCATACTACATGCTTTGAAAGTACATACATTTGTGCTTGCAGATGTATTTTTCTCCATGAACCACTTCTGAATAGAAGAGTATCTGGTCTGGACAGGCCAAACTAGAAGCTTAAATTTTACCTTTACCAAAATCATCTGATGAATGATGTCTCTGTCATGCACAAATAGTAGTAGTTGAGTTCAGATTACTCTGCATGGGTGGATGGCTATGAAATACTTCTAAGGACACCATTTCACTTTTGTAAGAACAGATCTATCCAGTTTATTAAAACAGACTGAAAGCAAATTGCCTGGGAGAAAAAAATCAGTCAGTCTGGACAGAACATAATTTTTCTTTCTGCGAAAAATTAAATAAATAAAGGACTTGGGTTTATTTATGAATGTAATGCTCAAGAGAAGTTGGGGGGTTTTTACTTGTAGCAACGTGTAGTTAATATTTTCACTATGTTCATAGACTGTTTTTATTTTTCAAAATCAGCTGTGCACAATTTTTCAAAAGAATTACTGACTTCATTCTATAAATATTTCCTTTAACTTACTAACTGCAGAATCTTCTGCTATTCATGTGCTTGAATTGTGTGTGCAGCAGTGTTGGTGGTGATTTACATTCTTTGAAACAGTCCTTGAAGTCATTTGGGTAATCTGCATTCAGTAATGTCCATCACTAGCTTTACTACACAAGATGACAGGAATATGACTGTACAGGAATATTTGCTTAAATTTTTAGCATTTGCATTGTCAAAATTTATGTCCATTCCTCTGTTCCTTTGTGGAACAGAGGTAAAGATTCACTTCAAAGAAAAACAACAACAAAAAAGGCAAAAACCACCCATCAAACCCCAAACCCTTAACAAGATCTTATGGCCACTGCTTCACTCAGCTGTGCTACCTCCTTAATTGTATTTATAGGTGAACTCTCATAGTAGTGGATAGAATGTCAAGCACTCAGAAACATCAACTCGGATAATCCAGAGATATATAGGGGAAAACAGTACAGTGTGTCCCCTTATGATAATTTTCCGGTATTCGTGATTCCACAGATTTATTAGAAATGAAATAAACTTTATGGGAGCTTAAAGATGGCTACGGCAAATAATGATTTAATTGTATTTGTAAGCAATGAAACCCCTAAACCTGGTATTTCCTCTAAGAATATTATAACTCAGAATACCATCACTAAAACTATTCCCATTTCTTTTCAATCCCATATAAGGGAAAAAAAGAAAAACTAAGACCAGTAGTATTATGTAAACTATCCAGATTAAAATTTGTTCCAAAGGCTTTTCAATACAGCAAAACATTCCTTTCATCTTCTCAGTGAGAATTAGAAGTGAAAGCTGCGTAGTGTACCTGAAAACCATCTAAACAATGTCTGAAAATAAGATAAGCAATTTTTTCTATTACTCCAATTTAGCAAATTGGATATTTCAGGTGTATTTACTGTGTAATACAACACTGTAAAATCTTGCATAATAGGATTTATCTTACTGGTAATTTTTAGGTGATATATGGAAATATGATACCTCTTTGTTTTAGAATGAAGACACTGATTAAACAAATATTTCCTCATAGCAGAAAATGCCCGAGGCATCTCAAAGAATATTAGAGATGTTAGTCAAACTGAGCCTTGTGATGTGCCTGGATGGTAGTAGTTAACTGCATACAGAGCCAGGATTCTGTGTAATATCACAGAATAAGGCAATGGTGGTGATAAGGACGTCTATGTTCTTTTGATTGCTCTGTTCATTCAGTTTTAATAGTAGCAATATTAACAAAAAATGGTAAAAATACTACTGAGTCTTCATTCATCAGGCAAGCTGCCAATGCCTTTCTAGAGAAGAACAATTGTGCTATTATCTCATTACACATTCTGAGCCTGATTTTCCAACATGAAGGTTTAGATTTACTTTTGTCATTTTAAAATAACATGGCTAGAATAATACATGTACTTCAATTATCTTTCACTATCTTTATAACCTCATGTAATGTTTTGTAGTGTCCTGTTTTTTGGGCCTCTTTAGGTTGCTGAGTCAAACTGCAGTGCTGTTCCATTTCAGATGCTACATAGAGATATTGGGAAACCATGCAGCTTGAGCTAAAGAGAAAATATTTCCAAAACCCTTTCATGCCTACAGTAGTACTGTAGAAAGTACTACTAATACTTCTAAGACACTGCTATCAGAAAAAAACTACTTGTTCTCTTTGTGAAGGGCTTTCAAGTGAAGCAGCCATTTATTTTAACTTACACAAAACCTTAAAGAAACACTCTATTAGCAACACCATAATTGATGCAGACTATTTCCATGGCAAATGGTCTGTTCCTGAGTTCTACTCCCATTTCATGGTATATCCTATGGTGGTGTCCTGGTTTGGTGTAAGAGACTCTTGTTGCCATCTGCTGATGTGGCAGCCAAGGCCAGATGACCATGTTGGTTAGCCCATTAAGGGTTTGCACTTGTGTGGATGGGTGGGACAGGTTAGGTGACCCAAACTGACCAATTGGATGTTCCAATCCATCAGCCATGCTTAGTATAAAAGCTGAGTCATCCAAGGAGACAGGCTGGTTCCTCTCTGAGAACTCTTTGCTAAGAACTTCTTTCCAGTTGGTTCTTCTTCAACAGCTCTTTGTCTCCAGCTTGTCTTCAGTGACTGATGTCTGAGGAGGACCACATCAACTCATGTACCATTTAGTAAGGTAAGGTGAATGTGTTCCAGTTGCCATTTGTCACTGAGTCTAGTCAGGAACTTTCCTGGTGGTTGCTAGTGGCATCTTCCTAGGAAGTTGGTCCAATTTTGTAAATGTTTATCTATATTGTATCTGTTTAATTATATCCTTTTTTATTTTATTGGCAATATATCTTTATTTTAGATTTTTTCCTAAACTTGTAACTTTATCAATCTTCTCCTTTAAACAAGAGGTAGAGGAGAGTATTTGTTGTCATTGTCAGATCAGGCCCAAAGCACAACATATGGGCTGTAAGCTGTCTGATAGCATTTTAGAAATAAAGATATACTTAAACAAAACCAAACCTCAAATAGTACCCATAACATTGCTGTCCTGAGAATATCTGCTCTCTTCTGGTATTTGAAGGGAATCAAGAGCTTGAGGAGTCTTAAGTTTTGATATTCATAAGTACTTGATCCTCTTTGAATACATGAGGACATACACATTGGCATTATTTATCCACAGTTGCAGAAACAGCAAGTAAGAAATCTGGTGTGTCCCTCTGCTTGGTCACCGGAGACTTTTGTTAACTTGTCACATTTAATTTCTTGAAAATAAGAGAGATAGGGAGCTGTGGTGAAGCAAGAACATCCAGGTCTATCTTCTTGTGCTTATTAAGTTCTAAATTTGAATGTGTGATGCCTTGGGTTTTTATTAATACTTATGCTTTCTTGGATTTACTTTAGTATTCATGTCCTAATCTATTACCACAAAGTACTGTGTCAGATCACTTGATTTTCTCTTGGCAAATTCCAATTCTCTTGTCCAAGATGACGCACACTCACTGTCACAGAATATCAGAACTGCTCCCAGTGCAACTGTTTGTAAGCTGAATATAAATGGGTAGATGAGTGATGGCTGATGTTTGAATGAATGTTAGTATTCACTCTCAGATTTGCTTAGCTAGATGATTTACTTTTATGATGCTAACTAAAGTCATTAGAGAAGGTAGCATATTTAAACTACAAATTAATGACTCCGTTTTTCAGTGGTTGTTTGGTTTATTGTTTGTTTGGGGATTTCATCTCCTGTTTCTCCTGTAGCTAAGTTTTCAGAAGCAAATGCAGTGAGAGATAGTGACAGCAGAATTATTTTATGAAAATTGATAAACACTGTGAGAAGTTTGGACAAGCTTGAGCTGTAGCTGTGCTGATAGCCTTGAATGTAATGGGACATTATGGAAGGAAAGAATGTGGTCTGGTGATTAGACTAGGGCATTGGGATTTCTTGATTTGCTTTTCAAATGTATAGTCTTGCATGGGTTGCTTTGAGTAGATCAGATGAGCTTTTTGAACCTTCTTACTCATTCATAGAGCTTTGTTAATACCCATAGTATAACGTTGCTGTGTACCTCATCATATTGAAGTTAAAGATGTAATGGCTATATATTTTTATAGTGCTATTACTACTAATTATCAATGTGCTCAAAACAATGAAAGGTAGTAGAATTTTTGAAATGGACAACTGGTACCAGGAAATTACACAAACTGTAAATGCAATTGCAGATAATTTAGACAATGAATGAAGTATGATGGTAACTGCCAGGGGTAAAGAACTGAAACTCTAAATCAAGAGAAGTTACAAAGGCTATCTAGGAAAAAAAAAAAGCTGCATATACTTTCCTTTGCACCAGTAACGCTGGTGTTGACCTACAATTTTTTTTTCAGCTTATTGTCATTCTGTATATGTGTATGCTAGTCCATTTCAAGGGATATAGCTGTCATGAAGTATGAGTTTTGACACTTTTGACATTTTTATTATGGCTCATATTATTTGGAGACAGCAAAAGTTGAAGTACATCTGAAAAGCCTAATGAGTCATAAAAATATTTTGCAAATGTTTTTTCTTTTGCTATTTTCTTGGCATTGCATAGGAATTCTGTGTGTTCTCTGATATCAGGAATATGGATTTTATGATGACACCAATGTTATAAAATTACATGTTCGTGTGACTTTGTGATTTTGGTGGGTATCACTGAAATAAGCAGTGGAGCAGTTAATGTTCCTCACTGCCCTTCCCTCTTGTTCCCTGAGCCTACTCTTGCAACACACAACACATACCACATATGTTGAGCTCTTTGGTGATCTGCTTCAACTTGCAAATCCTGCAGAAAACTTTTTTTTTCCAGCTGATACAATTTTCTGTTATGTTAGCTAAGTCAAGCAGCCCAGGAAGGGATTTGATGGATGCCAGAGAGAAAGCCAGGAAACAGGCAGGAGCATGTAGCTGAAGGATGGCGGAGAAATTTTGGAGGGGTGCAGAAGCAAAATGCTTTTGTGACCCAGCTGGAATGACTTACTGCTGCCAGAGCTGTGTGAAGCTTGTT
Organism: Turnix velox; assembly: GCA_013400935.1. Classification (NCBI taxonomy): domain Eukaryota; kingdom Metazoa; phylum Chordata; class Aves; order Charadriiformes; family Turnicidae; genus Turnix; species Turnix velox. The sequence goes on from VZTY01007177.1 coordinate 317,750, forward strand.
ATCCTCCAACCAGCAGTTTCTCATTTTGTGGCAAATGACAATGTTGACTGATCTTGGAGTCTCTCTCCTTTAGTATGCAATTGATGTTTTTTCTCCTTGGATTCATTTTGTCTTTATAATTGGCTTTTTTTAATTATAATTGTCTTTCTGCTGTGACTGCCTGATGTAGGTATAGCAGCTTTTTTGATAGCCCCTTGTCTACATACAAGGGTGCTGTTCTCCTCCCACTTTCTCCGTGCCATCCATAATCTCTGGAGGGACCCCTGTGCTACATCATTTCAAGTGGGTGGTCAGCCTATGCATTTTTGAGCATGCCTGTGGAAGCTGGAATGTGAGCTCTGCAGTGTGGGTTCTATTGTTCTCTCTTCTTTTTAAAGACTTGTGGATGACTGTGTGACACAATATTAAAAATATTCCCAACCATTAAGCATTTGTCTTTTCACACTGCATTGGATTTTACTGCTATTTTCACTTCTTATGAATTTTCTACATAAATGGCAGGCTAGAGAATTGCTTGAGCCCTGGGCTTTTTTTGGCCCCTTTCACTGCTTCTTTCCATAAACATGGGTTAATCAGGTGTGACTAGCAAGGAGTTGAAGAGTATGAAAACTGTTGCAGGGATGGAAGTTTCTTCCTAGAAATGTGTGAGCTCATACAAAGAACTAATTGTTTTTATTAGAACTCCATTTAATAAAAAAAAATATTACAATAGCCTGATTTATGGGACAACTAATGGAGCAGTTGGCCATGTTTTTCTGTCATGTTCTTATCTCTTTTAGACTTTGATGGCACTTCAAAACATGTTTTCTTGTACTATCCAGTTTGTTGCAATCTGAATCCAGTACTATGTAAAAATTTCTTAGTGTTTCTTATTCATATCCTGGGCTGTTAGAAGTATTTTCTCATTGATAGTGTGAAAGAAACAGAAGGAGCTATGGTCTTCCTATGCTTTGACCATTAACAAAACACTCATCATCACTGAGAAATTTTATTGTCAGTAAGTACACTAACTTGTGCTGCACTGCTCTACCTGTGCTGTTAGCGTCTCAGTCTGGGATGAAGGAAAATTCCTGGTGGTGTCTTTTCACTTTGTGCTTCCTTACAAACTGTCATCCCTTGCTCTGTACTAATGGAAAAGCTGGGATTTTATTCCCTTCCCACAGAATTGGGAACATTGTACAGTTTAGTCGAGGGGGGACCTCCACTGTCCTTGCAGAATTTTGGATAGATATATTCAGTCCTTCAACTTTAAGCTTTCTCAAACTTCTCATAATGCAATGAAGTGAGCAAAATTGATGGCTCAGTCACCATCAAAAATACATTCTACATCCAGTTGTCAATCTTATAGCCAATAAGAATGAGATGTGCACCTCTTTAGGAAAAGATATTGCTGATATTGTTTCAGTGTTTTGTTCTACAGATAATACATGCTTTTTTTATGAGCGTTTTTTTCAAACCTTAAACTACCCATTTGTAGAACATTACTATTTTCCTTCAACCCCATGATTTACTAGTTTGTGGCAGTTTATTTTAAAGACTGAAACTCTAGGGTATGGTGAGAGATCGCAGTATTTGTTGAACCCTCACTTTTTACTGACAGAGTGTTTAAAGCAAGTTCTAACCAAGCAATAGCAATGTCCATAAAAATCTCTTGAGAGTTTGGTCCAACTCATTCTGGCAAGCTGTGCTATTCATCTGCTCTCTGGGTAGAAATTGTGCCAGAGAGCTTTTTTTTTTTTATGTTAGCTGACATTAGTTTTAAATCCTTGTGTTTGGGCGATTTTCACACAAAATATGTTGGTCTATCATCCATCAGTTTTGAGTATGTTAATTAAGGACATTACTGCAAAGACTTAGAGTCTCTGTATTGGGGACTGGCAGGCTCTGGGGGAGCTGGTGCTTTCAGCGGGGATTCCCAAAGGACAAAGGCATATCTTGAATTCCTCCAAGGAAGGCAGTTCCTTTGTGCAGTAAGTTTGAGTTTTTATGCTCTAAAACCCTGGGAAGCATTAGTCCAGATATCTTTTCATTCTGTATAAAATCTGGTAGGCAATAGCAGTGATTTTGTATTTTTCTTCACCATCTGAATAGATTATGAACAATATTTAAGTCTTCATTAAACATCTACTGAGAGTCAGTCTGCCTACATTGATCCTGAAGTAGCTGTTAATTCAAACAAGAAATTATTGTGATTAAATCAGATTTAATTACTAAAACTTAGCCTTAAAACAATTGTCCAAGTACTTCTTGACCACCTCCTCATGAGTGTAGTGCACAAATGTGAATAGTTTGGATTTTGTATTTGAGGCACTCCAACCATTCACACAGTTTGGCTGTAATTGGACATATACATGCATTCCTATTGACAAATGCACCTCTTCCAGTCTCTTTCATTTGGAAGGTATTGAAATGAAAGAAAATTTAAAACATCTAAATTTGACCAGAGTTTCCAATTTGTTCTTTTTATTGAAAAATTGAAGATCACAATAAATATATTATCAAATGCACATTTGCAATCAGGAGATGCCTTTATCCCTATCCAAAAATACCTAGTAGTTTGAAGCTGTGTGAGGGTTTATTGCATACATCTAAATCTTTTGAGTCAATCTGTGTGCTTTAGATGCTAAGATCTAAAAATATGTTTATTCTATGGCTAGAATATGCTTCTGCTGGAATGAAAAAGGAGTTAGAATTTTGGTTGCTGAAGTGTCTTTTTTTTCTTTCCTTTTAATTCATGTAACTTACCAGAGCTTTTCATATCCTTTTAAAGCCAGTCAATTTTCTGTGGAAGAATACATCTTGCTTTGAACTGTCTGTATGAAATACAGCACTCCAGACAGAAGAGCCTAAATCTGCCAGAAAAGAAATCAATAGAATCCTGCGGCTTTATGGTACAATACACATATGAGTTGAAGTGAGTTGGAAGGGTAGATGAGGTAGACTTCAGTATATCCAGAAATGCCACACAATTGATGGTACTGAACAACAGGTTTACTGTTTTCCTATATCATCCTTATCTCCTGTATTTACTAATGCCTGTGCCAAAGAGTATTCTTTTCATCTTTTTTTTTTCAACACAAGGTGAAGTTGCTTGCATTATCTGGAGTGCCTAATTTAGCTGGTGAATAAAGGCCTCTGTACTGACTAGTACTTAAGAATTTACTATAGAAGGAAGTCTTTCATCTGATTTAATGGTGTTTATTGCACCTTAGTAAACTGGGGCCTGTGATATCATCCACTACCCCACATAAGGCTCATTGCTGTTTTGTTCTCTCATTAGCTTTGCAGTGTTACTAGTACTTGAAGATTTAGCTAATTATTTGAACTGGAATGAAAATTGTATTCATTGGGTAAAGAAAAGCTAAATTTCTTATGATGCTGAAGTGCCTCTCTGATATGTTGGAAGCTTTAAAAATAAGAATTTAGTAGTCTAACTGTAAAGGATGGTGTAGTTACAGTTTCAATAACATCAGCTCTCATTGTTCTATATTGCTTGATTTAGCATTTTCTTTAGAAAAGAAGCACTGTCTGTCTGCTCATTTAGCTGTATCATTTTTGTACTCATCGTTTTTTAATTTCTGTTCCCCAAAATGTATTTTGGTAAGGTTTCTGGTCCCTTTATGCCCTACCAGGAGCACAGCAATTGCCTCACGTCACAAGCCTTATGCATTTTAATCCATGCATTAGAAAGGCCCAAAATCAGTATGTACTGATCTCCTTCCCAAAACATCACTTGAGCAAAATACTTGAGAGAAATTAACTTCACAATGAAAAAGAGTTTTGGCAGCCAAGCTCACAGTTTAATTACACTTTGTATGAACATGGATTTATTTGTTTTAACTTCTGTTTGAGAACTTAATGGAGGAAAATATTTTCAATGTCATAACGTGTTGTTCATATCAAACTAGCAATTCAATGCTCAGTTTCAGCACACTTTTTTTTAACTCTATCATGAGATCACTCTGCAGTTCTTCCTTTTTTTGGCTTTAAATTCAGTGAATAATTCGTTATCATCATCAAATGCCACTATTTCACTTTTAACACCTTTTTTCATTGTCATCTACAAATATTTTGGCCAGCTAAGGTCCCACTGTATTATTCACTAGTAATTTTTTTCTGCATTATGAAATCTATCCATCTAGTCATGTCTTTTTTTCCTTTCTATTAAATAGATACTAATCTATTTATAAAAAGCTGATTGCTGTATGTTGTAGCATCTTATTGTTGGGTATTTTTAAGGAACTTCTCAGAGATAAGTCACTGACAGATTTTTATGGTAACCACTGAGACAGTACTGGGTGCTTCATTCTTGAACGTAGGGTTGCCTGCTTCTAGCAGCTTTAAGACATGATTTCAATGTTTAAGAGCCATAGATTTAGTTGATAGGATTTTTTTAATTAGCCATTTAGTCTAGGCTTTGGGTTATTGGCAATATAACTAGCAAGGGGTTCATGTTGCTCTATATATCCAGAAGGTACCATACAGATGTGTTTACATAGCGCTGATCACTTCAAATGATAGGATAAATCACTGCAAATAATCCTACAATTTCTTATTTGACTTTATATAAAAGTAAAGAATGTGCAATTCTGCTAGCAAATTTTTATTTACAGAAGAAATTATAATGACAGTCTATCTTGAGGTTTTTTAAGATTGCGATTGTTTTGATGCTTCATATGGTTCTATTCCTTAGCATTGCTCTTAGCTCTGTTTTATTGAATGTATCAAAGGCTTAGAGATTTGGGCTTTTTTGCTATTAATTTTTATTGTTTATAGTATGTATTTTTAGTACAACAGAAGGTACGACTATAAGGCACTACATTTGAAACACATGACCAATTAAAATTCAGTGGAATAATGAGTCCTTAAAGATATGTTCATGCACTTTTTGCATATTTTGAGAGATCAAACTCCTATTCTCTCAACTGCGTTATCTCATAATTTGTGCATTATGGGGTGTCTGCTTCCTCAAAATAGTAACTCTAGCTGTATATGACTTGAAGACTGAAAACCTGGTTAACATTCTGACCTAGCTGTGGACTTCAGTTTGGGGTTTTGTTGAAGGCTTTTCCTTACCTATTTTGCTACAAAAGGTTTCCTATGTAGGCTAATGCTACCAAGTGGAAACTTATTGGCTCAAATGAACTATGTTTCAAAGTTTCAAAAATCTGCCAGTTTTCAGAGGATCAAATTTCTAAACGATTCTGACTTGTAGGAGGAGAGTTCTGCTTTTTCCTCAATATAGAGTGCAGTCAGATAACCCATAAAAAAACCCCAGACTGCTTTTCTCCTTAGCAGAGTATGATTTCTCCCTCTTTAAACACATAAATCTTTGAATCTTTTCAGTTCTACAAAAATCTCTGTGTATCCTGGTACAATAAGAGCTGTAGGGGAGTCAATTTTGCAGGCAGCAGGCAGAGACTGGAAGCAAACGGTTGCACACTCTATATTCTGCTGTTGTCCTGGCACAATGTTCCTTTCAAAGCATGGATCAAATGTCACTTCAGTTCACTGAGGCCAGTGAAAAATAATGTTAAAAGAGATTTCAGTCTCGGCTAGCCTGGTGTTTTACTTGTGGGTCAAAAAGTCTTCATTTGAATTTGAATCTCTATCAAATAAGTAAGAATAGTCACAAAAGAAAATGCTATTGCACTTTAAGAACAGTTTTCTCAGGAGGACTAAAGAGTGAATAATCCTCATTTAAGAGTTGGGCATGATTAGTCCTGTGTGTCTTTGTCATTTTGTAAGCTTTCATCAAGTTAATGGAAGTCTATATATGTTTGGTGTCATATGCAAATATGCCCTTGATGCAAGTATTAAACAGCTAACAAAACACATGCTTTGGGTGGATTTTGTATTGTCCATATGGGCAATTTCATGCTAAAACTGAAAAGTTATGTTCTCTGCCCAGTAGAGATTTCTTAATTCTTCACTAAATATTTGGTAGGGATAACTGAAATCCTAGTCACAAATCTAAAATGGAGATATTTTAGAAAATCTTTGCGACAATCAAGTTGGGTTATTTTTTTTCCCAAAATATATATGTGAACATCTCTGACAGAGCAGAAGTAACATACAGATCTGATGACTTGTGTTTATAGGTCTTCAAGTTAGAGTTATTCATTAGCAGCTAGCTGGCAGAATCTTTTATTATAGATAAATTTTTGAATGGCATGAAAAATTACAGGAATTATTTAATGCTATTGTTAACTTGCCAGTAGAACTATGCCAATTTTTACATCAACTGAGGATTATCCTGTAGTTCAGAGTTTCTTTTTGATGTAGCTTAGAATTTACAGGCTCTGGAGAACGAAAGGCTAAATTTTTAAACATGTGATTCAACAAGAGAAAAAGAATTTGTTGTATCCTTCAGATTACTCCGATAAATCCCTGAAGTTGTATTTTTGACTCCATAACCTGAAATTCATTGTCTTCTTGAATTAAGTGCAGTGAAATCTAGTGTACTACTTAGAGTGTGGGGCATTGATTACCTTTCCTAGGACTGGTAACAAAAGAAATGACTGAGATGAAAGCAGATTATTAAGATAATGTTTGGTGGTACACAGGAGTTTATATATAATGGAAGGAGAAAACACCTAAAGCTAATAAACTAAAAAATGAGATGAACTACTTTAAGACAAGGAAAAAAATATGAGACTAGACTAAAAGAAATTCTCTACCTTTATATCTGTCAGCCTTTTCTGACGTTGATCTTGTCAGTGAGAGTTAAGACCAAAACCTGAGCTGACACACTATTTTTGCAAATACAATGTGTGTTTATTAAGTGCTGTGTGTTTGAATTATTTTGTTTTATAGCTATTGATTTTATTGGTACCATGATTTGAAATGTATCTGTAACTGACAATCTTTTAAGACATTGATGAATACCACAGGGCAGAAATGAAAACATAATCTTTTTGGAGCAACATATAGTTTAGTTTGCTCAGTGTGGTGCCAGCAGCCTGACTGCTGAACATTCACCTATGAATTCATCAGTTGATAAAGAAAATTATTACAGGGGAAAAAAAGGAGAATTCCACCCAAAGCATAATTAATCCACAACATACAGCATCCTCTGCACTTCATGGTTCCTGCATACCTAACGTGGAATATACAACACCTGTGTTCCAGGGAGAAAGTTCTGTGTTTAACTGTAGAAACAAGAATCAACACTAATATTTGCAGTTTGAAGGACTAAGAATCTGCATTTCCCATGGGGAAAAAAATCTTCCTTTAGAAAGCCAAGTCAGCTTTCTGAATTACACTGCTGCTTACTCAACTTTCTGATGTTTCTACATTCTGTGAAATGCCACAGGAAGTCCTCCTATGTCCTGTGCTATGTCTCTTCACTTCCTATCTTTTATGCATATGAAGAAGGGCTACTCAAATAGTAGTGCATAGCTCTTATCAAGCTGGGCTTTATTGTAGGGTCATACTAAACCCATGTAAATGCTAAGGACTTGGTTAACTAGATAGGGGAAGTATTGATAATCAAAAAATTCAATTAGCAATCAACTGATTGTGACTATATCAACACTCAGGGTGTTTTGTGTACATGTTTGTTCTATGTCTCTTCCTGTTCTCATGAACTGAGTCATGATTTATATCTACAAATAATGGTACTGGAAGAGGTTAAATGATTTGGTTTATTGCATAGTATATTCCTTGAGGAACTGGGAGAGGAGCTCAGACCACCCATCTTACAGTCACTGCAGAATTAGTCCTTGTCTTAGAATTCAAATAAATACTATGAACTCTTTATGAGAAAATAAAATGTAATGTCAAGCCCATCTATCAGTGTAATCTTCTGCCACATGAGTTTTTATTGTTAGAATTGAAGTGACTTTACTGTGTTTGCTGTAAATCATATTTATGCATTCCTTTCTAGCCCCACAAATGCCATAATTGACCTTTAGAGGAACTGTAAGTCTCCTCATCTGTTTGTGCTCCATCAGGTGACATAGGCAGTAACATTAAATATGTCCACAAACCTTAATTTTTATCATTGCTGATGCTGTTCAAGACATCAGATGCTGTTCAAGACATCATTTTATTTGTTGAATAAATGAGAGAACTCATCTTCATGAATGTCACTCTGCATTAGTTTATTAATTATCTAAAAATTTATGTAGCTAATACCACTGCAGTCCACTATGTTGGAATAAATGTCCAAATTTTCCTACAGACAGATTAAATTTTGTTTGACCTATAAACAAACATAAAAATTTATAGGTGTCATCAGATCTTTACCAATAATTAAAGCACCTCATACAACTTCTTTTTTTTTGTTATTGCTTGAAGCCAAAAATGGAAGGAACAGTCTCCAGCACACTGGTTTTTTTTCAGTTTTCTTATGAAAAGAGCTAACATATTACTATCAAGACTTCAGGTTTCTGGAAGGGAATTTAAAGATGCTCTTTGCTGAATGCTCACATGTTGACTGTTTTTGTGATGAGAAGTTTGATCTTGTCTAGACACTTTCCCTCTGATTACTCCAGTTTTGTGATACTTAAGCATAAGAAATTACCATCTAATTTGGATCTAGATTGATTATTTGTATAACTATTCTTCATGGCATCAACAAAGCCAGTGTTTTGCTTGATGCCGTTTCTATAAAATCAGAACATCTATTAAGTTTGTGGGGATTTTAATGCTATTTTCTCTGAACTGTGGTGAGAACAGCTTAATGTCAAACCAATATAATCAAAATGTAACACAGAAATAAAAATATATTGATCAAAGCGTCTTTTTGACTTAACTATAGATTTACACGTTGTAAAGCTGATTCCAAAATACCCCTGATAGTGGATAGACTTTGTGGCTTAGAAATTTGTTGGAATAAAATATTTCATTATAGGATAATTGTTAGGAATAAATTTAAGAATATTTTGACTCTACATTTTCAATTATGAATTGTTGAGGATGAAAATATATATCCTGTTAATCCTAATTTTGCAGTTGTGTAGGGAAGACAAACTGTATCAATGAAGAGGGGTCTAATTTGAAAAATCAAGTATTTGAAAATTTGGAAATTACAAGTACAATAAAGATGTTCAGTAAAACTTTTATTTGTTTTATTCTTTATTTTTAAATTGATGTGTTGAATGCAGTACTGGTACTAATTTTTATAAGCTGCTTGTACAGAACCTCAGACATACTGTGAGAAATTTAAGCTGCATAATAAGGTTGTGCAACTCAGAATTTTGTGATTCTTTTAATGAAAGCAAATTTCACAAGCAGACTCAAAAATAGTCAAAATACTAAGGCCAGTGTTTTCCTACAAATCTTTCAAATATTCAGGAGTTCTGGAGTACTTCTTTTTCACTCATTCAGGATGGGGAAATAATACAGGAACTCATGGACTTGATTTTTTTTTTTTTTAATATGAAATATAGTCAGGGACCTCTGGAGCTGAATTTGTATTGTTCTATGTATTTATTTATAATTTATAAATACATTTATAAATATTTATATCTATCACATTTGAAATAATTTTCCTTTATTTTTAAAGCTCCAGAAATTCCTAAAAGGACTGTAAGTCTTTAGGATTGTTTGAAGTTTTTCTCTTTCCAGTTTTTAATATTGATGTGACAAATATAACAGCATCTATTGGAGCTGTGTAGTGAAATAGGATCGCTCTGACACAATCTATCACTGAAAAACAGGAGGGGAGAAAATGAGCTGTGGAGAAATTCAACATTTATGGCTTTTACTTTTTTTCTATATTTCTACCTTTAGTGTTCCAGAGAGTCATTAGGTTTCCTTCCTCTGCTTTACTTTTAGATGGTCAGGTGGTACTGTTAACCAGAGAGTGTAAAAATAACTGCAGGTCTTTTCAGTAGCAAAAAACCCCAGTTGAAACATGGGTTGAAGTTCAATTTTTAGCTTCATCTACAGGTCTGCTGGAGTATAGAACAGAAAAAAATTGAATATTTGGAGAGCTTACGGCAAGAAAAGTGAGGAAAATGATAGCAAATGCACCTGTTGAGTCACTTTGATGTTCTTCAAACCTTATTTCCTAAGTGTTGAAGAGTTTAAAAATGTTGCACTGCAGGGCAAAGCAGAACTAGGATTTTTTAAAGCTCGACTTAGTCAGTATGGGAAATGGTTTTGTATAATACACTCAAAGATACTCAATTTGAGTTGTTAGAAAGTTTCCATGAGACAGTGTATTACTGTCTGATAAATTCATGTGTGAGGTCAAAGGAGAGCTGTTCATCTTAGCCTTATTCCTTATTTCAACATCAGTTTGATCTGTTCTTTTTCTGAAGCATCCTGGAGTGTGAATTTTGCAGTTCAGTCACAATCCTGTAGCTATTTGTTGATACATGAGAATAAGAGATTGAGATGCTTTAAAAATATATTAAAATTGATACTTTGACTATTAAAATGCCATTTATCTGAGTCTTCAAAGAATGGCACTCCAACAGTTTCACTAGGAAAGAGCCACCATGTCTCATTCTTTCCTGGAGAGGGAAAAATATTCCTATTCGGCAAGGATTCTTGCTAGCACATGTATCTTGTGATTTTTATTTTTTTTCCTTCACTTTTCTCATACTTATGCACAATGAAGAATAGCTTAGATGAATTGAAGAAATCATTTACAATGAGATGCTGGCCCAGGTTATCCAGAGAAGCCATGAATGCCCTAACCCTGGAGGTGTTCAAGGATGGGCTGGATGAGGCTTTGAGCAAAGGACAAAGGTTGGTGCTTCAGAAAGGTATTCAGTTCATGCCAATAAGGCCCTCCTAAGAGAATTGAAGGACTAGAAACATGTATTCAGTATCCATGTGATAGGAGCATGAGCTCTATCTAGATAAGTGAGATGTCCTTTTCACATTCAGCCAATTTTCACTTCTTTAGGACTCTGTTTCCCAGAGGATAAGGTTAAAAATGTGCTTTTCCCATAAATAGGGATGAATATGGATAGCAGTGGGCAATTTTTAATTGACTGACATTTCTTTTACTGATAATGTTCATTACCATTCCTTAATTTCTTAACACAAAATTTTCAAGTATCAACATTAAACTTCATTCAAATTAATCTAGTTTTATCAAGAAGATGTAGATTTCCACAGTTAGAATTAAAATACATCCTTATATCTAAATCCTTCTATATGCACTCTGTATCTCTGAAGTATCTACTCTGGGTCTTATAATAAGAAGTAATATTTCCTTCATTGTATTTGTTTAGTTTTTATTTTAATCAGTGGGATTTGTTCTGAGATGCTGGGGGTGAAAGTCTGTAGCATCCTCTACTCAAGTGTTCTGCAGGAATCCCCTGTTACCTGTCCTCAGTCCAAACTGCTTGAGAGCTCAGGCAAGCCTTGCACTGAAACCTGAAAATGCAAAGCAGTTTTTTTGGGGGTACTTTCTGGTAAAAATCCTCACCTTGGGAACTGTGGTTCAGGCAGCTCTGCCTTGCGCTCTCTTCAGTTAGCTGCCTGATCTCATAGCAAACCGCTGCTGGAGTGAGTCTGTAGATGGAGATTTTTCTCTAACCCCGTGTTGCATCTCTTCAGCAACATTCTCTGGCTGGAGCAGAGCTGCTCTGCTGGAGCTGGGATCTTGGGACCATATGCGGGGATGCAAGGACAGGTTGTGCTGAACAGAGCAGTGTAACAGCGAGATAAGTGAATTGGTTGTTTATTTTTTCATTCTTGTCTCTCTGTGAATTGAAGCCATATCTGTGACTGGAAGAAGGCATTTGGAAAAAAGCAGTTATCTTTTTCACTGCAAGAGGCTGTGCAAAACCCCTCTTAGTTTAGGGAGTTTTAGGGAGCCTGAATAGCTGTTCCCAGGAAAGCCCTGGGGCTACTCTGAAAGCAGGAAGGTTAAGCTTAAAGCAGCAATGTCTCCTCTTTTCCCCTAAATTGAATCTTCTATTATACTTGTTATCCTGGGTCTAACTCAGGGAAAAGTGCAGAAATCACGACAAAGATGTGCTTGGTGTAGAGCTAAGTAACTGGAGCTTTGTATGTCATTTTGCAAATTATGTTAGAATTCGTGTTACTTAGTGTTTTGTGAATATTTAAACATAATAGGATGTCTTTAAAAGCTCAAACAAAAAACCCTCACAAAAGTTCAGGAGTCATTAAATACATACTTCTATGACACTGTATTTCTATACATACTTATGTGATTTCTTTAGCTAATTTTAAATACTGTCCCACAGCAATGTTTTGTGCTATAGTGGCAATTAAAATGTCATGTGTTTTGGATGAGTCAGCGTGAAAATTGAACAAGGGACCTTGTCCTCAACTTCTGGAGGGGCAAAAAGGCACAAAATAGTGAGACCCTTGTATCTTTCACAGAATCCCATGAATACTGGAGTGGATCTGTGGGCTGGGTTCTTTGGAGGTAATTTTTGTTTTGGTTTGGTTTTTTTATTATTATTATTTGATTTGCTTAGTGAAGTAACTCGATAAAGAGGAAAATATTAATTCAAAACAGTAAAACTGTGCCAAAACAGTTTATGAGATCCCTTATGTACCTTCTTTCCTAGTTAAAAATAAACTCAGAGCTCCCTCTAGTGAGATTTCAAAATCCAGTGTTTGTGTTATTAAGTTCGTAAGTTTTAAAGTAAAATTGAGTTCATCAAAGGAATAAAGACACAAAAATTAATAATTCGGTAGGTGCAAAACAGTGGGAATATTTCTTCTACAGTTCCCTGTTTCTCATCCCCCAAAATGCTGTCATTGATTTCTAGTCAGTGCATCCCCATGTTTGTTTTCGCTTTCATGAACTATTTGTAAAATATGCTACTAAGTTCAGTTTCAGCTTGGGAATCACAAGCAATTTTTTTACTGTTATGAAGCACAGTTTCTCACTTTTACCTTGTACTTTTGCCAGATATGTTTTCTCATGAATTTTCCATCATTTTGTGTTCCCAGACATTAGTGTGTGAAATATGCCATTCCTGTGATATTTTGGTGCTTCAAGGCTTGATTTCAGTAGGAATATGAAGTGGCATTGACAACTATGAAGGTTAAGAATTGTTAAGGAGTCTTTCAATTAGGTTAATTTTGGGTTTGTTTTGACAAATGGGGAGGGGGAGGGTGAGGACGAGAAGGTTCAGATCATCAGTTAATATAAATAAAGTCTATTTTAGGCCCAAATTAGATCTGTCCCAAGTCACTTAGGGGAGAGCCGTATCTGGTCTGACTATATCTGGTCACTTTTTTTCTCTCTGTCAATGCCCAGAGAGTCCAAACAGAATCAAGCACTCACTATAATAGGAAAGGCACCAAAGTATAAATATAACATAGATAAGACCTAGGGAAAGGAAAATGTTATCCCGTTTTATAGGGAAAGAAGTAGGTACTACTTCCATAATAGCATCAAGGGTTTGTCCTCACTGTTGGATATGTTCCCAGGTGACCTAGGAAGCCAACAGCATCCTGGCCTGTTATCAGGAGCACTGCAGGACTAGGCAAGTGATCAGCTTTGTACTCAACTTTGAGACCCCACCTGAATGCAGCATTCCATTTTGGGCTCCTCCTCAGATAAAAGACATTAAGGTGCCAGAGCAGGTGTAGAGAAGTGTGGCCAAGCTGATGAGGGGTCTGCAGAACAAGTCTTCTGAGAAGTATCTGAGGGAGCTGGGATCATTTGGTGTAGAAAGGAGGGGTCCTAGGGTAGACCTTATCTCTCTCTACAAGTACCTGTAAGGAGGTTTTAGAGAGGTGGGGTTTGATTTCTTCTCCCCAGTAATAGGTGTTACAACAAGAGGAAATGGCCTCCATTGTGCCAGGGGAGGTTTAGACTGGATATTATGAGAAAATTTTTCACTGAGAGGGTTATCAAGCTTTGTGCCCAGGAAATGTCTGAGGCACTATCCCCTGGAGATATTTAAGAGGTGGGTAAACAGTGTTTAAACATATGGTTTAGTGGTGGGTGGACCTTGGCAGAGTTAGGTTATGGTTGGACTTGATCTGAAATGTCCCTTCCAACCAAGGCAATTCTGTGGTACGGGCTCAGTCTACCTAGCCCTGAGCTTCCTTGCCTGAAATGAAAAAACCTAATGGGAGGAAGGGTATCTCCATATAAATACTGTTCTCTGTCAGTGCATTGAAAAGTCAATTGGACTGCAGTGAATTACTTTTTTTTCTTTGCTGCCTTGGAAACAGAGGAATCAAGGTATTTCTTGACTGTATCTGAATTGGATGCCTCTCTGCAAGCAATATGTAGCCTTTGCTTAAGGCTAAGTCTAGGAAGGTTTATCTCTAGATGTCCTGACCATAGCCTTTGATCATGCTGGTGGTCATTTAGAATGCTGCTTCTACTCAAAAACCACAGTTCAGACTTCGTTAAGAAAGTTCAGAATACAATTGCAGCTAGTAAATGCCATCCAACACTGAAACCATATAAGCAAACACCTTCTAGAGTTCACTTTTAAATACTGAAAAAAGTTTGGAATGACTGAGTGCCTGGTCCAAATTAACTGTTTAAGTGGAAAAGGAGGTGACAAGAAGAGGTTAGGGTTTTTTACTACATGATTTCTTCAAAACAAAAGTTCTGTGTTAATTTTTTCCCTGTGGGATGTTCTCTCATACCCCTAATTGAGGTGGGGGTGACAGTCTGCATGGCCAGTGTTATTAGCTGAGGCATTTCAACTTGAGTTTATTTATGTGGGTCCTTAACCTAGTCTCATATTTGCAGGCTACGCAGAGCAGCACAGCTCAGATACAGTGATCTTTGACCCCAGTGTATCTTAATGGCAGTTAAATAGAAATATGATTTCCAGAAATTGTTTCAATTAAATACACTGCAGTACCAGATACTTTCATGGAATTTTTGTTTATATAATTGCTTGGATATTGTTTAGATATTTTTAGGAAGACTTTAGCACTTCTCTGCTCTCTACACAATTGCAAGATACATTTGACTGAATCAACATTATTTGGGTTTCTTTGTGATGCTTTATATGCTCCTTTTTTATTTAGTTTGCATATAGTCTTCAAAGAACTTTTCTGAAGGTTATCATTTTAAGCTATATTTTCCTTAGGAAGCATGCAGCACTTGTAATGAAACTTGTCCTTTGACTTACATTTCTTGATTTTTGAAGTTGATTCTTAAGACAACTTGCTTTGAGATGAAACCCTTTTTTAGTGGGCTTTTCCCCAGATACTGTTAGTAAAGAACTCAAAGAACTGGTGCAGGCTGGGGAAATAAACAATTGTATTGGCAATAGCTGTCAGAGTCTTATTCTATTGATTTCTTTATAAAGGTCACTCTGAGGACTCTTTCCAGAAGGTCCCACTCTTTAAATGTTAATATTTCTGACTGCCATTTTGGAGTCCTATCCACAGGATCTGTAGGAATTAAATAAAGGTGACGGGTTCCAATCTGTGAAGTCTTGCACAAAATTAAATGTAGAGATTAGCCCAAATGTAAAGGAAATCGGCTAACTTTTAAAATTACAATATCTTTGTATGCAACAGGAATCTTAAGTACACCCTAAGCACATATTTGTATGTACAGGTAAAAATCAGTTCTGTAAGTCCACTTTTCAGTCAGCTGCAGAAGACCTAAGATGGTCCATTGGAATGTTGCAAGGGAAGCTCCTTTGAGCTGACTCTTTTGTGTGATTGATCTGTACAGTGAGCCAATCTGTATCCCATTATTACAAGGGGTCTTTTGTTTCTGCTTTTTGATCAGTTTTCTGTACTCAGGAGTAAGATAATAAGGAAAAATGTCTGTGGTGGATGGCTTGTAATTTAAAATACCTTTAGACATCTCTATAAAAGGAGATGCTTTTCAGATGCTTAATTTTTGTGAGTTTCTAATAGACTCTGAACTATTTTTGTATTTCCCAACACTCTCTTCATCCAGCTAATGACAGTCTGAAGGATCAAGTCTTTGGCAGCAGCCGTAACAATAACCATTTTAGCATGTGTAAAACAGTACGATTGTCAGAAACTAAGAGGGATTCTTTACATGTCACATCTTTTTATCATTTTTGCACACTGGTTCTATCAATTTCATGACCTTTTAAGGATTTAGAGATGAAGTTGCATACCAGAACATATCAAGTAAAGAAACCTCTGAAATTGCTACCTTTTAAAAGAATTATCTATTACTTTTGCTTGAGGGAACATGAAGTATAGGAAAGCTGTTGTATCAGAAAGTATCTTGTCCTGGTTTAGGCCCAAAAGGCCCCCTCCAGATGACAGATGGCCCCCCCTGCTCTCTCAGAAGAGGGAAGAGGAAGGAATGAGGAGATTTGTGAGTTTAGAAGAATTCCAAACTACTTTAATAGATAATGAAATAATAGATAAAATTAAAAGGAAAAGATAAAAAGGTATACAATGTTTACAAAACCGTATCCAGCTCCCAGGATGATGATCACGTCCCCAGCAGACGCAGGGAGAGTCCCAGGCTGGGGCCAGTTCAGTCAGGAGATGGATGCTGGATCTGGATTCAGGAGTGCTCAGATCGGGGTCAAAGGCAGATGAAGAGGCAGAGTGTTTTCTAGATGTCGGCCATAGAAGAAAGAGCGAAGAAGGCCTGACCCTTTGATCCCTCAGCTTTTATACTGAGCTTGGGGCAGATGGGATGGAATACTCCTGTTGGTCAATTTTGGGTCACCTGCCCTGTCCGCTCCTCCTTCAGGTGGGACTTCTCTATGTCTTTCTGCTTCCAGCCCCCCAGTAGGGTAGATGACAAACTTTCTGACCTTGATCACCATAGTGAATAATGAAAATAAGAGCTTCTTGCATACCATTCCCTGGTATAATCTCAGATATAATCCCTGGGAGTGAACAGTTTCTGAACAATGTGGAGTTAATTTCAGAGTTTAGTCAGACAGAAGAGGCCTAGCTGAAAAGTGAAGTTACAAACTAGAAAATTTATCCTATTTTACCTCAAACCAGGACATATCTATACTGTTATATACTTTTTTTATACTTAGTGTCAAATAGTTTCTATATTGTATCTTTTTCTTTCACCTTAGTAAATTGCATCCCATGTACTTGGGAATCTGCCTCAGTTCCTTAGATTTACAGACTACAAGGGGCTTGCACATGTTTGCAAGTCACAAAATGTAATCTAATCAGCTTTTCCTAGTAATTAGAAATTATATGTAAGTAGTTTACTTTTATTTTGATCTCCAAAAATGTCTTCATTTGGGTAGATGCTGATGGGAAAAATGGTACTGGAGAGATGCAAGGGAGATTTGTGTAAAGATGCTGCAGAGAACACAATTGAAAGTGGAAATTTCCCACCTTTCAGACTTTACTGATCTTGTCACACCACTTATGGTGTGAATCTGGCCAAATTTCTGCCCCAGGAATCCCCAGAGCAGCCCCAGCCCTGCACATGGGCAACCTATTTAACTGCTTACTTTACTGCTGGAGCCTGCTGCTGCTGACATGTTTCTACAGCCCATCAGCTGAATTTAGCTTCCACCCAGCACAGTTCCTCATGAAACTTCAGCAAAGCAGCTGGGCAGGGCCATGGGCTGGGAAAAGAGAAGTGTTAGAAGTTGCATGTGAAAGCAGGGGGACAACATCATGATCTCAAGAAACTGAGTGCTATACCTTAAAGCATCTAGCAGAGAACAAACCTCCCAAATTCCAGGTGTCTTTATCTACCAGATGTTTTGTTTTTCTCCTACCAAACCTGCTCTAAGAGTCACTGGTTCAGATAAATATTTTAGCTTCAATTTTCATATGCCATCAAACACCTCTTCCTGAGGGCACATCAATAATTAATTGGTGTAAAATGGGTTTGGGAAGAGCAGGTATTTGAATTATGTCTTATGATAAATGGTCGTCTAGAAAGTATGAGACTCATGATGGTTCTGTGCTGGTAGATGTAGCTCCATTAATAACCAGGGAAAAGGAAACAAAAACCTAGGACAGAATGCCCAGGTGTGTAGAGTACAGACAACCAGGTACAAGGGAAGGAAAACAGAAATAAAAGAATTGTATTTCTTTGAAAATTCAAATATCCTAACTATTTTCTCTCCACTGTTTGTTAAAATAGAGATAATATTAGTACTGATGGTCCCTAGAGGACAAAACTCATGCATGATGACTGTATGTGTTTAACTGGAGCATTTTAATGCCTCCTGGTTGTGATTTCTGGTTTCAGAAGCCCCTTTAAAAAAAAAAAAAAAAAAAAAAAAAAAAAAAAAAAAAAAAAAAAAAAAAAAAAAAAAAAAAACCCCAAGAGCTAGTAACAGTGAATGGCTCAGTAATTTTTAAATGAGACCAGATAAGGAAACAGCAGCAGGGCTCCTTTGTGGAGGCTGGAGTAGCTCCTACCAGCCCAGTCTGGCCTGATTCCAGCCCACTGAGCAATGGAAAACCTGTGCCAGTAACAGTCTTGACTGGCTTTAAGAAAACAAACAAAACATGTCTTTGTGTAAAATGCTGTATATACTAGTATGATAAAGCTGCATGGACACAGAGACAGTGTGAGTTCTCCCTTGGAAAGGAGAAAGAGCGGTAGCTGTCAGTTGCTCTGGTATTTTTATCCCTCATGCTCCAAACTCTTCACACTGAAAGGGAGACACTGACAGAAATAAATCACTACCTGCTTTATCTGAAATCTAAGGGTGTTCAGCATGTTTCCCCATTATGATATTTCCGAAATATCTGTATCACAGACAGAAGCAGTGGCATAAAAATTTCAGTTGCCCCCTGTATCAGGACAAGATGCTGATGCAGGAAGGTCTCAGTGAGCATTTTCCTCCTACAAACCTTGAGTGTTGTTCTGCACACTTATTTCTCCAGTAAAGACACAAGGACTGAAATTTCAACCACCCAAGACCATTTACATCCTCCTCTGCTGCCTTTTTCTCTGCAGGCTTCTTTTTGCAACATCAACAGTTTCCCCATTTTGACCTCTTTTCTGCAGAAAAATTCATCAACACCAAGATTAACTGATTTGTTATTGCCATTTTCCCTGCCATATGTCACCAGGGTGGTCCTCCCATTTCAATCCAGGGAAGAAGTCCAGATGCACAATGTTTGTAGCAACAGAGATTGTCTTTACTCATGGGCATTCCTGACACGATGGACCTATCACAGAAAATAGCTGTGATTTTTCATTGACAGGGAGAAAGATGTCAGAGCCATGATTTTTAGAGGAATAGTGAAGAAGTGTAACTGGTTAACTACTACTGATAATGCTAGTTATGAAGTTAGACTAGTTCTCCTGTGTTTAATTAAGTTTTAGCAAGGTTTTGTTGAAAACACGAGTGCATTTGTTTATGTTTTATGCACATTTTCATTTTTTGCACCTTTTCAATCTTTCCATGAGCGATCAGTAAACGGGAAATGGTTTTATAATATTTTCGTTTTCTGAAAACTTTACCTGATTGCTTGTAGTTTACTTCTGACTTTCTTAAAGGCTGGTTATCTTGCACCTTTTAACCTTAAAGCATTGATTGATCTTTAATAGGGAGTATATTTCTTCTTATGCTCCCTACTACATATGCATGACTTTTTCTTGCTGTTTACCCATCATGCTAGTGTTACCAGTTTGCTTTATCACTGATATAAATTTTCACTCCTAAAAAGATAATCTCTTTTTTGAAATATCCAGAGTTTTTCAACTCTGAAATGCCAAGAAAATTCTGTTATTTTCTCGGTGACTGAATGACAAAAAAGCAGTTGGAATAAATACCCTTTCATCATTTCATCATTTTTTGGGGAGACTTTTTCATTTGACACTGGCCTTCTTTTGCTGCTACAGTTATTTAAATTTATTTTTGGTGTATGTATTTTTGCTTTATCCTCTTACCTGAGGAGACTAGGCCTGAATGTAATTTGTATGATACTAAAATCCCATGATCCCTAATATGTCCTATGTTTCACTGGATAATGAATGTGCCATTTTATTTACTTTAATCCTAAATAAACGTTTTTATATATGTTTATTTAATGTAAGTTAATAGGGACTAAGCCTATTAGCCTAATATCAAAGTCTATTCAGCAGAAAATAAGCTAGTGCTATTTACATTGGCCAGAGGGTGTCACTGTATGAAAATATAACTAAAAATAGCTATGGATAACTTTCATTAGTGGTATCAGTGAAACAAAAAAATATTCTTAATCAGCCTTTATTGCTGTGATTTTTTTTTTTTTTAAAGATGGAGATGAGAGAGTTGTGATTTTTCAGCCTGGAGAAGAGAAAGCTCTGACGAGACCTCATAGCAGTCTACAGGAAAGCTGAAGAGGGTCTGTTTGTTGGTGTGTAGCTACAGGATGAGGGGCAGTGCTTTTAAACTAGAGCAGGATGCTATTACGTTAGACTGTAGGAACGAGTTCTTTACCATGAAGGTGGTGGTGAAACACTGGCACAGGTTTCCCAGAGGGGTGATGGAGGCCCCATCCCTGGAGACATTCAAGGCCAGGCTTGATGAGGCTCTGAGCAACCTGATCTAGTACAGGATGTCCCTGCTCTCTACAGGGGGTTTGGATGAGATGGCTTTGAAAGTCCTCTCCACCCCTATGATTCTATGGTTCTATGAGGGTGGTGAGATGCTAGAACAGGCTGCCCAGAGAGGTCATGGAGTCTCCATCCCTGGATACATTCTAGGTCTGACTTGATGAGGTTCTGAGCAACTTGATTCTGGACAAGATCTCCCTGCTCACTGCTGAGGGGTTGGACTAGGTGCCCTTTAAAAGATTCTTTCTAATTAACCTCTTCCAGCCATTGGCTGGGATGAGGTTATTTACTTTCTGTACGGACCTTTGGCACACAGCCCCAAACCATCTGCATCCTGCTGCTGGGGACTGTTAGGCATAATGTGGAGGCTTTTGTTGAGGAACCAGCTCTGTCAGTCTGCTTATAGCTCCAGCATCTTGGAAGGACAGGAATTGTCTTTCATGCTACTCATGCTATGGGAACCATCTTTTATTCAGAAGTTGCGTTTACTTTTGAAAAGTAGGGCATTGGATTTTATAAACTCTATTCCATAAATACAGGATTAATATATTGGTTAGGATACAGTGTATTAGAACACAGGAAAAAGATGGGATACCAAGTTCATGTACTGATATCTTTTTTGCTGCCTTCTGCCAATCAGCTACTAATAACAAAGTCATGGCTTTCATCCTACACTGCTGTTACACCACCAGTTAGTTTATGTAGAATGATTACTTGGAGTGATGACAAATATCTCATATGCAAACACAAATTATACATATGCATGTATATTTTAAAAAAATGTGATTTTATATCAACTACCACTGCATGACTCAAGAAGTTATAGTTGGAGGACAGGCAAA
Source organism: Turnix velox (assembly GCA_013400935.1). Classification (NCBI taxonomy): domain Eukaryota; kingdom Metazoa; phylum Chordata; class Aves; order Charadriiformes; family Turnicidae; genus Turnix; species Turnix velox. Next base: position 338,993 of record VZTY01007177.1, read on the forward strand.
GAGCACTGATAAAAATGTACGACTTTAAAGGGGCTCTGAGAATGGTTTTTCACCCTTCTTTCCTCACATCCACCTGCCTTTTCCAGAAGAATCTTCATTCCATATACTCTCTCCCACTGCACTCCATGGCAGAGGATACTAAAAGCTACTTAATGAGATTCTTTTTCTGAAAAAAGTAGTGAGAAATATGCATATGTATGTTTGCATATATTCATGTATGGATACAGACAAGCACAGCTCAGTTTGCTGACAGTTTGCAGAAGCAGACTGAGCTGTCCTTGCCAAGCCAACCTGATGGTTTTCAGAACCCCATGTACTCCTTAGGCTATTATTTGCTGCTTTTGCAGCCAGAAAGTTTCTCAGGAAAGACTCATAAGATCATTAACAGCTAAAATGTGGGCAAGCATGGCGTCTTCCATTTCGGATATTTATTTAAAGCTAAAACTGCTCATTACAACCTCCATGTAATTTTAAAATATTCAATTTGCAGTGATCACGTTTCCTCTCTATAAGCACTTCACCATTTGCCTTTTGAGATTCCATCATGTCTTGCTTCAGTCACATCAGTTGACACACCTTAACTGAGTTAGAAAATCAGATTTTGCCAGGGATCTGGCAAAACACTTTGCTGAAGAAGTTAAAAATTAGATCCTTCTCTGAAGCTTGACATAGATGGCTGAAATCTACCTACTGTTCTGTTCCCATGTGGGCTAGGGGGGATGTGGTACGTTCCCCGGGTTATTCTCTCTTCCTCTCTTCTTGATGTATTGAGGATTTATCCTTCAGTATTCTGCTGTATTGTCTTGGGGAACTGAAGGATCTAGTTCAAGTGTCACAGTGAATGCTTGCAACTAACACAATCTTGTTGAAACATAGTTTCTCTGTTTCAAAAGGAATAGAGAATGCTTTTACTATTAAATGTTTTGCCACTGTTGTGGGTGTTGAGTGCACCATCCTAAAGCCATCAAGCTCTTCTGCAGCACTGCTGGTACATGCTTTTGAGAAAAGCTGAAAAAAAAGCATGTGACAGACTTGAGGTGAACTGCCATTTTCATCTTGAGAAACTGCCGTCCTTGGCTTTGGATGAAAACATTCAAAAGTACTCCATGTCTCTTGTTTTCAGTTTGTAGAGGGAAATTATACCCTATCTGATTTCAAGTGTGAAGCTTATATATGTATTATAGGGAAAAAAAAGTTAAAGTGGGCATGTAAAAACAATTTGAGCATTTTGCCTTGGGTGCATTGAAACCGACAAATGTTTCTCTTCTCTTGACAGCCTACTTCATCTCTGTAGTTCTAAATGGTGCTGAAATAAGATACACAGTACAGTCAGCCAGTTCCCATTACTTCTGCAGCAGTAATAGGCAGGAGCAACACTTGCTTAAAGAGCTCTACAAATGACTGAGCATCCCTGAACAGGCTGTTGAGGCATAGCACTTTAGAACATATGAAACTGAAATGCTAAATACAAGCAAGAAGTAGGTATGTACTGGTATTTTCTGTTTTCTTTTCATGATGGCCAGGTGAATAGAAGTGATTACCAGTGTCTCTTTATACATTAGCAAATGCATGCTTTTGAATAAATAAAATGCATGCAAACAAATGGGGAGATCAAAACTACTCTTACATAATAGATAAGCTTTTAAAAAGTTTTTAATTTATGAGAGTACCTTTTCTGAGCAACTAGCATGCAAACAATGAGGCTTTGTGTAATTAATCAGTATAACTGTATATTAATACTGCAAGCATGAATTTTAAAAATATTGCTTTTTCTAAAGTTATTTTCTGACTAAATCCTACTAAAAGCAGACATGGCAAGCTGTGTCTGTGCTACACTATCAGTTACAATCATCTTCTTCAGTAAAAGAAATATAATTTCATAGCATTTCCACTTCAACTGAATATAATCAGCTCTTTTGCGTTGTTTAGAATTGGGTATAGAATAGCTATTGAATTTATTTCACATGAAAGCCTTTTAAAAATTTATTTGGAAATACTCCAAATATTCCCTGTAATATCTCATAAAATTATACCTAAGAAGCAGACTGTGTGTTGCTGTTGTTTCTCTGGCCACACAAAACCCATTTTTTCAAAGTATGGCATCTTTTAAAGACAAAAGTTTCAATATCAGAAGACCAGAGAAATACAATACTGCCTGAAGTTGAAAAGGAGAATTTAAACTAGGAAAGGGGAAGTAGGAGGAAAAATCAAAAGAAATCTGATTTTTTGTTTAGTTCTGAACAGGTGTCTGGTGAGGAAGTAGTCCACAAGTTCCAGCATTCATACTCTTGTTTATTTTTCTTTAATAGTATATATTATGTGTTACAAAAGTTTATTCAGCATTTGTCATGTCATTACTGTTTGTCCAGGATAGGAATAATCTACAAATATCCTGTATGCAATGAGTTCACTGGCCTCATGTAAGAGGCATAGAAATAAATATGCTTCCTGAGGGCAAACCATATTTTAACAGATTAATAGACTGTGTGTGTTTGTACAGGAACAAAGTGTAATCTAGGTATCTCTTGAAGTATTACCTTGAACATTCATTCTCAAGTCCTTTTTCCTCACATGGAACCTAGGACAGTGCCATTCAATTAGCACAGTGTTTGTAGACATGGCAAGTGCTCCTCTCTCATAATCTACTTTGCGATGTCTAACTTCACCTCAGGTACCATGCAATATTGCATTAGTTTGACTTTTTGGGCTGCAAATTCAACAAGAAGGCATTTAAATTCTGAAACATTTTTTTCTTCTGAAATGCTTTTTCTTCATGACTTTTCAAAACAAAAACACTATAAGCCTTATTTGAAATTTTCAGAGATGCTGATGAATCGTGACCAAAATAAAAGCAATCTGTGAACACGAGTATATTACATTTGAAAATATCTGCAATTTTGCATCAGTCTTAGGTCTTCTGAAAACATGCCTAAAATATTCACTTATTGAACAAAGCACTCTACCTTTGTCCTATAGTAAGAAAAAACCCTTTTTCCTTTTTTTTTGTAAAGCCCATATTATTGCATTTGGATGTGAAGTTAAGGACACTGTGAGAGATCAATTTTATGATACAGCATTTGCCTTGTTACTATTGCTTATCTTCTTGTGTAATAGCCTCATTCTTCCCAGGTCAGAATATAGGATGGCTAGGCCAGATGGCATCAAGCTAATTTCTCTGCAAAACATTGCTTATGAATTCTGTGGGAGTTTACCTGGTATAGTCAAGCAGGCAAGATGTGTGGTGGTGGAACGCAGAAGTCTGTGGGATAGGATAACCCATCTAAGTATCTTTCCTGCAAAATGATGGGGAGATGATTGATGCATGGTGAATGTGTGGGGGCTTGCAGCTCACGTTTGGCATCAATCCACTCTCAGATGTTGCTGTCAGGGAAAACACACGCCAAAAGTTCTGGTGAAGAGCTGGAATGAGGACATAGTACCCAGCATAATGTTGTGCAGCCATGGAGAAGTCTAGTCATGAAATAAAGAAAAAAGGCCAGAGCTGCATGTGAGCATGAGGCTGAAGTGATAAATTTGGGGGAAGATGCTAATTGAAACAACCTGTTATGATTTCATTGATGATGCTGCAATGAAGAAATTCTCAGTAGCTGCTTTTGCTTTGGAAGGTGGCAGGTTGGCCAACAAGGAATGCAGGCATGCTGTGAGATAGCTTTAGGAGTAAAATTACCACATCTGGTTTTCAGTGTTTTATGTAACTTGAAAAGGAAAAGTCTGCTATTGCTGTGCATTCAAATCACATTTCTATGCTAGCTGCTGACAAGAGAATATACTAATTTTTTTTTGTATTACTGAAATCCTATAACTTTCAGTTGTGGTCTTAGACATTGCTGACCTGAGTTCTGTAAAGAAATGTATGGCAAGAAAAATTTTCTGAATGAGGTCTATCATTTTCACTCACATGCAGGTAGCATAGAATCATAGAATGGTTTGAGTTGGAAGGGACCTCAAAGATAATCTGTTTTCAACTCTCTCTGCCGTGGGTGGGGACACCTCCCACTAGACTAGGTTGCTCAGAGCCCTGTCTGTTGCCCTACTGTTTCCATCTTGATACGAGTAGAAATGGCCACAAATAGCATGCAGGTAGAGGTTTTACACACTAAGTGGCTGGCCATGCTTATAAACTGTTGATTTCTCTCCTGTTTTGCCTTTTATCAGTTTGTAAGGGGTTTTTTTATGGGATAAGGAGGAAGAGGGTAAAAAATTATAGTTGGGAAAATAAGTAGATATGTGCCTAGAGAAACCCAAAGAGTAAGAACTAAGAGGTTCTAAACAGAACTAGCCTGTAGGTGATGAATGACTTGGCTGTCAGAAATGCACTAAGCACTAATAGAAGATTAATTTCTGAACTGAGGAGCTGATGACCCAGGAAACAATAGTGAACCAACATGTCACTATCTTTCAACTTCTGAATACACCTGTTCCAGTGTTGAATTCTTTAGAATTTTAGTTTGCCATTTTGGATTCAAAAACCTTAGGGTAATTGAATTTACCTAAATATAGAAAATAGAAATATATGCTGTTTCTCATTTTAGCCAGATAAACTAAGGCCAAAACTGGAAAACTATCTCTATTCAGGGAAATTATTAGGAAGCAAACTTGGATTTATAAAACACAAGCTTAAAAGTAAGAAATGCAATTAGAGTCAGCTACAAAATCAAGATTCAAACAATTTATATCATCAGTAAACACAGACAATTCCACAGGCATAAGAAAATTCTATCTAGACAGAAAAGTTCTCTTAAGTTGCCATGGAAATGAAATATTAAAATATGGAAATCAGTGAGATTTGAAAGTGTCTTAGCAACACAAAGTAAAAACTTTATGTAAATGTTCAATTTTTTAATTAATGTACTGCGAAATTTAGCATGAACCATAATCTGCTTTCTAGACCTTCTCTGTAGTGCCTGACAGCTTTATCAGTGCTAATGAAAGGGCTCCTCATTGTGCTAGGGTCTATGGCAAAATTCCCATTCTTTTCAGTAAGATCAGAACATTTGCAAAAAATATTTCTGCAAGTATTGAACAGGATGAATTTTACATTGCAGAGCTTTAAACAGTGCAGAACCATCCCCCTTGAAGGAGCTGGACTCAACAATTTTTCATACTATTAAAAATGCATTACATGAAAATTGATAGAAAATCAATAATTTTGGGTGCTTGCTGTGAACATTTAGTGCCCTCACTCAGACAACAGTTCAAACTAAGGAATCACTCTGATCCCCAATATATTATTGCAAATTGTTTTGAAATTGTACTTTGCAAGAGTTTTAGGTATTGGTATATTTGAGAGATTTTATTTTGAATTTATCTGATTGGCCATTTAATATTATCTTCCTATTCTGCACGGTGATGAGTGGCATAAGCACATATTCAATAAAATCCTTCATTATAGGTAGGAAAAATAACATAATTTTATAGGGTTTTTTAATAACCAATTCAAAATTGTGTATCTACCTCCTGATTTGAACTTGCATGGTTCCCACTCCCTTGCATTTGCTTTTTATAGCATCTTTTATTATAAACACTGAAAGTCATCTAATCCAACCTCCTCAAGTTTTAGCACTGTCATTATCAAACTGGGTCAGACAGAGCTTGGTGAATTTTGAAAATCTTCAAGGATAGTTATTTCACTACTTTGTAGGTAACTTGATCTGACAGTGCATTACCAATGCTCAGCCTGAACTTCACTTACCATGATGTGTGGCTGTTGCTGCTAATCAGATCACTTAGTGCTAAAAGTTTGGTGCTGTCATCTTTACAAACAACTTTCAAGATGCTGTAGGCTGCTAGAAGTTCATAGTTTATTTTTCAGATTAAACAAAAGCAGTTTCTTCAAATTTTAAAATTGTAGACCACTGGCTGCATAGGGTAGCCCTTTTTACAGACCTTCTACAGTCTTCCAGTGCCTTTACTAAATTGAAAGGATGGAAAGCAGAAAAGCAAGGTGCTATATTGCAACTGCAGCTAGAGTCGTGCCAAGTCAAGTGGATTAATAACCCTCTGATCTGCTGGCCATATTTCTCCTAAGGTTTGCCTTATTTAAGATGCAAGTGCACAACTGGCTGGTGTTCAAGCTGGTGTTTCTTCTTCTTTAGGTCCATCAGTGCTGCTGCTTCAGCTGAGTTGATATATGGAATTTGTCCAGGTGCAGAATTTTGCACTTGCTGAACTTCCTGAATTTTTTTTGATCTGAGTTCAGTTTTCTTTCTGGGCAAAAGCTAACAACTGCCTATGATTAACTTTTAAGATGGTTGTATCTCTTAATGAAATAATTGTCATATGCCACTTATACAGGCTAATTATGTTTTAATTTAAGGTTCTATTTCCCATGACTTTCTGAAAAGCACTATGAGTTACAAAATATAATTGAAAGCACACCTCTCATATACTGTTTTACTAGCAAGACAACTTCCTGATTAAAAAGTAGATCTGGAGATTCAGTCTTCCTGCTCTTATCAGGCAAAACTCTTACAGACCCAAAGTAATACAGATATCCAGAGAACTACACATATTATGATGAAGCAAGACCAGAATAACAAATACTGCTTTCTGAGATTTCCTGATGAAGACTCTGATGAAAAAGGCATGTATGTAAAACAGTTAATGTCAAAGCTGAATACCTCAAATCTGAGCAGAAAACTCAGATGTGCAGATGCATCAGCCTTAACCTTTGGAGTCATGATTTTGGTTCTGTTGACTTGTTGGATACATTAGGTTTATGTCCAGTTCTGTTTGATCCTTATCTTTTCAGTAAGCCCAGAGTTTTGATCTTTTCATAAAATGTTACTGAGAGATAATGGGAGACTTATTTTAATATAATAAATTATTTCAAAAGCTAGAGTGTTCCCTAGCCAATTAATATGCTTCAGAGCCAAAGTAGCTTGTGTATGTGAAGCTTAAGAAAGCATGCATTTCCCACATATCTTAGCCATTAATTTGTAACTATTTTGTTGGCTCCCCTCTACAAATACTGCTAAACTTGACCATTCTCTCCTTATTTACTGAAGAACTGCCTCTTCAGTTTCTCATATGTTGCAATTATCAAGCTTAGGCAACAGTTTGAAGGATTTAATTTAAAACATCCTTTAGAGATTTGTTTTGTCTTTGCAGATCTTACCGCCAGCTGTCCTATCTGTAGTTTCATGTATATGTGCCATCTCCTACTAAAAATAGAGCTTTGATATTGAGAAACAAATGGAAACATAAGTAATTTCTGCCCTTGGAGTTTAATTCTCCTGATGTGCTTCTGAGCACTGCCTTAGCCTGGCTCTCTCTCCATCATTCTGTGGTCTAATATTGGCCTGATCAAGCTGTTTGATTCAGTTCTGTGATGGAGGACTGTGGACCACAAACTGGATGGATGGTACTGAGTACCAGGCAGCTGACAGCATCTTTTCCAGGAGTTTGTATGATAACATCTTTAGGCTGTAATTTCACTTTTTCTTCCCCTCTGCAGTTTGTAGATTATCTGCTCTCTCATGATAATAATTGTCCTCTTCTGTTTTCCTCTGGTAAGGAAGGGACCATCATGTATGCTGCTATCAGTCAAGATCTCTCAAAGAAACAGCTTTGCCCTGGAACCTTATAAAGGTTCAGACTGTTGGAGAGAAAGAACTACACATGCTTCTTTGCAGACTACACGTGATTGTTAAGAACTAAGTTTATAGTTCATATCATACTTATTTTTTCACCCTAGCAACTCTTGGTGGGTGTAGATTTTGGTTTTAATCCCTACTCATCCATTCTAACATCTATATTAAAGCTTGAAAGTAAACAGAGACGTGATGCTGTTTCTGGCTTGTCCCTTGTTTCCCAGCATTTGTTGATCAACACGAGCCAGCCTGGCTGGTCTCCACTTGCCTTATTCTGCTATGCAATATCTCTAGTGCTGTCTCCCAGCAGGAAAAAGCTGTTCCCAGCAGTTTTCCTGAAATGCAAGGGAATGCCTCATTATTAACTTCACCATGCGCAAAAGCCACTGGAGACTGACAAGTGAGTAGGATAATGTCTTTGCAGTATCATAGCTTCTGCATCTTATCCTAAGCTGAAACAAACCTTCTGCAAATGTTCCAAAGAAACTCAAAATTTGGTAAGCTACCCTGAAAATGTAAGGCTAATTTTTTCCCTTACAGCAACAGCTGGATATGTGTTGTGTAAAAGAAATGTCTGGTATATTCTAGAAAGAAGTGCTGGATAATACCTATAAGAGCCCTTGTACGGAGGTATTGTTTTATATTTGACTTTTCAGTATTTTTCATAGTGGAGAAAATATCTTGTACTCAAGGGAGTATATCCATTGTGATTGTTTAACAAGACTGATGCAGACAAAGTAGTCCAAAGTTATAGTACAGACTGTCCTGTAGTAAGGGGTTGCAATCATGTAATTTTTTTAAGCAGATGGCATACAACAAGCTCCAGTCAACTGTGGGAAAGTTCTAGCTTTGCTTTACTATTGGAGGAAATCTTCAGCACATCTTCTAGCCCACAAGTGGAGCCACATGCTGTGAAGGAGTGATACCAATTTTGCCGCTAGTTGCAGGGGTCACAGTTGATGATTTAATTAACTTCTGTCTTGTAAAACTATGTGTGTATCCATAAATAGAAGAGAAACAATAGATTCTCTAGACAGAAGCTGTAATGAATTTAAGAGGACTGTAAAAGGAGGTAAGTGGCAGAAAAATTAAAACAAAAACATTGTACAGGCACTGAATGATACTACTGTGAAAGTTAGAATCCAGTGAGAATAATGTCAGCCGAGGTAGACAGGGAAAGATATTAAAGCCTTATAAGTTTTTATATTTTATCATCTGGAATGAGCCACTGTGGACAAAAGGGAAATTGTAATATAAATAGCATAGAAATGAGCCACACCAGGCCTTGAAGATGCAATTCAGTGTCTTTGTAAAAAACCTACCTACAGCAAGATTAAGACTGTAAGTTTTAATGCATATATGGGGAAAAAAAGGCTGGTGATGCAACACAGGTTTATGGTGTGATGATGAGGGTGGGGAGGCTGGCATGCAAACCTTACTCACACCACCTTGGTATGAATGCATCTGTTACTACATAAAAGAGGTGTAGTTTATACTTCCCTTTACAGAGAATCAAAGAATGGCAAGGGTTGGAAGAGACCTCTGGCCCTTGCCAGAGCATAGCTTTCTAGAGCAGATTGTATGAGAACACAGCCAGGTGGGCTTTGATTATCTTCTGAAAATGAGACTCCACCACCTCTCTGGGCAGCCTGTTCCAGTGCTTTGGCACTTACAAAGTCAGGAAGTTTTCCTTTGTGTTGACATGGAATTTCCTGTGCTCCAGTTTGTGTCTATTGCTCCTTGTCTAGGTGTGCTGCTGTTTGGGCAGAGCTTGGAAGAGTATGGCTCCATCCTCTTGTCATCCTCCAGCTTGATATAGATAAGCATTGGTGAGATCCCTTCTTTGTGTTCTCCCTGCTAAGCAGACCCAGGTCTCTCAGACTTGCTTGATTGTATTTAGCTCTTCACTGGAGCAGTTCCAATAGTTCCTTGTCTTTCTTGGACTGGAGAGACCAGAACTGGGCAAAGTACTCCAGATGTAGCCTCACCAGTGCAGAGTAGGGAAGGGAAGATGACTTTGGCATGCTGGTCATGCTCTTTTCATTGCACCCCAGGAGACCACTTGACCTCCTCGGCTACGAGGGCACGATGCTGGCTCACGGTCAGCTTGATGTTCAGCGGGAGTCTAACAACACTCGATGCAGCGCTGCATTGAGCTGGGCTCACCTGTATCACCTAATGTCTTGTCAGGAGTCAAGGGCTGCGGGAATAACAAAAACAGCCCGATAACGGGTTTTTGGGCGATACCAGGCTTGGTTCCTCCTCAGAGAGACCCACATAGACATTCCTGCACGAAGGTACGGTCCCAGCTCCCGCGCTGACCGAATAGCCCTTCCCCAGCGGGTGGGGGAAAGCCGGCGGCTCCGAGACCGCCCCTCGCAGCGCTGCCCAACTGCCTCTTCCCGCCGGGCTGCTGCCGCCGCCATTCCCTCGGCCTCCGCCGCGCGGCGGGTCGGGCCGAGCCCCGCTCCTCCTGTTACCAAAGCAACGGCGGCGGCGGGGGCTGCGGGCCGGGGCGGGTCGAGCTGNAGATGGTTCACCACTCGGGCTCTATCCAGTCCTTTCGGCAGCAGAAAGGTCAGTACTAAACTCTCCATTCCCCATCGCTCGGGGAGAGGGATACCCGCAGTCCGGCCCCAGAAGCTGCGGGTTTCCGCGCACGAACGCTCTGGGTGCTGCCAGGTGCATCCTCTGTGGGTGTCCGCATGCGGGTCCTGCTCCGGAGCGCGTTGATGTTTTCGGGTATTTTACCGGTTTTCAAGATGTGAGGCTGCAGCGCACGGGAAGGATGCCCAGAGGGGCGAGCTGAGCCGAGCCGAGCCGCTATCCCCTCCCCGGTGGCTGCGGGGGACCGAGAGGCCGGCCTCAGCTCGGGTGCGGGCCACCCCCGGTCTGCCCTCCCCGGACCTCCCTTGTGCTAGAAAGTTTTTTCTTCCTGTGTGAAGGTGCTGCTCTGTCCCTTTCAGTTGTTTTTACAGGTGATTTGAGTGATGCGAACGGGTCGGTCACCCTCAGTTATTCATCATGTGCTATTAGCCAAGTGTGAATCTAAAAAAAGTACTATCTGTCGTCGTAAGGGGGATTCCGGCGTTACAGTTACTGCTTTGGGTTAGTCCTCTTATCTGGTCTGTTGTGTATCTGTGAGTTTTAAAAAACAAAATAAAAGGTCTGGCTGGTCAACAGCCACAAAGGTAAATTTTCAGTTGTGATTGCCATTGCTATCTAGTCTCTATTATGCTCTTAATAGAAGATAATGGACAGAATCATTATAGAATGGTTTAGGTTGAAAGGAACCTAGAAGATCGTTTAGTTCCAACACCCATGCCTCCTGCTAGAATTTGCACAACAAACTTTGTTTTTTTCCTGATGCTGAAACTGATATTTTTACTATTTTTTCTCTCTAATTCTGCTTTGACAGATAAGATTAAATGAAGATTTCATTTTTTATCAGCATCCTTTTGCATTCTTTCTGTTTTAGTTGTTAACAAACTTTTTTTTCTTAGAATGCAGTGTACTGTAGATGATGGTTTAATGCAGTCTGCTTCATACATAAGTAATAGGCTCATTTATTGGATTTTGCCTCATTCAAGTTCTTCTGTGAATGGTTAGTGGAAAATAAATAATTCAAAGCACTTATTCCATCCTGGTAATTCTATAATAAATCTAGTTCCCGGCTTTAGAGGGTTTAATGCCTGTCTTACATACATTAATGAGTTGTGATGTTTCAAATTGTAAAATTCCTCATTTAGTCAGGTTCAAAGTTAATTTGTATACAAAACTCTTTTTTTCAACTGTCACACATACATTCATGAAAGCATTGGGGGACATCAGTGTTAATACTTAATTTATCATAAGGAAATCTTTATTAAATTGCAGCAATTATTAGCAACTTTCAGAGTCTCTGTCAAGACCTTCAGAAGCTGTTCAGCTGCTCTGTAATATTTAAAAAAACACACACCTCCAAACTCAATTTGTTATGTTCAGTTTCTTGAAACCAAGCTATACCATGTGATTTTTTTTTTTTTTTTAAATTGACTTCATAATAACTTCATGGGTTTTACCAGTTACTTCTTTGTGTGTAAACTGCTGTTTTCTTGATTTTTGAAGAAGTCCTGATTAAGGTATCTACCTGTCATGAGACTTTGGAAAAGAGATGATGCTCTTCTGGAGCACAGTGTGACTAGTGTGTTTATCCCTTCTCTGAACATCTCCTACTCGGTGTGATGTGTGCTAAATACACCTGAATGAGCTTCATCTCTGTCTTTTCTCATCCTACAGCATTTAAGGATGGGGGAGGATGGCATAAAATCTTGGGCAGAAGATTCTCAGGAAACTAAGCAAGCAGAAATCATAATCAAGCATTCATGGGGTAATCATGAGGTATTCAAAAGCAGCTGAGAATCTGGTACTCTGAAGTCCACCATCACTCATCTCTTATTTCATTTTGAGCATTTTCCCAAATTTGGTATTTTTATATCGTTCTTCTCTTTTAAATTTAAAATTTTAGTTGCTGTCATTTCTACCTTTAGCTAAGATTTTGACTAAATACAGTTTTTGTTTTCTAGTTGCTCAAATGCTAGTTCTCTACACTCCTTTTTTTTTTTTTTTTTTTTTTCTAACAGAATTACTGGTAATCCTTGTGAAATGGCTAACTGCCCATCACAGATGTGCCTTACATGCTTCACTTGCATTAAGACCAAGCTTCATTTCTTTGGGGAGATTGAAAGGGCATTATTTTCATGTGAAGCCTGAAGTATATAGGAAATGCATAAATCAATATAGGCAATAGTTCCTGGGAAAAAAAATTGATTTTAACTTTTCTAGAAAGAGAGTCTGTTCCTATGGACAAATAATGTAATACTCAAACTTACTTGCTAAAGAAAGCTAATTTTTAAGATGGGAGATTGAATGGGTTAGAGAGCTTTTGTTTTCTTACCTACTCTGAGCACTTTAGCTAAGGAGACAGTGAGTTTGGGACCAAAACTGTCATTACATGGCTTTGAAGAACAGAACCAAGTTCTTCAGTGTCTTTGGTATCTAGGAATCTTCAATAAAAAGGCAAAAAGAGAAAATAAAAGCATCTATAACCCAAGGGTTTGTCTCCACTTGGAGTTTGGTAGTGATAGGGTTTTTCTTTTTCATTTCTTTTTTCCTTCTTGACAGAGTGAGGAGGTGTTCACAGTAGGAGGCTGCTGTTATGATATGCCGCCATGGCTTTGTCTTGCTCTTTGTTCACTTTGTGTATGCACAGTGAAACCCTCTGTTTTCAAAAGCTGCAGCAGAGCTCAGTGTGCTTTTATAAAAAGATACTGAGAGTCTTGAAAAGACAAATCTCATTCTTTTTCACCCCCATAATTTTTCCTTCTTTGGCTTGTATTTGAAGGTATGCCTGTCAAAAAGAGCAGTATCCTAGAGGTAGACAAATCTGTGTCTCTGCACAGTAGTGTGTTAGATCTGTTGAGCCATCTGTATAGTATTTTGTGGCTATTTTTAACCTTTACTGTGTCAGAAACTGCTTTTTCCTGAAATTACCTTCCTCAGTAATAATTTCCGAGGAAAAACAAATTCTTATTAAGTGTATGCCTTTATACTTCATATCCATTTGAAAGGTGACGCAACCTCTGGCCCCTGGCATCAGGAAAAGAATAAATGCTTCTCATTTACTATTTTTTACCAACCATGCTTTAGATTAAAAAAAAACCCTCCATCCTTATACATTAATATATAATTTTGCTTTAAACTGCTATGTAATGAATGGTTTTTCAGGAATATGATAATGTTGATGAGAACAGAGATCATCTCCATAGGTAACTTGTTTTATCATTACAGAGAAAGCAAGCTCATTAGGATTTGATATTTGATCTCAATCACAATTGAATAATAGTCTTTTGAATGTGAGATACAAAATTATATGGTAACCTTATGGTAGACTGTGTTCTCTCATAATGGTTGCAAGATTGATGTGAAGCAGTTTACTTTTTTAGGGAGTTTTACTGAAAAATTATATCCTTTGAAAGGAAAGGCAAGCTAATTTCCAAAAGGCTCTTCTTTTAAGAGATGATGATTAATGGTTTTGAATGTTTCAAACCCTGCATTGGGGGTGCAGGTCAAGGCAGTGGTGATGCTTAAAATTTTTAAATATTGGGGATTACAGTCCCACAAAGTGCAACTCCTTGCATGCTTTACTGGGTGCTTTATTCACTATTAGTGTTCTTACCTCTTTTAAAGCCTTTTTATGACAGATTGCATGTCTGGGGAACAAGAAAAAATGCTCAAGGCTTAAGATTTAGTTGCTTTTAGTATAGTGTGTGAGCTTTTGAAATGTGGACTGCAAATCAAAATCCAGTGAGTGAACTGAGATGTTTCTCATGCTTCCTGTTCAAGATGTGCAATGGGATAGGAAAAAGTTCAGCAACTTCAATGTGTATTATGTCTTTGAGATTACTGATTTATCTCTTCAAGGCTTTTATCTTGAAATTGCACAACTGGAGAACAAATCTGGTATCTCCATAAAAGACATACTTCTGGGTCTGCATGCTAAATATTTTATTTTATATATTAGCCATCTGAAGCTGTAGCGTAGTTTAGATGGACTGAGGGTTGAGAACCTCTAAAAAGCTACAGATCTCTCTTTGTGGGAAGTACTTGTTACTTCATTAACTGATCTTGTTAAATCACTGTGAGCTGTTTAGAGCTGGTGTTCAGGTTTTTTTGTTAGTCTTTTCCTCTAATTTTGAGTTTTTAATGGCTCGCATTCTTTATAAACCAACTAGCAAATTTAATTTGCATTTAACTTTCAAGTTTAAATGAGGATTTGTGAGGCTCACATTTCTTTATATTGCTCCAGAGTTTTTAGAATTCAAAACTTGGACTTGAAATGAAGATTCTCTTGAAAAATTCTCTGAGGATGTTTGATACTTCATTGGCACCAGTGAACCTAGCAAACTTGATAATCCAAAGAAGCTTTAGAAATTCCTAGAAGGTGCATTTCTGTCATACAAAAATTTATGAGATGGTGCCTCCTTGCTGTTGTTGCCTAGAGCAGAAAGACTAGGTTTCCATGTTGCCATAAGTAAAGGAATTTTTAGGGCTCAGCTCTTGTGTTTGCATTCCAAGGAACAGTAACATGTACTCAAAATTTCAAAGCTATCCTCAGCTTCACTCTGAAAGCTGAAAGGAATGCAACTATTAATACCTTCCCTTAAAAAGATACCATATTCAAATAGTGCCATTTTTATCATGCTCTCTTTCAGGACACTTGAAAAGCAGTGACAAACTTTTTATGTGATTTACCTGTATGTATTTGCTTTTATTTTTATTGCCTAGTACAGCAACTTAAGATGCATTTCACCTTTTCCAATCAAACACCTTAGTAGGGCCCATAAAATCTCTTTTTAGTCTGAGAATTATATTGTTATAGGTTGTAATTTCAAATAAACAAAGAGCTTCATTGAATCGAATAATTAAAAATGACACACGAAACCTGTATCTTATACAGGTGGGTGAGTTCTGTAGAAGTTAAATAATATTTCTAGTTTTCTTTCACTGGATGAGTGTTGGTCCAGAGGAGGGCCATGAGTATGATCAGGGAGCTGGAGCACCTCCTCTACAAGGAAAGCATGAGAGAGTTGGGCTACAGGAAAGCTGGAGAGGGACTGTTTGCCAGGACATGGAGCAATAAGATGAGGGGCAATGGTTTTAAACTACAGCAGAGTAAATTAAAATCAGTCATGAAATGGAAAGACAGAAAGGAAAAAGCACAGAGCCGCTGGCTGNAGAAGTTAAATAATATTTCTAGTTTTCTTTCACTGGATGAGTGTTGGTCCAGAGGAGGGCCATGAGTATGATCAGGGAGCTGGAGCACCTCCTCTACAAGGAAAGCATGAGAGAGTTGGGCTACAGGAAAGCTGGAGAGGGACTGTTTGCCAGGACATGGAGCAATAAGATGAGGGGCAATGGTTTTAAACTACAGCAGAGTAAATTTAAATCAGTCATTAGGAAAAATAGTTTCACCGAGAGTGTAGTAAGGCACTGGCTGAAGTTGCCCAGAGGTGGTGGAGGACCCATTCATGGAGACATTGAAGGCGAGGCATGAGGCCCTGAGCAACCTGATCTAGCTCAAGATGTCCCTGCTCACTGCGAAAGGGTTGGGCTGGACAGCATTTGAAAGTCTCTTCGAACTCCATGATTCCATTTCAAACGAAAAAGTTCAGGAAATCAGAAAATTTTGGTTTGTTGCATAACTCTGACTACTGGCTACAGACGATGATGCTGAGCTGTCTGGGCATTAGCTTCCTACGGGTCTTATGTAAATACAGCTTGATATAGTATTATCTGTTGAAAAACCTTGTACCTATTCCAGAGCTTTTAAAAACTTCCTCAGTAAGTATCCTGTTAATCTGCATCAGTGGGTGTTACTTATTTTTTCTTTAAAAGTCTCTCAATTTGTTTCATGGAGTTTCACCATAAAATTACAAGTTCCAGGTCCACCTTCATATTTTGATTGGCTTATTCTGCCTTTTTTGTCCTTTTAAAACGTGCCAGTGTAAAATCTGTTGAATATTTGTAATAGTAGTTTCAATACACCAGATATTTCGCAACAAAGTCAGGAGTAGTCAACCTATGTTATAATTAAGAGTATTCTAGAGCTCCAACAACCATGAGAAGTGGAAATACTTTAACATTACCAAGAGCCCTGCATTCAAAGTGATGCAGCCAGCTAGGAACTGCAGAAGTAATTGTATTTGTTTGTTTTCTTCCACTAAAATAAGCAAAAAGTAGCTATTTGTATTGTAGATGTACTGTGATAGCATAAATTTTGTCAAATACACAAGCTTGCTGAGCAATGTAAAGACCTCTTGTTTTCTGCTTGAGCCTGTCTAAACTGAAGAGTTGCTGTGTTTTGTTGAGTCAAACACACTGAGATTTTCAGAAAGCATCATTCATGGGGTTACAAATCTTCTATTTCCTTTACCAGGTTTGTCTTAGGATTAGTGAAATTCTATATATCCTAAAGCATATGTTACAGTAGATTTATTGGAGACAAGAGGAACTCTAAGCTAAGCTCCAGTGTATAGCAATATGTTTTACCAACTCTGAGCCTCAATGAATGCAAATTCATCACTGTTTTCTCAGAATGAGGATCTGAGTCTGCCTCAGTTTGGGTTATCATCTGGCTTGTGAGGGCTTAAAGCCAGTGTGATTACTTAAGTGAGGAATTGTTCATTTGTCTGACTGTTGAGGTCACAGTTTTAATTCAAATCCATTTCACATTTTTAAATGGAGTTTTGAAGAAGCTGATGTATTAGTTATCCTCTTAGGTCATCTCTAATATGCAAACATCAGGCAAATAGTAATATCTATATTGTAACTGTTTGATCTGCTTAAACAAAAGTAGAGGTCTCTTGAAGATAAGAAAATCACAAAAGCATGCTGAGTTAGATTCATGGACTCATTAACTGGTTAGAGTTGGAAGATACCTTAAAGATCATCTAATTCCAACCCCTGGCCCAGGGGCGACCAGCACCTCCCACCAGTCCAGGTTATTCAAAGTTCTATCCAGCCTGGCTTCCAGGGTTGGGGCAGCCACGGCCTTTCTGGACAACCTGGGCTGGTGTCTCACCACCCTCTGAGATTCCGTCTCCACAACTCAGGAGAAGGAAGTGTGGTTTGGAGAGCATCCCATAAGAAGTGTCTGCAGAAATCCCTTTTGAAGAACGGATTGCCACTCTTTCTATAGTTTGTGTTTGTTTCTTTAGCAATAACATAGGATGAGAAGATGGATGGGTTTTCTTGCTTCTTGGCTGTGATTTTTCTTGAATTTCTGTGTAGTGCCAGTAGCTTAAGGTGTATACACAAACAAAGGAAACTAGAGCTCTCTCAGATCTACATTAAAAAATTCATAAGTACATCACAGTTACAGAAGAGCTGTAGCTTGTCATGTATGCTCCAGATAACTCCTGTGGTAATGGCAAGCTTTGGAGTTAGAAAATGTTGGAAATGTCATATTCTATTCACTGCTTGTCTGATTCAGTGGGATTACTCTTGCTTAGAATACTCCTTACTCCTTACTATTTGTTCACCCACAATGCCAGTGGTATGCCTTTCTAACCCAGAAAGTCTAATGTATGTAGTACTTGCATTCTTTCATCTTTTTGATTCATCAAGCTGGTGGTGTTAGTAGTTTAATGGATCAGGAAAATCAATTCATTCAATCAGAATTATTTTTTTTGTGGTGGGAAGTACCTTTTTATCTTCAGGCTGTTTTGTGGCAGCCCATTAGGTTCCTTTCTTTGGTGTTTTTTCTAAAAGCTTAATATGAGAAAATGTTAACAGAGGAAAGGGGATTAAACAGTGAAAACAGTAGATCAAGCAGGCTATCCTATGAATTTCTAAAATTTATGAATGAGTTGAGAGATTATACGGAGGACATTTTACTGGACTATTTAAAGGTTAAAAAAATAAAACGGGTAGAGGAGTGTGAGTATGAATGTGGAAGTACAGGAATGGTAGGTAGGCGAGTGAGGAGGGAAATGAAAAGACAGCGGGTAGTGAAAGCAGCCTGAGCATACTGAATGGTCTTCTGTGTGAAAGCAGGGCTGGT
Source organism: Turnix velox (assembly GCA_013400935.1). Taxonomy (NCBI): domain Eukaryota; kingdom Metazoa; phylum Chordata; class Aves; order Charadriiformes; family Turnicidae; genus Turnix; species Turnix velox. The sequence continues at coordinate 357,209 of VZTY01007177.1, forward strand.
TTTGCTGAAGTAGGACTGTACACCAGGGATTTGCAGATATTGCAGCAGAACCCTCTTCCCATCAAGCCATGTCAGCAACACCAGCTTCAGCACTGAGTATTGATTTCAAAGGCACTTGACAAAAGAAAGAGGACAAAGTAGCTTACAGGCAGATGGTACTCAAATTTCAAAGAAGCTTAGACTGAGTGTGTTAAAAATAATGAATGTAAGTATGCAAAGAGCAAAACACTTCAGAGGGGAACAGGTAGCATCTGAATGCAAAATCTATATGAGAGAAAAATGCAAGACCTAGGCATTTTCATTTAAACTTGTGTAAAATGCTTCTGCTCTGTATTGGCAACATACCTGGTACTAAAACATGGCAAAATGTGGGTGTGAAGAGGCTTTGGGAATCTGAATTCCTCTTGTACTAAAAACTTTCACTTTGTTGATACCATTTAGAGATAAATAAAAAAATATTATCTCTGTTAAACATTCTGATAAGTGTTAAGCATTCAGTAAGTGCCTGTACATCTGTGAAGGCTGATCCTGCCCAATTTCAAAGCTGAGGCCCTTTGCATCAGAGGGTTTTTTTTTCAGATACAGGTGAATACTCTGCCAAGGCTTTTAATAGCACTTGGATAGCTAATGATGTGCAGTAATTGCTAGGAGTTATGCAAGGTGTTGGAATTCAGTGTGCTCCCAATAGTTTAAAAGCTGACCCTGAATATTTAAGACTTGTTTTGAACAGGTCAATTTAATTATTTCTAAAAAAATATTAATTTAGACCAGAATAGCTGTTCCTGATTACATCTTCTTTAGAGGTATATAGACTCTTTAGCCCAGAATTCTGGCTTAAGCAAGCTACAACCTTCATCCTAAACTGTCTGACCTCCTGAACTCCACTGAAGCAACTGCAAACTAAAGATAATGTAAAAGCTGTGAATCCCTGAGAGCAGTGTATCACAGTCGGAACAGTCCCTGCCTAGGAGCAATGAGACAACATGGGATACAGGAGAGGAGCACTTGAGGACTGCAGCCAGGGAGGAACCAAACCAGGGCAAGAGGAATCAACATGCTTTCGGGTTTACGTTTTACAATCTCTACAAAAGATTTTTCTAATATGCAAAAGAAGGAATTTTTCAGAATAAATGTTTTACATTTTCATTTTGCTTTTGTTACAATACTACAAGCAGGTGCTGTTGTCTTTTCAAGAACCTTCGACACAATGCTCTTGCTGTTGTGAAGTGTCTTGGTGCATAGGGTTCAGTAAAAAAGGAGGGGAATGTTTTTCAGAAGCACAAATTGTCAGTAGGAATAAATGAATAATGCACAGGAGTTTAACCATGTTGCTATTAATAATTCACGCTTTTAAGAAAGGCAGGGCTTTGAAGTCTCCGTTTTAGAAATCCAGCTTCTAAATAAAATGGAAAAACAGAATGGAAAAGCAGCCTGTCATAACAAAGCACTTGTCATTATTGCTGTCCTTCCTGAAATGTGGTTGGGCTCAAAGGTATTTCATGATGATTGATGTGGTAATTATCCTGAGCATACTTGAACATAAATAAAAATTTGCTGTAAAGATTTTATGGGTGTAGTACACAGAGTATCCCCATGTACTCTCAGTGATAACAGTGTAATTTCAAAGGATGTACCTGAGATTTTGACTTGATTTGATTTGCTTTTATGGGGTATAGCCATGAATAAGAAATGTGTTCTGGGTCTTATTATGAAGTCTAAATAGTAGATGAAGAAGAATTGAGAAGATTATATTAGTCATGCTCCAGAATAAGGAGATCAACCTAATGAGACAAGAACAATGCTTTAGATTCTGACCTCCTGTAAAGAGAAGTTACCTGGTTTTTATCTCCTGGAGTATCAAAAGTTTTTCCACGTCTGAAGCATGAAACGGCTACTTTTTATAATATTGCAGTGAAGTATATGTAATGGGTTTTTTTGTGTTCAATATGAATGTTTTAGTGTTTTGTGTTAGAGGAAAGGACTTTGTTATTTTTTATTGTAGGAAACCTACAAAATAAATGGGAGATTGACTTGCATTCAGTCTTAACCATAAACCAAGTATTATGAAATTTGCATTCAGAAACTCTTGTACTTTAGAAAGATTTTCTTCATAAGGAAAAATGATGCTTCGTGTTCTCATTACTAGACTGATTCATGTCCTGTTAGTATTTTCCAGAGTCTAGATTCATGTTCTATGACTAGATCTGTCTGCCATCAGTCTGACTGGACTGTTTTCCATCTTGATATTTATGACCTTTCCATCTTGTAACTTTGTGCTAAATTCTGGTGCGTTGGTTTAGGAGCAAGTAAGCTGATTTGGTGTCTGAGATGTATTTGTACTGAAATCTGGTGCTTGACATACTGTATTTATTGTGATTCATTTGTGATATTATGAATCTTTTACTATTTTGCCTTTTACTAGACTTAATGAAATAGATTGCTAAGATTTGGAAAATGAGGCTTCTCTTCAGATCACTCAAAACTTCCCTAAACTTTTATGGTATTGTTAGTTTTCTCACCAGTGTTATTAGTCAGGTAAGGTCACCTGGTCAGGTGGAAAGCTTCCCTCACTATGTGCATTAATTCTTTATTAGTACTAGTAGTGAACTGGAAGTTCTTGAGGTCCTTGGCATGAATCAAATGTTTTTCAAAATCTTGAAGAAAGAAATACTAGTGGTATTGTCTGTTTAATACATAATCTCTAGAAATAATTCATTTCATCCCGATGGCCATACATAGGCATTTGCAATCAAGCTTTTTCCCAAGACAGGAGTCCCAAGTTTCTTAATCGGTTGTAATGAAAGCAAGGCAAGGAATCAAGAAATTGATGAAACCAGCTATTCAGCAATTTTTTTCCCCTTCAACACAGAAAAAAATAACTGCCTACAGAAAACTCCTTCCTTTAACTTGTAAAAGCATTTTTACTAGTGCTAAATTCAGTCTGAGTTTAACATCACTGTTCCAATCTTGCAGTTGTTTTACATATTTTTGAGAACATCCTTGGGCTGCTCAGAAAACTTTGTATTATAAAGAAAGAGAATGGATGTCTTTGCTATGAATGGTTAATGAAAATGACAGTCAGTAGTTTTAGACATGACTTCTTGACTAAATGCCATGTAATGTTTCAGGAAAAAGAGAGATCTGGGAGAAGATGGTTAAACACATGGAAATTGAATGTTTTTTAAGCAGAATATTAAAGTTTGTGCTCTGTGCTTAAATTTCATATTATGAATGCTTAAGGACTGTGTTGCAAGTCATTAGTCCTCTTTGTAATTCAGCAGTATAGAATTTTTTTTTCCCTAAAGAATTAATATTCTTTACATGTCATTTTTTTTCCACTTTATTATCTTCTAGGCAGGTGTTCCTGTGTGCCAAAAATTCAACCTTAAAAAAGCACTCTTCAGAGCCTTTCTTTCTTTATAATGTAGAGCAATTAATTCAAAAATAACAAAATAATTAGGTAAAAAAGGTAATAGGAGAAATAGTGATGTGATGCTTGTCAGTAAATTTTGGAGAGAAAAAAAAAAAGGAAGAAATTATGGGGTTTATAGTTTAGATATATCAATGGGGAAAAGCTCTTCATGCCACCCTGAACTCGACAGCTGCGGACTTTTTTTTTTACCTACTGTAAAAAAAAGAATAAAAAGAAATAACACTTATTTTCCAAATTTTAACTGAGAACACTTTCTTATTCACACAGAGGCTCCCAGGAGGAATGAATCTTAAGATTCCAACTCCAAGAGCTATACAGAGGTGGAATAATTAGAGTACAATTTTAATTTCCTTTCTGGTTTTGATGATTGTTTCTACTACCAGTCACATTCATTCTACCATAATTTTAATAGGCTATTTTGAATGCTGGGTTAGTGTAACTGGTTGGAAGAGCTGATAAAATTTAAAGAAAATCCTGGGCCTCTGAAAACTTGAGCTTACTGCTACAGAGATAGAGTTTAGTCTTTTCTGACTGATTCTGTTATGTTCTCAATAAATGGCCATTTAGCTGAAGAGAGTATGAAATTCTAGAAGGATTGCAAAGATACCTCACTTGGTGTCTGGCTGACTGCAAAATGCTGTGAAGAAAGCATGTTTTAGATAGAAGGCTTAAGATACATCCTCCCTTTGATCTCTCTTGCTCAGATAATCTAATCTTGTAACCCTGGAGATGATAACAGCAGATAGGATATATAGAGAAGAACCATGAGAAAATGAGTGGGTTTATTCTGTTACCTCTGTTGATGCCTGAAGTGGTAGATATTTGAAGTGATGGATTGCTCTACCGCTCCACCAAGGACAGGACTTTGTTGCTGTATTTCCCTACTGTGCAAATACCTGGTTTTGTATTTTTCATGATAATAGGTTAGTCTTTGTGACCAATATATTTATGTAACTTATTCTTTTGTAAAAGATCAAGCCGTGCTCTTTGTCCCTTTCCATCTCAGCTTTCAGATAATAGAAGGCACAAGTTCCTAGTTCCTTGTACTCTGTATAGAAGTCTATGCTATTAGGAAGGGTATATGAGAGCTATCTGACACATTGTGCTTGTCAGAGCTCTTTCATGAGTTCCAGAGTGACAGGGAGAGAATAAGCAGGTAGAAAGAAGATGGAAGCTCTAGTAGATGTCTCTTGCAGTTGAAGGTATGAAGGTATTTCCTTCTCTGCATGCATTTGGAGGTTCTTGAATGACACTAGGGCCTTGAAATATCCCATTTATACATGGATATGAAGTTGTAGTTTCATTTCCAGAGCTCTTGTTAAGCTGCCAAATGTACATTTATATTTTATATATCCAGTATATAGCTCCATACCTCTGAGAAATGGTTATCAGAGTAAAGATGCCAGCTTCTTAAACCAGCACTCTTACATTAATTATATGGGCATCAGTACACCATGAGGAAGCAAATTATGACAGCCAAGTCTGAGCCAGCAGCAGATTTGTCCAGAATGTTTTATATATTTAATCAAGAAAATACTCAAAATTTATATTTTCTTAGCTTAGTGATTTTAGCCTTTTAGTTTACTTTAGCATCTTGAGCTTCATTAGGGTATGTTCCTCTTCTTTTTTACTCTCTTTGTAATTCAGGAGATTTTCAGGTGGTGCAGGGCTAGATGTGGGGAGGGACAACACTAGCAAATTTTGTTGTTGCTACTGCTTTCATTTAGTTTTACTCCTTTTGTTTATTAGACAATTCTTTAATACAGTTTCCCCTGGAATGTGTGTGT
>VZTY01007177.1:362741-433349 GCA_013400935.1 Turnix velox
GTGTGTTAATGGGTATGTACATTCTTTCCAATGTTTTGCTTTTCATTTCATTGGTTCATTCTTTTTGAATGATGTATCTTTTGGAAACACAGTTTTCCTCTGCTTTGTGTTTGAAATTTCATTTTATACTTGCTAAACACTTGAGTGCTGAAGTCACTATAAAAAACTCTAGCTAAAAAAATTGACTATAGATATTTGATGAAGGTAGATTGTTATGCTACACAGTAACTGCTGATTTGCTAATTTTGTGATTTTTTTTTTTTCCCCTTAAATTGCATCATGGATGGTTAATAAGCTTATTATTTCTTATGAGGCCCCTATAGGCTAAGAAATGAATGAAAGTGATATTTGATGGGAACTATTTCAGCATCTGGGGATGTCACTGCACAGCTCTAAGGCACTGATAGCAGGTTTCTTGTTTTGCCTTCAGATTGAGTTTTTAAATGACACAGCATTGCTGGATCAGTTCTCTTCAGATTTGTAAAATATGCTTTCATTTTTCCTTGAGAAAACATGGTTAAGAATGTGAGTGAAAATTTGAGTCATTCATTGAGAGAGGCCAAAAAAATCTAAGTGTACTAATTCATCTGGGGTCTGAATTTTGTAAATATTTTTGTTTTAATCTAGTAATATGGACATCCAGTAGGTAAATATTCTGTCACACTGCATTATATGAGAACCATCAGCATTTCAGTCTCCATCTACTTCCATAATCATAGAATCATGGAGACTGAAATGCTGATGGTTCTCATTCAGTGTTTGCACTGTGAGGAAGTAAAGCAGAGGTGGTGGCAGTCTGAGACAGGAAGAACATCAGAACCTTTCTGTTAGACCTACTCGAATAACTTTTTCCCAACACAGGGGAAAATGTAACTTGTCAGGATAGGAAAGGACACTTTTAAATAAATTACTTAGGAGAAATTTGACCTAATCAAAGGAAAGTTTCTAGTGAATTGCTTCACACAAAACATTTTATAAGAAGTTGATTTCATTCCTTGCTTTTGGCAGTTGAACTCAAAGTCACTTTAAAAAAGTAGATAGAAGTAATGTTTTTTCCAATGCAGGAAGATATGCAAGAACTGAGTCTGCAGTAGTGGAAAACTGTCCTAAATGCAGCGAGTGTGATATCTTTCTTGGGAAGCAGGTGGACTTTGCAGAGACTTGTCATCTCTGCTCTGTTTGGAAGCCAGTGTATCACTGAGGATAGTTGCTGCTGGAATATTGCCTGCTCATGCAACTGCAGAGTTCAGACTTCAGCCTTGGCCAAATTCTCAAAAATGGTCATCCATAGTTTAAAGTAAAAAGTGCAGGAAAAACAACGCACTAAATCAATTACATGCACCTAAGATTGTAGAGAAAGGACTCAATTTCCATTTCTTCCATTTTACACTTTTGAGAGTACTTTACGGTGTGACAGTTTAGGGAGTTTTTTCTTTTAAAAATTACATACTTCAAAATAATCTTGCATCAATACTACATAACTTAAGACTGACTTACTTAAGAAGTAAAATAAGCCTTATAAATGTTACAAATATAAAATTAAATGTAGGTTGGTGTGCCATATCAACTTGCAGTATTAATATTACAGGTACAGAAAGCAAAGCTTCATATTTTGAGAGGTGTGAATTTACTGGTTGACTAGGAAAGGTGAGATCCTTTCAGGCAGCTCTTTGTAAGTGGCTATGAATGTTTCAAAAGGCATCTGTACTCCTCTGCATATTCTTATTTCCCTTCTCTGACAATTTGTGGAACTTTGGAGGTTCTGCTTACTTGACAGCTTTTGATTTCATATTGCCTCTTCTTTTGCCATATTTTGAACCTTTGCCAGTTCCACTTTAAAAAAAAAAAAAAAACAGGACAACAAAGACAACTCTTTTGTGTTCATTCTGCTGTAGATGCTCTAGCAGCTTAACTCTCTTTGCAGGACTTTTTTTTTCCTGTTTCTTTTTTTTCCTCCTTGCTCTGAGGAAAAGCTTCCACAGAACTATATCGGAAATTAGGTTAGTAGGTGTCTCTGGAGGCATCTAGTCTAAAACTCTGCTCCAAGCAGCCCAACTTGAAAGCTGGGTCAGGTTTGAAAAATCTCCTGTTCCATAGCCCTTTCTGTCCCCATGCCTCACGATTCTCAATGAGATTGTTTCCTTATGACCAGTTGAAAATTTCCACGTTGCATCTTGTGATTTTTCTGTCTTTTTTGTCTCCTCTTGGATCCCTTGTTTTAGTCAGTGGAGACATTTACTGATAGTGGCTTGGATGTGGATTTAAGTTAGGTTTTAGACTTCTCTGGTGAAGCATTGTTTCACCAGCTGTTTCTCCTATGCCATGTACTCCAGCTTCTTAACCATTTTAGCCTCCAGTGGACTGTCTTCAGCATGTCAGAAGTCCTACTGTACAGGAAACCCTAAAACTAGGAACTGTTCAAGATGTAGCCATGGGAGTATCAACATGAAGAGGATAGTCATCTTTATTTGACCTCCTGGCTTCACACTTCTTGTATCAGCTGAACAAGGAATGAGCATTCATTTCTGGAAGGCCTCACTGCTGACTCCATTTGGAATCACCATTTTGAGAGGTGCACTATCAATTGTTACAGCCAATAGCCACCACCACGAATTTCTAAGTTAAATTCTTTTGTTGGTTTCAGCTAGGATCATTCACAGGTAACTACTCAAAAGATACTCTTATCATTTGATGCAACTGATGAGTGATTTCACTGTTGGAGTGGGTCGTGTTTATCTTGAAAGGGAAAAGCTAGGAAAACATTTGAATAGGTAACAGGTCATATATGAAACTTTCAAGGCCTTCTAATTTGAAATCCTGGCTATAGTCAGAAGCACTTTTAGGCATAGATGATTTATGTATCAGGATGTCACCAACTGTAGGTAAGCTCTGTTATTTTTATTTATTGTAAACTTTATTGTTCTGTACTGTGAGGGTGGTGAGACACTGGGACAGGTTGCCCAGAGAGGCTGTGGATGCCCCTTCTCTGGAGGTGTTTAAGGCCAGGCTGGATGAGGCATTGAGCAGCCTGGTCAAGTGGGAGGTGTTGCTGCCCATGGCACAGAGGTTGGAACTAGATGATCTTTAAGATCCTTTCCAACCCAAACAATTCTACATTTCTGTAAACACAACATGACAAATGAACTAGACCTCAAAAGCTACCATTAAAAAAAACCAACCTATAATCAAGTGATGGGTCCTAATAAAAAGATTAAAAAATCCTCACGCTCCCTAGACCAATCCTTCAGGGTTTTTTGTGAGGGGTGAAAAAAAGAAAATAACGCAATAATGGAAGATGTCACAACAGTTTGTCAATTTGCTCATCAGAAATAAGACTAGCAGACATTGTCTAAACTTGTTTAAAAGTTAAAGAATTGCAAAAAAAATCCTGGTTTTTTTCCTCCAGTGAAAAAGACAAGCTTTAAAGATTGGCCTGAGTGTGTAGCTCAGTTGGGATAACATCAGACTCCTAATCTGAGGGCCAAGGCTTCAAGTCCCTCTCCTGCAGGTATGAGACTTGTCAGAGTTGGGTTTATGGTTGGACTCTACGATCTGAAAGGTCCTTCCAACCTAGATGATTATGAAATTATGCTTAAATTTCAAAGTAGCAGAAGACTGAAGACTTTTTTCCCCCAAAGTTTTCAGTTTGGGAATCCTTTTTCTATGTATTAACTAAAATATAGACAAAGTATATTTTCTATTTATTTTTTTTATGAGACAAAAATGGATGGATGATTTTCATCAGTCAGCTGTATCAGAAAAAAGCAGACTTTCAAGGAATTGAAACACTTAGGAATTTTTTTTCAGGCTAGCTGCTTCTGTGCCTAGTGTATAACAACTTTACCATAATACGAAGCTATTTGGCGTTGTGAGAAGTTGAGAACAGGAAGTCCTACTTATCCATATACCTCACTAAGACTTTGTGTGAGTATTATAAGAAAGCTTTTAGTTTATTTAAAATATTTATATACACCTTTAAGTTTTGTCTGATAAAAAGGTAATATTTATTTCCAGTCTCTTATGAATATTTCTTTGTTCATCAGTAACTAGTCCAGCAAGAATGTGATCAAAATGAACAGCTACAGTGATAAAGTGTTTCCATTTATAATGTGGAATAGCTTTTTGTCAGCGAAACGTATTTCCCTTAGAATCCAGTAAAACAACATTTGAAATCAAAACATTTGATCAGCCACAATCTCCAGGCCGTGAAGACAGCTGGAGTCACTGCAGCAGAAAATGTTTAATCTTTTGGCTTTCTTGCAAATAACAAATATGAATTTACTTTTTTTTTAATCTGAAATTGAATCTGAGCTGTTGGTTGGATGTAGTATTTATAGTATTAGTTCGTTTGTGGGGCTGGTAATCCATTTGATGATTTTTGTCTATTTGGCACCTTTTTGGTTTTCTGGTGGAAGAGGAAATGATTGGGAGCCAGTTTTACTGTTGTAAGTGCTAGCCAGACTTCATGTAGTAAAGCACAAAAATTGCTCTTATGTAAAAGCAAAAAAAGAAAAAAGGATAAAAGTAGTAATGCTGAGATTCTCTTTTTTCCATTCTACCATTCTAAAGTGTGTTTTTATTTCTTTTGCAATTTTACCTGAAGGAATATAAAAGCCAAATAGTGGGCACAACTGCAGGGCTTTGAATTGAAGCCAAGGATGAATACGGAAATTTGACATAATGAAAGGAATGTTTCTATTGAATTGCTTCACACAAAACATTTTATAAGAAGTTGATTTTCCCTTAGCTTTTGGCAGTTGAACTCAAAATCTCTTTTTAAAAGTGAATGCAAAAAGTTATTCCCCAAACTCCCATCTGCCTTTTATCTGTCCCTCACATAATAGCATTCTTTTCTTTTTAGAAAAAAAATTCTTCCCCTCTTTTTTCTGTTATCTCTTAGGCAAGGAAAACTTGCACAGATGTCTTAGGCATAAAAAATAATCATTCTTTAAAACCAACTGCTGATATATTTTTAATTTGTTGTCATTTGATTTTGGGTCATTGGTGTGTAGCTCTCCTTATTCTTTAAGATAGTGAATTCTCTTGTGTCTTTTTCTTCCTTTTAGTCAAACAGTACTAATTAATCAAAACTATCTTTTACAGTTCAAACCCTGCAATCATCATTATGTATCCACTTGTCTCTGTTCCCTGAAGTAGAGTGAAATCTTTCCCATGTTTGTCGAAGTTGAATTCCATTTGTATTTAGCAATTCAATAAAATCAGTTCAAGTGCAGGAGGATTTGGTCTCTGCTCATTTACAGTCTGGTTTTGTTACAGCAAATAAACAGAAAAAAGGGATTTGATGTCTTACATTTCCTCACACTTGACCCAAATTTTGTCAGTATACTCTAACATATTACTTCTGGTCAATGTGTGTCAAAATGAAAGAAAATTATGTGCAAAATAAGGATTTTAATTTGTTTATTGATGGGAGCTGCTTTCTTGTCTGACACTGTCATTATCAGAAACATGACACTTCATAAAGATGCCTGAAAGATTCCATGCATAGAGGAAAGGATTTTGTTTTCTCAGAAGTGAAGCTGTGTCTTGCCCTTATGGCAAAATCTTTATACTGTGCCAAAAGTAAACTAGGCACCTTCCTCCAAGGTTTTCTGAAACATTCAGAATCATCAGTGAAAATGTTTCATTTGATACTACAAAGAAGTGGGATCATTAGAGATGTCCGTCTTAAAATTTTCAGATTAAAGCAGGAGTCTGACAGATTTCTGGAGGTCAGACCAAAAGTACTTTTTCAATAAAAACACCAAGTAGTAGGTATCATGGGTTCAGCAGGATGTTTCATTTCTGTTTACAATACAGTGCAAAGACTAGATCCATCTATTATTTTGTATGTGTGTTCAGAAGACAGACATTACCAGGGAAGACTATTTGTCCCCCTCATTTCTCGCATAAGCCTGTGTATGTTTGTGTACTAACACATGTATTCTTGTAGGATGTACAGTTCTGCAAATTCCATCTTTTTCTGACACAGTCACTGAGGGAATAATATTGGTTGGAAGGATGTTACAACTTTCACTGAGTGGACATTTGGAAGAGATAAAATAGCAGCAAGATGTATTTGCATTTGACTCTGAAATAATTATTTTCTTTGTAAGCAATTCTATAATTTCATAAAGTTAAGTATTAATACATTATTTTTGATCTGTTAATAGACATTATTCATGAAAAGTAATATTGAAATTTAAATCCAGGTGCAAAGATGAATATAGAAGAGCTGTAGAGTTCTGTACATTTTTGCTTAATTGTATTTGTTGAAAGGATGTAATTTTCTCTTTAAATCACAGGCTTTGAAAGAGGAAGGTAAGGGAGTTTTTGAGGTATTTAACCTTTAGAGTTTTTAAGTGCTTTAATAATGATCTCAACTTTTCCCCTGTTATTTAGGAAAATTATGAAATTACAGATTTTTAAAATAGCTCTCTACACCTCCACAGCCTGTCTCAGGGCACATTGAGCTGTCTATGTGGGCCCAATGTTCAGGTAGCTGAGTTAGTTTGGTACAAAGGTTGCTGAAGGAGGCTAAAGAAAGCAGCTAATTAACAGGCTTTTCATTGTATATTGCTCTAAGCAGCCTTTGTCACTTGCTAAATCTCAATCATCACTAAAAGCTAGCAAGGAGCTACACTGCGATTGGTAGAGGAAAAAAAACCCACTCAGCTTTTCAGCATCACCAGCTGTAGTGATCTGCAGACAAATTGTTAGGCAAACAATAATTGCATAGCTATGGTATCCATATTCATCATGTATTGGTAGTTCATATGTGGTCTAGAAGCAACAAAATCACTTCTCTGTTTCAGCATGTGCAAACAAATGTATAAGAACCTAAAATGAATTTTACGAACATAGGGGTTCACTGGCTGCTGGAGTCAAGGAGGGTCTTCTGTTCTAAATGTCTCAACTCACTGTTGTTTCTGAGTCTCTTACCAACTTATGTGCCTCTTGGCCAGCTTTTCTGTCTTAGCCTGTCACCTCAGACATGAATAATCCAGTTTTGTGTCTTGCCCAAAAACACTTAAGCAAGAAACATATGTAGCTCTGCTTCCAAGCAGTGTTCCGTGATACCAAGGTTTGCTTCTGTCACAGGTGTTGACTTTATGCAGCAAACAAAGCTTCCATTTTAAAAAGCTTGGGAGTTACACTAAATTTTGACAGTGAAAAGTAAAACTATTTAATAAGCAAATAAAATACCATGGTCTTGGGAGCACTTGTAAGCTTGCTTCATTCTGTAAAGATTTATAACAGTCTAGATCTTGGTTCAGATGGAGTCTACTACAGTTGACAGTCTACTGTGGTGCATTTAGCAGTATTTACCTGGAATTTTTGTTCATTTGTTTTTCAAAGCAGTTCAAGAGCCAGAGTAGTGTTACTCTTACTGAATAGAGGATGACTTCTCTTTTGGAAACTGGAAGTCTTGGCTGGCTGAGGCTCTTTAGGAGAACTTGTCTGCATAGTAAGCATAACATTATTCTCATGTACTGTTTTTTAGTAACATGGAGACTGAAAAAGATGTCTTATTTAATTACAGACATTGTTAATTAGGATAGTTAATTGGTGTAACCATTGGCAATGCCAGATCCTAAGGTCCTCTTAAAGCTTCAGATCCTTGATGTAAATCATACAGGCAGCATTTTTAAAGCAGTAAAACTCATGCACTTTTTCCTCAAAACATTTTTAAGTCTCAGAAATGTAACCTAAAAATTTCAGATAACCCTGTGGCAAAGGAAAAATACGACCACAGCAGCTGAAAGACAATCTGCCAATGTACAGAGTTTATTAAATAAAAGAAACATGTTGAATTGAATTCCCTCAAGGCTAAACTTCATTATTTTTCTTTAGAGTAGATGCTGCACACGTGGTAGTAGTTTGAGCCACCTACCAGCATGTATATGCTGTGGTTTGATGGATGTCCTCCTGGGGAATCGTGCTGACCAAGCATATTGCCAGCTGTTGCAGCTCAGGTTTTTTAATGACTCTCTATTTTTCCAGGTTTTTTTTTACTGAATAAAATAACAAGTTACTGAAGCAAAATGGTTACTTTTATAATCAACCTAATGGATGAACGGTATCTCAGGCAATCATTGAGAGATGATTCAGAACCAAAGGATTTGGAAACATTTAGAAATCAAATTTCTGTGTACCTAAACAGATGGCACAGCTCAAGAAATCATTAAAAACTATTTTATTTTTATCCTATCTGTGAGGTACAGGCAGGAAAGAAGTTGGAAGCAGGTAGGAAAGGATCAAAAAAATATTTTTCTTCCCAATATTAAGAAGAATAAGACAAGTAACTAGATACATGCAATCTGCCTGCCCATTCTTGGTCACTTTTTCCAGTAGAAACAAGACTGTAACTTACTTCTTACTAGCTAGGAAATAAAAACTAAATACAGCTTTGGGCCTCCTTTAAAAGATGTCTGTTACATTATGGTTCACCTAGATATTAAAGACAGTGATTTTGTGCAAACATCAAGCTATTAAAACCTTGTAAAATAAGCCATTGAAAGCTTGAAATATCTGCTGAATCAAGCATTAAATATATATTGTGAAGGATTAATAAAAATTGGAGCTGAGGCCATCATGCTGGTTGTGCATAAAGTTGCAATTCCAGTAATGCAAAGCAAATGACTCTGTGTGAAAAGTCCATCAGAGTAAAAGAGAACTGTGGGAGCAGCACTGAAACTCATAGAATGTATTAAAAGGGGAAATGAAGAGCAATGAAATGAGACACCAGTGTATAATGCAAATGTCTAATAAGGCAGCTAATGTAATGCCACTGGTCAGTGGCATTTAAAGGCAAGCAAGGATGCATTAACAAAATCTATTACAAATGAACTAAAAGTGAATTAAGTGCTACCTTAAGAGAAAGAACCTGCATTTGTTACAGACTGAGATCATGAAAAGCTGTACAATGAAAGTCAGGTCCTAACCTAATGGAGTAAAATTCAGGAACTTGTGCAGAGTAGTGACTTAGATAAAGTGATTTCAATATTTTAAAATTATACCTTCTTAGTTGTAAAGGCCAGGCATCCTAATTACTTCCCTGCCTATTAGCTGTATTGGTCTCTGTACAGTCTTCTCACAGTTTCAAGGGCCTCTGGCTTTCCCCCTATACTCATTTCCTTTATATTCAGTCTTTTGAAGTTACATTGTCTGCTTCTTTGTGGTAGTTTTACAGAAAATAAGATGGATGTTTTAAGTGTGTAGGTGGATACTTCTAATTATCGCTTATTTATACTTTGCCCCTTCTTAGTTCAACTTCACAGGACTTAATAGCAAAAAAGTGAGGCCAAAAATAATGCCGTAGCATGTACACTTCATTATATTCCTGTATTTCATCATTTTTAGGTTATTTTTCATTTTTCAGCATAAACATCATAAAACACCATATTTCTCCAATGCCTTGTGGTATATTGAAGTCACTGCTGTGGTTCTGAACCTTTTTTTTTCCCTTGGCATGTAAACCAGAGATTTTCACATGGGCCATTATCAGGATACTGCCTTATGTGGAATGATGGAAGTGATACTGGAAAACCTGTAGAATTCAAAATTTCTTACTTGCAGGGGGTTTCTTACAAGCTCTGATATCTTGTCATTGGTATTCCAGGTTGTGTTATCTAGTCAATGTTATAAATGGCTTTCAAAAGATGGGTACTGCAAATAACTTTCTTTTATTGGTTTCTTTTCCCAACCCCTGCATTACAGTTCAGTGGGCTTTTGGCAGTTTTAAGGGCATCTTTTTAGAACAAACTTAAAATGCGGTGAATAAGGCATCAAATGCAGGTGGCAATCACAAAAATACATTTCTTTTAAACTTTTTGTGGCAATCTAGTTGGTGTTTATTGAAATGTGGAAGAAGTACTCCCAAGCAAATAATTAATAGGAATTATTTATAATACCTGATTGCACATCCCATCCATGACGTGGTTAATGTAATTTGTAATAGAAACTATATGCCAGCAAAGTAGAAACTGTCAGGGATTTAGTTCTGAGCACTGTCTAATGCCACTTTTGAAACAGATATATCTTATTTTACTCAGAAGTGTGCTAATCATGCAAAGTGTTGCTTCACAGACATCAGCAGTGCTCTGTCACTGCTTTAAATCTCAACACACGAGTTATATAGCAAGGGAAGTGCAATCGTTTGTGCTGGTACTAAGGAATCTCTACAGAATTGCTTCACTCTGAGTGATAGGAAAATGCTAGAGGAAAATGAATTGCATAATAGCAGCTATACGTCAGAGTTAAGGAAAAGTCTTCTCGGGTGATACTAACATTTACAAGAGTAAGAACAAACTGTGAAGGTACTCTGTCAGAGCTCCAAGCATCAGCTGCGATTGTCTTTCTCAAAAGCATGGGCATCAACTTGCCTTCCAGGCAAGACAACTTGAAAAACACATGCATGATTTATTTTAAAAGCCATCCAGAATATATTTCCTTTCCACATAGAAATGAAGATGTTCAAGAGTAAACAGAAGAACATATCCAGCCTTTCAAATTTAACCTGGGTATTTCTTCTTTCCTAATATTCCTCTGGGCATATTCTTCTTCCTCCTAACACTTCTGCAGTGATAAAAATAATAATACCAGAACTCTCTAAACCTGGAAATTCATGAGTAGTAAGAAATGTTCACTTAAACAACTCTGTGTTGGTTTCACTTGTGATTATGTTTTCTCCTGATCAACACACCATAATAATGTCATCATCACCCTCACTGATAATATTTGAAGACAGCTGTATGCTGAGACTTCCTTGGATTTTCAATTCTTTTTCCTGACTACGAACTTGTGTTAATGCTCTTGTACCTTCAACATGCATTTGACTGAGCAGAGTTGTGGTGGTACTGTACTGCAAATATAACTTCACTTTTGTTTTAAAATTCAAACTTAAAACTCAGCACGTTTTGGAGCTTGTAAATGTTCTTATTCTTTAAAAATTACTTGGAACCTGTGTCAGTGGTCCAGAAGTTAGTTCTCAAAATAGTCCAGAAAAATGCAGCAAGTTTCTAATAAGAGATCTAGATTTTCTCAGAATTTATTGTTCTGCGAAGTATTTTGCTGGATTGGCTTGCCTGTGTGACATTCCAACTTAATCTTTAGTACAGCAGGCTTCAGTATTTCCCTCCTTTCACTGCATTGAAAGCTCTGATGCTGTAGAAGTCATGCTCAAATCGGCACAATTTTTTCTACACATGTAAGGCTATCAGAAGACATTTATTGCCTTGGTCTGTGCTATCAAGTAATTTGCAGTCAAAGGGAGCAGGAATGTGTCTCAGGGTGATGCCTTATGGACAGTCTTGCTTTGAGAGATGGTAAAGTGACTGCTGGAGAGTACAATCTCAGGAGAGGCAAACTCTGTGTGTATTTGCCTGGCAATGTCTGCTTCATTGCATGGCTAAGGGTTTTTTGTGGGGCAGCAGAACTGGGTTTTGTGCTGGTCTAATGATTCCATCATCAGTGTTGGAAACAAGGCAGGGGAGCAAAGCAGAAAGGTAGGAGGGAATAAGCTTTGGAAAGTGATGCAGCTGGTTTTGATCTTCTCAGTGCAGCATGAATTATTTACACATATCAATAATAATCCATTTCTAAAATTGCCAATTTAGCTTTTAATGCAGTTAAAAAGGATGACACGAGTAATGAAAGCTGTGGGGAGATGGAAAAAAAAAACCCCAGCAGTTTTCTCTGGGTTTTTTTCCCCCAAATGTGAACCATGTTGTCAAATCTATGCTCCAGTCATCTTTAACAGGTTTTCTCTCTAAGTATTTTCTGAAGGACAGTGTAGTTTGCCTTCCTCCTGCATGGCACTTACTATCTTATAATAAATCTCTTATTGTGTGACAAAGCTTAATGATCACTAATTCTAATCAGAACTTAATTCAAACATCATCTGTTAAGATAACTTTAATCATAAATCCTGAAGTCAAAATTGTCAGCTTTAAGTTTATGTGCTTTAAACAACAAAAAAGACACATATGAATGTGGGAGTAGGATTGTGTTAATTCACTGGTATTATCTACTCAGATCATGGCTGGTTTTTAAACAGTGAGCTATGCCCTCCTATACTGAGAGAACAGCATAGGATGAGTGAAGGTTTAATCCTTACTTCATACAGGAGGTATGTAACATGTCATCATTCAGCATAGATCGTCTGTTAAGCTGGTTAAGATATGACAAAAAACGTAGTTTTTCTGATCCTGTACTTGTGAAAATCTGCACATAAGGAGTAGGTAATGCGATTTCACTTATGTGTTCACTTAAAATATTGAGTGATGTCAATACAATTAACCATTTTTGTTCTCCTTTTACAGATTTGAACTGATTGCCTTGTATCATCAAACAAAATGTGGTGATGCCCAATCCCTGCTCTCTGTACATTTTGCTTATTTTTATTATGTTCTCACAGAATATCAGAATATCAGGCATTGGAAGGGACCAACTAGTCCAATCCCCCTGTTGAAGCAGAAACACGAAGATCAGGTCACACAAGAATGTGTCCAGGTGGGGTCTGAATGCTTTCAGAGAAGGAGACCCCACACCCTCTCTGGGTGGTGGCCACATACTGTTCAGTTCTCATTATCATTACAGCATTTGGAGGCATTTAGAAATACATATGACCATGTAAATGCGTGTTAAAAGTCTGCACAAAGAGCTTTGAAGCCATTAGTATCACTTATGTAGGTAAGTACTTAAGAGTTTCTTAAATCCAGGGATTACTTGACTGCTTCACATGTTGAGCCATTAAATCCTCCTGTGGTATGAAATTTTGGATGATTATGGATTAGCTTATCACAGATTCTAGCAGGAAATTCATTTGTCTTCTTTGAAAGTAGAAGAGAATTTGTAAGTTAAGCAGACAGGAAGATTCTCAGCTGTGGAATGACACAAGAAACTGAAGAGAGAATAAAACCCTCCAGATGCTCGATTTCTGTCTTTTGAGAAGCTGGTCCACATCTTCCTTCTGAAATAGTTAAGGCTTCTAGTGCAGTTTTGGTTGCTAAGATAAACCCTTCAAGGCTGCAAATCCTAATGGAAGTGTTATAAAAACTAAGCTATTTGCAGGAATGACTTTGCTTGTATGAAACCCTTAAAAGCACCTTGTGGGCATGTCTGGGGGATGGATTCCCCTGCTTTCTACAATCTTTTGTATTTCAAGTCTTACTGACTAATGCATTTTTTGAAGTTTTGAGTACTAGAGGCTGGAGAAGAACTTCTGCAACTCACCTGTTGAAGGCAGCCTTAGTATCATGAATTTAGTTGGGCATGCAAGGTAAAGCGAAATGAGAAGATGTGATTTCAGTGGGCTGAACCAAAGCCAAGAAGTTTGTGGCTTTAACTCAGAAATGGCTCTTAAAAGATTAGAAAAGTTGATGGGGAAATTACTGTGAGCATAAATAATAAATAGCTGGTATTTTTCATACTGCATGTAATATAATGCTATGATAGCTCTTATTTGTTACTGGAATTCCTTTCATGTGCCATTACCATAATTTTTCATAAATTGTAGAATGCTTATCAGTTCAGAAAACCCAGAACATAAAGTGGCTTCTGTGGCTTTAATTGTAGACATCATATAACACATCCTATAGTGTTCCACCAGCTCTCTTGGTTGGCTACATAAGAACCCCCAAACTCCAAGGAGAGGAAAGGAAACTGTCCCAAAGGAAGCTGAATCCTAACTCCTGCCAGTGCTCAATGGGAAGAGCCTCAAGCCTCTTAAAAGAACAGCAGCATCTCCTGAGCTGACTGTCATAGTGTGGGGCTGAAAGGTGCCTCTTGAGATGACTTTTCCTCATCCTTGGGTTAGGATTACTGTGTTAGTTCTGATAGATTATTTTTAACCTTTTC
The DNA here is from genome assembly GCA_013400935.1 of Turnix velox. Lineage (NCBI taxonomy): Eukaryota > Metazoa > Chordata > Aves > Charadriiformes > Turnicidae > Turnix > Turnix velox. The sequence goes on from VZTY01007177.1 coordinate 376,602, forward strand.
TAAACAAGAAAGAAATGGAAAAAAAAAAAAGTTGTGCACTCTGGTTTAGGGCTAGCTAACCTTATCTGTTAAGAAGTTTTTTCTAGTTGGTTTTTTTATAGGTTGGTTTTGTCAAGCAAACTCAATTGGTTTTATCCTGACTTGAAGTCTGGAGGGCGAGATGGTTGGCTTCCCTCTCAAATACATAACTGGCTTTTTTTATTTGAAGGCTATTTCCTTGGCTTTCTTCATTTTTCTATTGACTAAACAAACCCAGTTTGTTCAGTGCCTCTTCATCAGACATCTACTCACTCTAATTCCATCCTTTGTGGCCTAAGTGGTACACTGTTCCAAAATGAACATATTTGAATATGTTTATAATGTCTTATTTTTTTAATGAAAAAACTTTTTTTTAACTTTTTTCAGAGTAGAGGCCAACTTCTTTTTATGCCATACTATGTCAGTTTTGCATAATTTATAAAATCAGAATTGAATGTAAGTTATTATGAAAAGCCTTATTCAATCAAGACAAGGGTGATAAATACAATACTCTTATATCCATCCATGAGGCCTATTTTTCTATTTCAGAAAGAAATAGAGCTGGTATTAATAGTTTAGATATTAGGAAGTATGGTGAGGTGCTGGAACAGGTTGCCCAGAGAGGTGGCCCCATCTCTGGAGACATTCAAGGCCAGCCTTCATGAGGCTCTGAGCAACCTGGTCTAGTGCAACACGTCCCTGCCCACTACAGGGGGGTTGGACTAGATGATCTTGGCAGGTCTCTTCCAAGACAGCATATTCTGTGATTCTCTGATAGAATAAAAAGGTAAGAAAAGACATTTTACAATTTATCTTGCTCCTAATGCAGCCGATTCTTATCAGACCTTTTGTCTCCTAAGGTGAAAAGGGAGTGGAACCACTATGATGTTGTGCATGTAAGAGAAGCACCAACATCTTGAGTTTTCCATCTCCTTGAGCTGTTCACTCCAGTTGTTGGTTTTTCTATCTGGCTAGAACAGAAATATTATAACCAGACTCAAACCCCTTGGTACCCCTTTGTTTTATTCTTGGTGCATTGAAGCCCTGTGTTGCCCTATTAAAAGGCAATAATGCATTTTCTTCATTTTCCCTAACCTCATTATGTTGTTGCTAAATCAACTCAATTGTACCAGCACTGGTCTCATGGGACTGCTGTGGGAAAAAATTTTTCTGAATAATTCCAAGAACGAGTCTTGGGAAGTTCACGGGAGGCATTGAGGTAACAGAATTTTCCAGGAGATTTACTGAGTTACTGATTTTGGGGGAGAAAATATAATATTTTGTTAGGTTTCTAATGTTTTCGGGCAGAAACTGTTTCTAACAATTCTGGAGATCTTCCAGACTAGTCAGAGCCTCCTCAAGCCTTTTAAATCCAATGTCCAATTAAGCCCACAAATATTTTGGTTTATTTTCATGCAGATATTATTGCTTAGTCAAGCACCAGTTTCATTCTGATAGTTTAAATTAGGCAAGGCCCAGATAATCACATATATATTTTACTTAAGGTAAAGCTTTAGAATGAAATCAGTATTTCAAGCCATTCACTCTGTGTTTAATGGCAAATAGATCTTCCAAAAAAATTTCAACATTTTATGCCCCATGGCTAAAAAAATCCACTCGGCTTGTCTTTCTTTAGTGCTGAATTTCTCACACCATTTACACGAATGATCTAATGTATTTACTGCTATCTGAAAATGTTACACTGAAAAATACTTCTTACACCTAAAAGTACTTCTCACTTACATAGGTAATATGAGGAAATTGTATAATATTGGTTTGTAATCATGGTGAGTGATTGGGAGACTAGCTCAAAATTTTGTGCAAAATAGATTTCTAATCCTGTTCAAATTCAGTGATCCTTAACTATCAGCACCTTATTGGCTTCTTCCAATAAATCTTGCTATTTGGGACAACTTCTCTATGTCTACTTATACAAATGAAAACATGTTTAAACTTCCTTTTTTAATTTTACTTCTCTCATCCTGTGAGTTAATTCTGTACCTTTATCAAGGTAAAGCTGTTGAATGGAATAGACCTCATTTTAATTTGTCACCTGATGATTACAGGAATTATCTTGGTAGGTGCCACTGGGAACAAGACCAAACCTCCTGCTATATTTAGGAGAGGTTTATGTGGCTTGCAAGCAATTCTTTAATTCCGGCTGCTTTTATTTCCTGCTGCTTCCATAAGGAAATAGATCTTTTCTTCCTTGGCCTAAGTGCAAAAGTTGTATAAGAGAAGAAATGTCATTTCTCCTGCGTAGTAGTTCTGTGCTTGTTTTTGGCTTAATTGCTCAGCTTTTGATGTAATCATGAGAAAAACAAGGCCACGATTATTTGTAAAGAGTTTGCAGTCAGAGAATCCTGGTTTTAAACATAACTGAAATGGGAGGAATCCTTACATCCTTTAGTTTTGTTGTGCTATTGGTTTGCTTCACTTGACATGAAGGGAAAGTGCTGAGCTGAAGTAGGGACTAAAGAGAGTTCCATAGTAATGGGGGTATCAAATACCAATCCAACAAATATAAAATCTAAAAATAATAGAGCAGCTTCTTGTGAGCTTTCTTTTCCAATAGAGTTCTCTAGGGATCATTTTTAGCCCTAGCTGGTGTTCTTAATAGTGACCTTGAAGTATATGTAAAATCATCTTGGCACTACCATGCAGAGCTTGTGAGAATGGAATCACTTACAAAGTGGAGTGCTTGTCAACAGTAAGCATTTTGGGACAGAAGTTGGGGAATTCTTTTGGGAGTGTCCTGTAAAGGTATTTTTATTTTTGAAAGAGGCAGTTATTTGTAAAAGAAAAAATCCCTGTGGAGGGCCTATAGCCAAAAGGCTAATGGGACTTTTAAACCCTTGTTCTTGCTGTACTTACTGAGCTATTGGAAAGTTGAGTGCTGCCCTACTGTCAAGTCAGAAGCAAAAGCTGAAATATTGATAGGGTTCCATTAAGCCTTACTTATAGGGCTGTACTGAGGTAGTTTTTAATAGATCATGAGAAAAGTAAAAAAATCCAATCAGTATAGGATCTTGTGTCAAAATCTTATCTAAGTAAAGTAATAAATTATTCTATCACATTATATACTATCAAATGAAAAAAGTTGCACAAAATCTTGATGCTCTTCACAAGATCTCCATTTCTGAAAATATATAGCAAGATTCATTATGTTTTGCTTTATTTAAAAAAAAAAATCACTAATTGAACTAAAATTATAATTGTTTAAGTCTTGTTGTCTTGGAGAACTTTCAGATCATCCCTCCAATTTCTTTTTCTTTTGTTAGAAGTGCTTCTGTATTGGAGGTTATTCTGTGTCTACACCAATATAGGCAATTACAGATTACGTAAATGTTTTTTTAAATGTTTTTGTTCTTTTCACAGTGCTTTCAAGTAAAGTCATGATATGTAAAGGAAACAGTCTTCAAAGATGTGATTGATGGTATCATTAAACCTCATATTGTTTCATAAACTGGTTCATAAATCAATGTTATTTGTGTAGTGGATGAAATTGAAAAGTACCATCACAATAGCTTTCTGTCATTCAGGATGTATTTATTGGCTACCCCAGCAATTATACTCGCCAACTGGCTACATTTTAAACATTTAATAGGAGTAATGTCATACTTAATGTTTTATGGTTGAACTCAATTATCTTAAAGATCTTTTCCATCGGAAATGATTCTGTGATCTCTGAACTGTTTGTTTCTTGATGGAAATGGCATTTTAGGTGATCTGAAAAAGCACCTTCAGAAAATCTTGTTGAAGGGACTTTCATGATAAACTGATATAATTGAAGAGTAATAGGCTTCTTGGCAGTTCGTGTTTCCTTTTGAAGAAAAGGAATGGTTTGTTTTCTCTAGTTTTAATGAGGCTTTTTAAGTTTATTACTAAACATTTTGTTTGAATACTAAACATTTCTTTGTTGTTGTGTTTGGGGTTTTTTATCTCAGAGAATGTAAAACAAATTTAGAGGTTATTCACTTTGATTCTACCTCTTACATAAAAAGTATAGGTTCATTCCTGGCTTTCTCAAATATTGGTCTTATATGTGAAACTGAATCCTCTTTATATTTGTTAAGGGAATTGGAGAGAGAAGTAAACTTACTATGTTGCAGAAATAACATTTCTTCATTATTAGTTGTCTTCTTATTGACATTTCTCAGAGCTGAATAATTATCCTACATTAAGTTTTCTTTCGTAGTTTGTAGTTGCTAACCAGACTGTTATTCTTTAGCAGTTTTTGTTCCATCCACTGATGCAAACAAAATTGTCTTCAAAATTGAGCTTTTTTCTGCTTTATACTGTAGACATAGGTTTTCATATTGAATTTAAATGTCATGAGACGCTGTAAGCATTTTCATCTGTGATTAAAGAGTCTTATTATGATGATGTTGACAGAAACATTTGAGAGTTATCAGGTTCTCAGTCTGTTTAATGCGTTTTATGAATGGCATTTCAATTAAGTTAGAGATGGTACTGGATGTGAAGCCAAAGGCTTTACAGAAGCTTTCTTACAATTAGTATTTTTCCCATCAAACTTTTAATTACGTGAGCTAGTAAGATGTGTGGCTTGTTGTTATTACTTCTAGACATAGTAGAATCATACAATGTGTTGTGTTTGAAGGGAACTTCAAAGATTTATTCCAATCCCCCTGCAGTGAGCAGGTGCATCCTGCACTAGATCAGGTTGCTCAGAGCCTCATCAAACCTGGCCTTGAATGTCTCCAGGGATGGGGCCCCCACCACCTCTCTGGGCCACCTGCTCTGGTGCTTCACCACCCTCATTGTGAAGAACTTCTTCCTAATATCTAATCTACACCTGCCCTGCTCTGGTTTAAAACCATTCCTCCTACTATTGTAGATTATTTATATTATTATTATTTATATTTAATTTTTACTATGAAAATATAGTTGTTGTTACTATACAGCATATCCATATAAAGCTGATGCTCTTGATTTGATTTCTATAATAGCTACTCTTGTTTTATGCTAAGGTTTGTGNCTGGTGCTTCACCACCCTCATTGTGAAGAACTTCTTCCTAATATCTAATCTACACCTGCCCTGCTCTGGTTTAAAACCATTCCTCCTACTATTGTAGATTATTTATATTATTATTATTTATATTTAATTTTTACTATGAAAATATAGTTGTTGTTACTATACAGCATATCCATATAAAGCTGATGCTCTTGATTTGATTTCTATAATAGCTACTCTTGTTTTATGCTAAGGTTTGTGCTGGAATATATTGGAAATGGTTACTTTGCTGTTCTTTGTGAAGGTAACACTGCTCCAACTTGGCTAAGGGTGCTTCCGCTGTCACTACGACTATGGACTAGCAGTAGAACTTTCCTCCCTTAAAGCTGGGAGCAGGTGAAATGCTAATTTTTTTTCTCTTGATAGTAAGGAAATTATTAAATGTATCAGGATCTCACAGAGTGAAGTGCAGGAGACTTTTTCCTTGATGTTTCTAACCACCAAAACCTGAACACTGACTTAATTCATAGTGTTTCTAGGTTGGCATAGCGTTGAGTGCACATTAAATTGTGCATGCTGATTTAACTCTCAGGAAAGCTCATCATACTCTAGCTCCAGTCTTTCCTGCCTGCTTTTCTAGGAAGCTCTGTGGAGCTGTAGTACAGCTGGCTATTCTGGCTTGGAGCCAGTTAGGGATTTGTCTACATGACAGGAATCCCCAGCTTCCTCTCAGAAAGAATTCTTTCCAAGGCAGAAGTGCTAAAATAAAAGGCAGGATCTGATGAAAACCATGAACTTTTAACCACCTTTTTCTCAAAAATGAGAAATTTTTATGGGCATGCTATACTTACTTGCATGCTCATGCCAAGTACCAGAGTAATGTAGGGGAAACAAGAAATGCAGTTCAAATAGGAAAATTATTTTATGCTTTTTTTGCTAAGAGAGTACATCTTTCATTGCAGATCCAAATATCCCCTAACAAGCAAAGTCTAAGTAACAGAGTTCTAGTTGGGAATATACAGATTCTAGAGGAATGAACAAAAATAATTTGGTAAATCAACAAATGGATTACTAAAATTCTCAGCCACAAGCTGTTTGCATGCCACAGCTGGGTAAGCATTGGCATGCAATAGCAAATGCCAGCTAAGCCAGCACATCACTCAGAAAGACCTAATTGTTAAATTTCAGTCATAAAGGTACATCACACTGCTGGGGTAACAGCAAATCTGCTCTTAGGTTCCTTGGCTGTGACTCCCTCTCCAAGCAACAGTGTGGTATTAAGGAATCTGATTTTACAGTGAGATAGTGCAAAAGAGAGTAGTAATCTTTTAAATTGAGGCAATGCTTCATAAAAGAACCATGTTCTGTTTTTATATGTATCACTTAAATTGTTGTTAAAACTGAATGACAGTGTGCTATTTGAATTACTGTAAATTTCTTTGGTAATGAAGTGATTCATCTTGCTACACAGGGTGACTCCAATATAAATGCAAGAATGTTCTTTTTTGGCAATGCTAATAATTATGCACTAGGGTCCATAATTATAGGCAGCTTAAGAACAATTACAAAATACATCTTTTGATATATAATTCTGTATTACCCATTGCTATGTCTAACTACTGTAGACCTCATTCTAATGAGCATGCCCATTTAGGAAGAGGTAGGAAGAGTACTTCTGAGATGAAGCTGTATGGGTCTTGGGCAACATGGTCTAGTGGGAGATGTCCCTGCCCATGGCAGGGGGACTGGAGCAAGAGGATCTTTAAGGTCCCTTCCAACACAAAGCAGTAATTCTGGAACCTTGCAAATAGCACAGCAGACATGTAACCTCGCATTTCTCTGTTCTGAGCACAGCATCCTGGGAACTGCAGTCAGTGCCACTGCCTGCTCCACTGGCACAGCGTGACCATTTCAGAATTATTAAAAGCAGAGTCCTTTCTGCTTGTACCTATTTTAAGGCATGTGGCACCTTCTGCTTATCTCTCTCTGCCTTAATCTCCTATTAAATTAATACTTAATCTGTCAGACCAAGACCAGTTGTGCTGTGTTGCAGATCTTGAAGAATTATCCTCAGTAGACTAATGAAGTTCTGAGTTTCTTGGCAGAGCAACACTTAAAGCAAAGCAAAGCATGTCCTGTGAGCTTAGGGAAGATTTTAAACGAAAGACCCTTTATTTGAAGATTGTTTGCTAGTCAAAGCACCTTCTTTGTGACCTCGTATGATGAGATTTAGAGAAGAGAGACTTATGGGAGATGACATCCTTCCTTCAGAGGCATGGATTTTGATGGGGAGGATACCTTGGAAGTTCCTGGCACTTCAAGCAGTTTAGATTGAGAAGTAATATACATCATATATTTATAAGAACATGCTGCAGAGTAAATTATGCTGTCAGACAGAAATAAGGCAGTAAAACAGAGTCTTTACACTAATCTGAGAATCTTTGACACTGAACAGTAATAACAGATCTGCTGATCCTGAACAGACAGAAGGCTTTGGCACTCTTCTTAGCAAATCCTGTGTTGTTAATATTCCTTGGCGTTGATACTGTGCCTTTTTTGTGTTTTTTTTCTACATTCTCCCTAAATTTTTGGTAGGGATGAATATTAGTTTTCTTGGTTTTATTTATGTGAGTATCTTTGTTCATAAAGACTTTTGAGGTATTTTGTGGGCCGTATATATATTTCCCGTTATTTTTCTTCTACGGTGTTTCGACCCAGTTTACTTGGACAGGAAGGAAGGGTGACAGGCTCTCAGAGGTCACACTGTATTACTTTTGGAAGAACAACTTGAGGCATTTGAACAAGAAAGTGGCAAAATTTTTTTGCATTATTTTCTGAATTTATATACTTGATCTGGATGGGATGGAGTTATTTCTTTTTTATAGCATCCAGTGAGTGAATGATTGTCACTGCATCTTTGTTTTGGTTGTTTTGGAGTTTTTTCCCTTCTTACCTTCTCTTATTAAGCTATTTCTGCCTCCACTGGTGAGGTTTTTCACACTCAGTCTTCACATTCTCTCTCCTCACAGCAAGTGGGTCAGGAAGCAGCTGGGTGGTGCTTTGCTGGTGGTAAAACTCAACCCACACAGTGTACAGTGCAGTTGTCTTTGAAAATGTGTTTCTAACTTTGTAAATAATTTAAAGCTTAATAAGAAATTAAGAATTTCTATGGATCATGCAAGTAGCTGTTGAATTAGTGAGAGCAGTATGAGACCTCAGATTTTTAAAAAACCTTATTTTTAAGTTGCAACAGTTGGTAGCCAAATGGCAACAATTGATTTGCCCAGCTGCCTCTTGTCCTTTGTCTTGCTCCTTAGCTTCCAGGCCGACTCCATGAGTTATCCAGCTCCTGGGATATACCTGTAAATCTTCTGCCTAACCTGCCAGCTCCTGGGGTACAGCATGATTGTAAGCTAAAGCAAGAGAAGCCATCCCTGTCTATCATGAAGCTCAGTGCAGTGTTGCAGCCCTTTTAAGGGTTTGGATTTTGCTCAATATTTAATTACTGTTTTCACAAGGACAGTGAGCATCTTGAAAGGATAGTTGCATGATTTTTTGGCTGAAGATAACTGTCATGCTCAGAAATGAGACAAAATATGTACTTAGAAAACTGAAATAATGTTAACCAGTGTAGCACAGTGTTTCTGATTTAATTGTTTAAAACCACAAACTACATTTCAATGATTATGCCATAAAATAGATTCAGTGCTAAAACTGGTAAGTCATATTTCCATAGTCAAAGATTTTTATTGCAGTTTAATGTTTCTTTGGTTCTCTTTCAGTATACCAATAGAGAGGTCATATTTTGTGTTGGTGTAGTAATAAGGAATACTAACAGAGTCTGAAGGTCAGCAACAGCTAAACAAAAGAATAAGCTTGTCATTTTTTCCTCAAAGAAATTATCTTTTTCATAATTAATAATAATCAGATTTATAATATTGCAGATTTGAGTTGTAGGATGTTGATGGAAGGCTAGGTGAAGAATTCCTGTATTTTATTCCCAACTCTCTATTCTATAAACTTTAAATATATAAAATATTTTTGTTTAGTTGGAAAGCTGCTTATTAAGTGGACGAACTACCTTGAGTTTCCATAATTAGCTGCCTGGTCTTTATCATTGCCTAATATTGCAGAGCTTACGTTCTTTTTTTCTTTTGGCTTTTGCAGGTATGAATACAAGCAAGAGTGAGACAGTGAAGGATCATCCATTGAAACCCTCTAGAAGATCTATGCCATGTCTAGCCCAGAGCCAAACACATCCTCAGAGCCTGAGCAAGCATTCATCTTTTCTGCAGCCCAACCGTGTGCAGCCACAACCCCGGCCCCAACCTCTAAGTGCAGGGACATCTACAGCTGAGGTGGATGTAGTGTCAGAAAGAGGTATGAGGTTTTTCTCTTCCACTGGGAATGGAACATTGTATTAAGTTCTGTGGTGTCTTAGATAGGATTGTTTAGCATCATTAAATTATAGGGGCATCTTATAACCTGTGATTTTTTTAGATACCTGCGATTTTGTTGGAGAGGTGTTTTTGCATAAAGCAGCTGAAAGAACCACAGTACTGAGTTCTTGAGGGAGTCTCTATGATCTTGGAAGTGAGACTTAAACAATTCTTGTATTTTCCTGAATAAGATTATTTTCTTTCTCACTGCAAGCTAGAGAAGAAAGTGCCCCTTTATGCTAGGGAATCAGCATGAAGGTTTCTGTACTTCACTGTAAGAGAGAGAAACCATAAATATTAGGCTTTCAGGAAGAAATGTCTTTAAGTATGAACATGTAGGAGTAGATACATTAATTCCTGAACTGCAGAATTAGGGAAAAGTGATAAAGAGAAAATGAGAGGAAAAAGGAGAAATTCCCTATAGATTTTAGTTTGTATTGGAAAAGAACTACTTTTATGTTAGGATTTCTGTTTTAACAGACAAATATGCCTTTTAAGGGAGTGTAGTCTAGTTGGAGATCCCAGTCACAGTGTGTGTCATCCATTGCCAGCTATTGCCATATGTTATTGCCAACTGTGTGTGAAACTTTATAGAATAAATTAACTCAAATTGCTTCTGCTATTAAATTTTTTCTGCTATTAAACCCTTGCTTAACATTGATAGGAACTAATTATTACTCTGGTCAGTTGTTTCACCAAGTTAAACTTCCCTCAGGAGTAGAGCAGATGTCTTTGCTAAAGGAAGTTGGAATTGGAAAGTGTTCTTTAAAATTTCAGCCTAAAGTTTTTCATTTGCATTGCTGACAGCGTATCTTTTTACTTGAAAAATACATGTTAATGCTGATATGGATATTGCATTTATTCCAGCTAAAGTGGTGGAGACTTTGGAAAACAACTTGATTAAGCTGTCTAATACAGAATACAGTGATGCATTCTTAGGTAAGTTTATCTGAACTGCAGTAACAGTAAATTAATGATTCTTCAGTCATGCTCCCAGTAATTAAATGTAGAAAGATATACCCTGAACATCTAGGTTTCAAAAGAGACTAGAAATATGTACTATCTTAAATTTACTCATCTTTTATCACCTCTTAGATTAACAATAAATAAGGACTAAAACTATTTTTTTTATACATTCAGTGCAATGTTTTCCCATAAAAATTCTTTGTAATACAATTACATAGGAACATGGGTTCAAAACTCCTTTTAAATAGCTATTATTCCAGTACAGTCGTGTTATTCAGCATTGTCACAGCATTGTTATGTTGTTGGGTTTGCTTTAGGTATTCATTTAGACGTTCATGTAATAAAAAATTGTTCCAATCTGGCAAAAAAGAAGTAACATGGAAAAATAGTTCTTATCAGGGAAAATGTATACCTGCATTCATGCCATCTTGATAATTTAATTAAGTCTAAGGAGTTAGGAAAAGAGTTACTAGAATAGTCCTATCACTGCAGCTGCAAAGTAGCCTGTCTGTGCACACTTGAGTAGTAATTTGCAAATTGAAAAATTCAAGTAATTTTGAAATTCCTTGGGTATCAATTCCACAGAAATTGTTGCATTTCTACAACTGCTGTGAAAGATCTTTCTGCTCACATTCAATGCATCTGTAGCATCAAACTAGAAATTGTATCTTCATGCTGATGAGGAGATCCATTTTCAGAAAGCTATTTCTGCTCTCTTCTTACTTGTTTTAGGATTGATTTTTATTGATTCCCAAATACATGATAAATGAGAGGTTCTTAAGTGATTCCTAAAGTTAGAGCTACTGGAAGTATGAGTGAAATTGGTACTTCCTCCATAACAAAATCAAAAAGTTCCAAAATCATGACACAGACCAAAAATTTGACATGAAGTTTATGTAAGAAAGTCACGTGTCTCAGTAAGGATCCAGCTGAAGCTGCTGTATTGGTGTCCTGTAATTGGTTACAGTGAGTAGGCAAGCACAGATATTATAAATACTTGAAGATTTTCTCATACCCTTTTCTATTTTTTGCCGAATAGTTACATGTATAATTGCTGAGATTAATGCATATCTAGGTAGGGCAGCAGGAATTCTTTCTTATAATAAGTGATATGCTGGTTTTCAATCATATTGTCTCATTTTAACCTGAAAAGCAAGATGGAGGGCTCAGTGATAGAGGAAAATACAACAGCTCAAAATTGTTTTAGGCTATGGTATGTTTGTTTCTTCTCTTTTGACTGCAGCTGTCTTTGAAAAGACAAAAATATTTAAATGGCAGTTCTTTTGATAACTGTATTCATTAATATGCTCTTGAACTAATCCCAAATAAGATCAGTGGAATCTATGAAGTTATTCCATATTTACAGATGTGCAATTGATTAGGATGTTCAGCTATAAGCAAGAAAAGAAACAGTATTTATAAATAAACCTCAGTAGTAAGAAATGCCTTAGATAAAACTCAATTTGTATCAGGAGAGATATCAGGGACAGTTCAAGGTACATTTTTAAAAATAGCCTTTCTTTAAGCCTTCAACATAGTTTTTTCACACTTGAAGATTGTATTTATGTGGGTAAGAATTTGTCTCCAAGACAAAAATAGTCAATTTTAGTCACAATCTGAGGAAGAAAGAAAAAAGGAATATTGCATTTTGAATTTTGATCACTGGGTGGAATTAAATGATGCAGCATCACTGCTTGCTTTAGTTGGTACTCTGGCATTGTGATGGAGATTACAAAATGGGCTGATTAATGGTGTCGTATTCTTAGTGAACCTTTACAAACTGCTGTCCTGAGAAAGTGAAAGAATGCTGAATTAATTGAATGTGGTGAATTTTTAATTAGGCATCTTCATGGAACTGTACTTAAAATAGGGCAAATGGCTTTCTCCTCTTCCACACATAGTAATAGAAACTGAGATTTGTAACACATAACGTGAACCATGAGGTTTCAGGCTTACTGTAACACTGGGTGCATAGCCAAAGCTTTATGGAAGTTCCCACCCAGTGAAGGTTATGATTTGGGCTTTTGGATCTTGCTGAGCTGAAAATCACCTATTGCTTGGATCTGGATTTTAATTATACCTTGTTCTTCTTGGAGTGTGGGTTTAGAATTTGGTGTTCTGTTCAGGCAAAATCAAGTTATTAATTCTACTTCTTACTTGGAATAGCCTTTTCTTTTTCCTATGTGTTCAGATTAAGGAGTATAAAATTTTGGTTTTAATCACGTTTGTCACTTACTATGACTTGACTTCACAAAAGGTGAAACTAAGATCGAAGTTCTCAGGTCATGAAGAACACTAATCCTTCCAACATCGCTGCAGCCTCTTTTAAGATTATTTGCTCATCAGATGAGTGAAAAATTCCTTCCTTTTGACTATTCAGAAAATGCCCTTTTGTCTAAGTACTTTTCCTAGAAACCAGTATATTTGATAGAGAACAGTGTAGGGGAGAGGAGCCTGGGGGTTCTGGTGGACAGCAGGATGATCATGAGCCAGCAGTGTGCCCTTGTGGCCAAGAAGGCCAATGGCATCCTGGGTTGCATTAGAAGGGGCGTAGTCAGTAGGTGGAAAGAGGCTCCCCTCTCCCTCTACTCTGCCCTGGTGAGACCACATCTTAAAGGGAGCTGCTTGAGAGAGTCCATCACAGAGCCACAAAGATGATTAGGGAATTGGAGCATCTCCCTTAAGAGGATAGGCTGAGGGAGCTGGGTCTCTTTAGCTTGGAGAAGAGGAGACTGAGGGGTGACATCATTCATGTTTGTAAATATGTAAAGGATGAGTGTGAGTGACCTGCTATGGTAGGACAAGGGGCAGTGGGTGCAAGCTGGCACATAGGAGGTTCCATGGAAATATAAGAAAAAACTTTTTTACAGTGAGGGTGACAGAGCAGTAGCACAGGCTGTCCAGAGAGGTTGCAGAGTCTCCTTCTCAGGAGACATTCAAAACCATTCTGGATGCCTTCCTGTGTGATCTGATCTGGATGTTCCTGCTCTGGTGGGGAGACTGGACTAGATGATCTCTCAAGGTTCCTTCCAATCACTGACATTCTGTGATTCTGTGAATTTGTGATAACCAATACTATGTAGACAGTAAAAAAATAATAGTCTTCCATCTCTGGATACATGCTTAAAAATCTGTGTATTTGTGTTTCATTCTGCTTTTACTGTGGTTTGTTTTTCTTCTGAGAGGCATGCTTAGTAATTACTTTGATTGTGCCTGCTGGATTTAAATGACATAGCTTTAACTTCAATTACTGAATTTCTGGCTTTACTGCAACTACCAATAATAGCTTGTGGGTTTGGTTGGAGGTGGAAACATTAAATGGGGAATGCTTCCTAGTAGCTCATAATAACTACATGCAGAAAATCACATCAGTAAAAATTTGTTTTCTTATAAAACTTCTTTTTACATTCCAGAAACATAAAAGAATTGCAGCCACATTGTTAAGTTGTGAGTTATTTAATTCAGGAGCTGCATGTGCATGTGTAAAGAAACAGTAATGATAAATTCATAGAATGTGTCAAGTTGAAAGGTAGCTTTAAAGGCCACCTAGTACAACTAACCCCTGCAGGACGGTTACTCAGAGCCTCATCAAGCCTGGCCTTTATGTCTCCAGGGATGGGGCCTCCACCACCTCTCTGGGCAACCTGTTCCAGTGCCTCACTACATTCATTGTGAAGAACTTCCCAATGTCTAATGTAAACCTGCCCTGATCTAGCTTAAATTGATTCCTCCTTGTCCTATTGCTTTTCTTTTTCCATATAGGCTATCATATGCATGAAAGGAGTGAAATTTATCTTTGAACAATCATAAATATGGGCAGCCATCTTTTTAGAATAGCAACCCAAATATAAGCCATTTTGATGGAGGTTATTTGGACAGAATTATTTCTCCATGAACAGCTGAAAAATCCTTACCAGTAATCTCTTAAAATTTTAGAGATTTTGAGAGTGTTTTTTAGAAACTGAGTTTAAGAGAATGTAGCTTTATTGTTGAACTGAAAAGGAAGCGCTCTTGAGTTAAGCTGAAGTGGATATACGTGTTTTGCAGAATTATTTGTTTTACTGTATTTCAGTAATAACTCCATTTTTCTAAAAAGAATCCCTTCTTTCTTGCCATAACTGAGATAAATGCTCCTTCTAATGCATAGTACAAGTGAAAAAGAACTGTGTCAGGTTCAAAGGCTCAAAAAAAAGTAATACTCCACTGGATGGTCTAATCTTTTCTCAAAGTGACCTTTGGGTTTAGCAAAGCAACAGAGGCAGTATTTGCACTGATACGTGACATATTTTACCATTTGTTGAGTTACTTTCTGTTGGTTAAATTTGCCTGGTTTAAATTTCTTGGTTTTTGTGTTCACTTTCAAACATCGAGAGCCAGATTTACAGAAGGAATTTCTTATTACAGGTTAATACATTTAAAAAGACAGTTCACTGCATTCATAGCTAAGACATCAAGATATTCAGGAGTTAGAACAGACTGAAAATCCGCTTAGACTAAGTTAAAGGCTTGTGAATTTGATAATTTGATTGTTAACTTAAAAATCCAATTTGCTTATTCCAGTGTAAATAAGTAGCGTTCTGTAGAGCCCACCGTCAGAAACGGGTGAAGGTGGTCAGAGGGTCTTCCCTCAGCTGTTAGACTGAAATATTTCATTTCAAATTCAATGTAAAAACGGTGTAGTGGACCCAGTCAATAGAAGATGACATTCAGGATTTAGATATAATGAGTAATCTCAAGTTATTTGATAAATGAAACTGAATCTTAGTAGCAAATAAAATGACACTAGTTAGTGTATTCTTTCCTCAGCAAAACCCTGAACCAAAATTAACAATACAACAAGGTATCATAGTAAATGCATTGTGAAAACTTAAGTGGACAGAATAACTTGTGCAATGCATACAATCTTTACACAAAAGAATGGACTGCAAGATCATAATTTACGACTCAAGAAAAATGGCTTCAGTTTCTGCTTCAAGAGAAACACAGTGTTTCCATTGTGACTTTTAGAATAAACTTTTCAGGAGCTTAAGACCCTTAAGCAATGCCTGCCCTGCCACAGGTAAGGATGTCATATCTATTCCCACTGTGATGTGAGATGAAAAGCTGCATTAGGACAGTTTCTCCTGTACCTGGTGTGTAAGGGAATTGTCCAGTTTCCATGGGAGAGTTGGATCATGCCTGGAGAGCTGTCAGCATGGATGGAGAAGCCATTATGATCTCAACACTTGCTTAAACTAGTAAGAATTACTCTTGGGACTTAACATTGATGTTTAAAATGTAGAAGTGCTTTAGGCATTTAATGTGCCTGAACGAATTTTGTACAAAACCTTAGCTAATACAAACAGGGGTTGACCAATCTGACTCCTTTTTTAAAAAGAAGAAATGTTCTGTGTCATGATTTTCACAGACTCAAAGCTCATGAGAAACTGGGCACTGAGAAAAGCCTGCACTCGTCCACTGTGATAGTTTTTGACTCATAAATACATGGATACTGGTAGCTGAAAAACATTTTGTTATTATGTATACTCTACAGTATTCCAAGTAACAGCAGAAGAAAGATGACCTGAATCCATCACAATATGTTTGAATAGGTTTTTATTTATATTCTTTTCCAGGTTATTCATTGTTTGTAGGACTAAAATTAGGGCAAAAGGGGATTAATTTCTTGACCAATAACCTCAGTCATACTAAAGCTTTGCTGGGCCTGTCCCTTAAATGTATAAAGGCTCAAAGGATTGAATCAAGAGTCATCCTATCAAAGTTTATGGAACTGTTTAGGAATAATTTTTGTATTATTTTTTCCCCATAATTATGCCACATTTCAATTGAAAAACACTTGCTATCCTACTCTGCAGTAATCTAAAATATATTGGTGGATTAAATCTTTCAGAGAAATGAGGACAAGTGCTTTTTATCCCTTAACTGTCATAAAATTAGAATGCACTCTTAGCCCTTCAGAAAGATATGATAGAGAGGAAGATAGCCAAGCAGTTAAGACTCAGAAATGAAGATACAAAGTATTACTCTGGAAGTAATTTTTTAAACAAAATGCTTCTGCTGTGTTAGGCAAAAGACTCCCAGAAATCAAAGTCTCGCTAACATTCCAGCCTATAAGCATCCTTAAGGCAAATTTTACTGTCATGCATCAAGCACAGCGGAACTATCTGTCAGGGTAATGACAGATATTGCAAGGTGGCAAACTAAGGAACTACTGGGATGAAGAGATCTGTTATCTGCTTGGTTAATGGTTGAATCTTTTTTAAATTACTTTATACTTGAGTGTGGATCCAGGCTGACAGTGTGCATTACTTAGTTATACATACCTAATTCAAGAGAAGTCCTTGAAGTATTGCACTAAATAGTGAAATTCCCTATGACTTCATTGAAATATGCATTGGTCTCTACCTCTAGATTTGCAAGCTGTCTTCCTTTCTTCTGATTTAATGTTCTCATCTCTAATTAAAATTCATCCCTTTTTTCATATTTTTGCAGTGTTAGGGAGAGCTAAACAGATTAATACTGAAACGTTTCTCTTTCTGACTCGTACACCATCGTGGCATATTAACTTTGTGTAAGCAGGTCACTTGGGGTTTGCAGATGGCACATCTATAACTTCAGTGTTTTTAGATAAAAATTATGTGACAACACCTCAAAAAACCTTTCAACTACTACACAAGTTTTAACAGAACTAAGTGAAATTCTCCAGCAAGATATTGTTACTTGCTATACTAATTGCTTAGAAATGCTTCATACTTGCATTGTATGTTTGTTTACTTGATTCTGCAAGGACATAGTCTTTGAAATATGAAATTTTGTAGGATTAACATATAAATCTTTCTTCTCCTTTATGTCATCCTCTGAAAACTCATATGAAGAGGTCATGTAAAAGGTCACGAACATTCTGTTTACATTAGCAATAATGTTTTGCTCGAACAGCCACGATAAAAAACAAAATTAATCCTATCAAGAGCTCAAAAGCAGAGAGAGGTTAAGAATGAAAGCAGTAGTCCTTTAAATATCCTTATCACTTTGAGTGCATGGATGTGAGTGTACAACAGTCCCGACCTCTTAATTGCAGTCCTTTCTCTGCAGCAGTCTTTTTCCTTTTTTTACATAAATCAGACTATTTTTCCTCTTTTTTTTTCCCTATTTTCTTTATGTCTCTTATATTTTAGAAGTGTTTCAAAGTTTTTCAGATAGCTCTAGATCTGCTGTTTACTTTATCATGAATGTAAGAGTAAGAGGCCAGCTTTTAGCCAAGAGTCTCCCCAACAACACAGACATTATTCAAGTTTTTGGGTTTATTTTTTGTTGTGTAAAGGAGAAATGGAAAATTTTCATTAATAGTTATTACACTCTGCTATATTTTAACATTGAGTAAGGCTTTCTTTGACCTTTCTGGAAATTACTGTTCAATCTATTGCCTTATTGAATCAGTACTTGCAGTGTAGAGTAACTGAAAGCTAAATGCATTATATCTATCTCAACTGATAGATTTCAACATGCAAAAATTGATCACTGGTCATTGCAGAGCAGTATTCTAGTTATTAGACTTACACAGCTGAGAATGCATTTAAAATTTTAACTCTGAAAAGAGAAAAAAAATTTTAAAAATCACAATTCCTCATTTAATTAAAACGTCAGTAGTTGGTACTCCCCTGGTATATGTAAACGGAGTGGTTTATGTCTTTTGTTTGTTTGGTGAACTACAGGTGGAACAGCACTTTTTAACAGTGGAGAAGAGAACATATGCTTAGTAGACAGGCAGTGAGCTGAAGTATTTTAAGGAATCATTCTGCGAATTTCTGTGGGAGCCTGAGCTTGTAGAGCAACAGGAACTGGATTTGTTGGTTTTTTGGTTGTTTTTTTTTTTAAATCTGCTGTGGTCTTCTCTTGCCTGCACTCTCTCCCAAAGTCAAGCAGACTCTTTGTGGTTGTTCCATTGCATTAGAGTCCATCCAAGAGCTCCATTAGCAGGAAAAGATGACAGCTGTTCTCAACAATAACAACCAAATGAGTTGTAAGCCAAGGAAGGCAAGATGGGAAATAAAAAGATGAAGTAAACAGTAGCTTTCCCACAGTGCAGAGAGAAAGAGCTTGAGGCAGCTGAGCTTTTCTCATGATGTTTTGTGGGGACAAAGCCAAATAAAGACTCAGAGTTTGAATTTCAAGATGGATACTTAAAATGCACGTCAAAAAGTAGGACTAAGTCCTCATCACTGCTTTTGGCATATGCTACATTAAAAACAACCTTTGGGCAGTACAACTCCAGCCACACCATTCAGGAATTCTATCTTGGCTTGCCTTGTGGCAATCCCGAATGGCAGTTAAAATGCAAACTCAAGCAATGGAGATTGCGGAAGAAAAGAGTGTTCCTTTATAGACAGCCATTATATAAAAATGTCACAAATTTAGAAACTGCAGGTATTGAATAAACACTTAAGAAGTCAAAACACTGTTTATTGTAACACACGTTGGTGACTCTAGAAATTGCCAAGCTTGAGTTAGTTTAGGTTATGTAAGTTTATCTTTCAGGGAATGCAATTTTAGCTTGGTGGGTGGGAAAAAATGCAAAAAGATACTTCTTACTTTTATTAAAATTATGGATATCTTATTACAGAAAAAGCACCTGATCATAGAAGAATACAAGAGCATAGTCAATGACAGTGGCGAAGCTGTGAGCTTCTCTCAAGATCTTTTTCTGAAAACAAAAGTATTTCATCTAAATTCTTTAAAAATTTCAAAACTATTCAACTTGATATCTTGCAGAACAAAATGAGCCTCTGAAGACACACACTCACACACATTGTAATTAATCTTTCAAATATCTGCTGGTACAGAATGTGGTGCAATCTATTGAACTTTTCCTTTGTGTATATTATATTTCAGATTTTTAAAAAATAAGTGTGGCAGGAGTGGTGAACAGAATACTAGTCTATTCATAGTATCTACGAAGGATATTTAGGTGGTTTGCTGTCATGAATGTTTTAAACTATGTGGATGTTCACTAAAAAAAATGCACTTCAAATTATGGATTGTTATTCAAGTGCTATGTTTAAATGCTTTGTTTTAATCTTCTTTCTTCCCTCTTTTTGATACTGTTTGATACCATAATTGTTACCATTGCTGTGTAGGGCAGTACTTTCATTGCATAAAGTAACTCATTACCTGCTGAAAGGTATGATAGCAATTAGCATTAAATTTTATAAGAGAAATGTAGCTTTTTAATTCCAATGTTTTTTTTATGGGGGTGTCTGTCTCAGCAACTTTTCTCACTACATTTCAGAAAAGGCAGCAAGTATCTCTAAATGGAAAATAATTTTTTAATTTTTTTTTTACAGAAAATGCATGCTGCAATTTAGAAATTAGGTTCTTGATAACATAAGGATGTTTAGCAGGTAAAAGTATCTTGAGCACCAAGGGAAGAATCATTTCATAACTTTAAATTGTTTCAATAAAATGTTATGTGTTTTTTTGGATTATTAGATGTACTTCCAATGTCTAATTGTCTAAAACTTCCCTCATGAAAACACAATTGTAGCCTTCTAGTTTAAGTGGGCTCTCTAGATGCAAAAGTTTAGATTTCATAGACCTGTCTCCTCTTTTCATTTTACTGGTTTGTATTTCATTATTTTGGTCTTCAATAAAGGCAAGTGCTTCTCACATCTGGGCTTGCATGAAGCTGCTGAGTTATCCTGTTTCCTATTTGGATACCTGCCACTTGAAACCTTCTCAGCCTTTTTTTACTACATACCCTATACACAGACTAACCTGGATCTTAGGTTAAAACATTGTTTAAAATAAACAAAATCTCTTGAGTTTGGTGCCCTGGCAATTAGAATGTGCTATTTCATACTTTCAGAAATCCTTTCTCAGATTTACTGATGTTAGTATCAGAAATTACTGAGGACTCGTTTTATGTAATCATTATGTGTAAGCAGCTGAATTGTAGAAAAAAAACAGCTCTTGGTAAATGTTTCACTTTAATATTCCATTTCAGAAATGTCTAGGCTACATGAGATAATTGTGGCTATTTTTTTTCCTGTACTACTTACTCTGGAGAATTTAACTGGGCAACTTAATGAAAAATACTTTGTCATTGCAGATGAGCTTTTATGAATATAAAATTCAGGAATTCAAGATTGTGGTTCCCACAGCAACCATGGTTTATTTCTTGGCTTCTATTTAGGGTTTAGAATTACTGGGCTAAGTGCTGTTCCCAGTTCTCCTGACTTTTCCCATGTTGATGTGAGAGCTGAGATGAGAACTTGGCTCGGGATTTATGGGTAACTTTTTTGTCACAATATGTTTCTATTTCCAATTTGCCCGAGATCCAGCAGTTGTGGGAATGATTCTTTCATCTTTTTCATCTTTAAAATAGTTTTTTCACGACTAACACAGTAAAACATTTTACAGGCATTACCCCTCATTTTACTCCTGCTGGTTATGAGTGGTAAGTATTGTCATGATTTTTTGATGGAGAATGTATAAGGAAATAAAAAGTCACCTTACTGATAGAGGATATAGAATGACTCAGAGGCTCAAGTCCTCCTAAACTGGCAGTAGTGGTGATGCAGGAGAAAATGAGAATGGGTCATAGTAAGCTTTGAGGAAGCAGCTGTCTTTGGATACTCAATTATATTTTAATCAAAACTTCTGTTAAGCAATTAAAAAGAAAAATACAATGAGAAAGACATTTTCTTCATGGTGTCAACTATCTTTTATCACCATTAGGTATACATGCTAAAATGTATTCTGAGGCGCTAATTGCAATGCCTTAAAATGCAAGTCTTCAAATAGTATATCTAATGAGGAGCAGAAAGTGTCTGTGTATGGGAGTTGAGCATTTAGATTGTTTTTTTAAATGTAAAACAAAAGATGTTACTCTTGTCTCCAGGATGCACCTGCCTATTTGGTAACACACTTTAAGACTTGACAGTAGCAAATCGAGCGCAAAAGCAATTTAATATTTGACTTACATAGCTTTGTGGTTTTGGGTTTTTAAAAAAAGAATGTTGTGGGCTTTTTCATTTTGAATATTAATAGAAAAAAGTTGCTGTAGGCCTTCTAAAAAGGCCTATAAGTCACATCTAGTTTAAGGCAAACATGATAATACTTCAAGTAAAAAATTTTTTGCAAGAAAGGATAGAATATAAGTTACTAAAAAGCATACAGTTAAAAATTAATATTCAACTTTGGCTGTAACAATACCGTTAGTTTCTTTCCACCTTAACCTAAAATGAGCCCACTTTTTCCTTCTTTTTTTCTTTCAGACACAGGAAAGGAGAAAGACACATGCACAGAGGATTCAGAGCAGGGAAATTATGACACTCGTACAGACCAGTCGTTGCTTATTCAAAACAAGCTTACCAGACAGAAAATGGAACCCCAGACTAAATCATCTTTAAAGGTAATGGACATGAAACTTCTTTAAATTGTAAGAATTGATTGAATATGCTTAAATATTTTTGAAATTAATTTTTTTAGGGAATTAACTAAGTTGCAGCTTAGAGAAATATGCATCTCATAGTAAGCAATTTCGGTGGATTATAGGTTGACTAGAGAATTATTTCATGAGATTCTCTGTACCCAAAGTATACCAAAATTATATTGAATTAGTGATTATGATGATTCACATGGACTCAAATTTAAGAGGCAACAGCCTTCTTTCAAGAAATTTATGTTACACAGAATTCAGGACATAGGCTTCCCAGCATGGAGTGAATCTTATTCAGGTGGGAGGCCTGAAGAGACTAAGAGTTCACAAGAACCAAATTCATGTAGTAGACACAGTAGTTGAGGTTGATCTGAAGTGTAGTAATCTCCTTCTAAGGAAAATCCAAATGATAACCAGATGTGTTGAATAAAAAATAAAATTCTCTGAATGTATAGGAGAATGTAGAAGCACTGGGTAAGCTATCTAGGTAAAACTGGTGTGTAGTTCCTGCTTAGAAACTACCCAGTCATGGTATTTATCTCAATGCATTTTCTATAGCACTTCATCCATTGTAATGCTAAAGAATTGTGGCTGATTTTCAGTTCAAAACATCTGTTCTTTTCTTGATCTGGGCTGGGACACCCTTAATTCTCTTTTCCATCAAGCATAATTGCTTGTAAATATATGACAAATCACCTAATCTTGAGACATCCTGAGTAATTTTCTTCTTCGTGAAGAAAAGGTGCATGCAAGTGGCGTATTTTGTAGCACAAGTTTGGGGGTTTTTTTAACCAGTGGTCTTAGATATTTAAAGGCATGAGTAATCCCATGCTACAAAACTATGAAGACTCAAATTTCTAGACTTATGGTACAAAATATTCTTTGGTAGACCACTGTGAAGTTCTCTCAACTGTTACACTTGTGGCACATTGTGATTTTAGTATTCAGAGCATCTTTCGTAAGAGACATATACCTGTTGTGGAGCTTATTCTCTCAGGCACAGGATTCTGGAGCATAGGGAACCAGTTCATGTGATCTCTGAGTCTTTGTTTGCTGGGATTCTTCTAGAAAAAAAACCTTGGAATAATAGCTGTCTAAAAACTTTTGTATAGTTTTACAGGTAGTCCTATTTACAGATGAGAAATCTGACAGTAAGACTTTGGTAATGACGCAGAAGGGTTTTCTTTTCATCTAAAATTTTGCAAAGAGGATTTTTCATGTTAATGGATTTTTTTTTTGTCTGTTTGTGCAAGGCTGGCTGAATTAAGACAGAAGTAACAATGGATATTCTTGTTTGATTTTGTTACTTAGAAGAAGGTTTTTAAGGTAGACATAGGGATGAAATTCTTCACCATGAGGATGGTGAGGCACTGGCCCTGGTTTCCCAGAGAGGTGGTGGAGGCCCCATCCCATTCAAGGCCAGGATTGATGAGGCTCTGAGCAATCTCATGTAGCATAGAATGTCCCTGCTCACTGCAAAGAAGGATGGACTAGATGTCCTTTGAAGGTCACTTCCAACTAAACACATTGTTTGATTCTATGTTAAATGTGGACTAAAAGACAGGAAAATGTGAAGAATTTAGACTTTCTTATTGAGCTTTTAATATTTTTAATATTAGGTAAAGCCACTACCAAGAAAATCTAGTTGCAGATAATATCTGTCTACTAACAGACATTTCATTGTGATAAAGCTAGATATTTTTTTGTATTTTCACATAAAACATTAAATGACCACTTGCTGTATTTTCTCCAAACCTTGTAATCAGGGCTGATTACTAAAGTTTCTATGTAGCCAGTAAGCTAACTTCTTTCTAAGTTGAAAAAAGAGCCTTGTATTTGCATTAAGTTCAAATAAAATTGCACTTTTAACATCTGTCTTTGTACGTTCTGACCTATTGAACAAAGTGCTTCAGAGTTTAAAAACTGCCTTTTAAAGCCACATTTGGCTTCTAGCCTTGTGACAATTCCTTTTATCACAGGAATCGCTTTGGAAACTTCCTTCTGCTTTTAAGCAGCTTTTGCAAATGAGGCAACCAAACCGGATTCTCTTCATGTTTACTATTTGACTGCCTCCACTCTAAAAAGGCAGAGAGGGATTTATATTACTCTTGTTTTAAAAAATAAGGTTACTATTTTGTCTTTGGATTGTTGTACAAGTTTTTGTGGCAATTAGTGGAAGATGTCTAAAGGGAACTTCTTCCCAAAACGGATATAAAACGAGCAAAAGGAGTCTTTCAGTTCTTTTTGAGACTGTTGAAAGTACAGAAGACAGTTCTACAGTTTTACAGCTGGTAAGTACTCCTCCTGTATTTGTAAAATAAGCTGGTCTGTCACAATTTAAAATGTCTCCTCAGTCTGACCAGAGAAAGAAAATGAGAGACACCTCATTGGCAAAGTGTGCAAGGATAAAAGCTTAATCTTATTCTTTGCTTGTTAATGATTTTAATTTAGGCTTGTGTGGGGAGAATTGTTTTACACCTGAGAGAATCAGGAAGATTACTGCAATTAATGCTTGGGACTAATACCTGTCTCAGTGATGAACTACCTGAATACTTCAGCAGTAATGACCTTGTCTTAGTGACATGATGGAAGCTGATACGTGGGTTTTTTTCCAAGAATTGTTTAGTGGTTCAGGTCACATACATGACATGTCACTTTTCATAAATCTGATTTATATTGCTGTAGTTTTAAAGCTTTAGAAACATCAGATAATTTTGACACAGCATCTGGATGCCAGCATTCATCTTGATAGTCATCTCCTTTTCTCATTTCTCTGAATATGATTTATAACTCATAATCTTCTGTAGGGTAGGTTGTTATCATTTCAGAATCCACAGACTTACTATTGAAAAATTGAGTGTTGTTCAGACCCATTAAAAATCTGTCTTCATTATCCATCTCTGCCATCTTTTCGTTGCCAATTGTTGTTGAGACTGTGTAGAAAGGATGACTTCATATATGTGATTCTGCTAAGGGATCTCTTGTAGAGGAATGATGCCAACAAGTGGCTGCTGATTGAAGAATGGAGTGTCCATTGTTGGAAGGGAAATGTAGGAAACAAGAAGGTACCCGATGAGAAAATTTGTTACATGGAATATTCCAGTTTCACTAAGAAGGGAAAGAAGGCTAAACAGACATAATTGCTTGAATGCTTGGCAACCTTTTTCCAGAGAAGCAGCAAAATCGGTAGCAGTGTCTTCTTTTCTGTAGCAATTACTATGATGTGCATAATGGCAAGAAATTTTAGGAATACTTGGGAATATACAGTTCCATTTCCTTTCATTCACTACTTTGCTGTTACTTGTTTTGAGCTAATGATGGAGGTTTTTGTCTTTAGTGTATTTTGCTATCTGGCAAGCTAAAGAAAGGATTTATAGAACAAAGTTCATATATTATCACTATGGGTTCAGGAACTGTAAGGAAATGCCTCTACTGTAACCTGGTTTACTGCATTTTTCTGGGATCCACTGGTGACAGGCTTTGTGTTGGGTATGACCTGGAACAGTTTCAGTTGCTCATAGTGTTACCAAACTTTTGAAAATTTTAAATAAGATCAAGATTTTAAATAAGCAGTTGGACAAAACATATGTTGGATTGTGTCTTATCAGCTGGACATACTGCTGAAAATTTATTATAATTTGAGAAAAGTCAGTATGATCAGTGTAAGTTATTACAGTGATTATCAAAGGATAAATTCCCCTATGAAAACCTGAAATACGTTATTTAGGCATTGTCATAGAATCATAGAATAGTTTGGGTTGGAAGGGACCTTAAAGATCATTGAGTTCCAACCCGTTTGCAATAGGCAGGGACACCTCCCACTAGATGAGGCTGCTCAATGCCATGTACAGCCTGGCCTTGAACACCTCCAGAGAGGGGGCATCCACAACCTCTCTGGATATCCTCTTCCAGTGTTTCACCACCCTCACTGTGTAAAGAATTCCTTTCTTATGTCAAGTCTTCCAATTTACATCCATTATTTCTGGTCCTCCCATCAAATATCTTAATAAAAAGTCCTAGTCCTGCCCTTTTGTAGGACCCCCTCAGGTATTGAATTTTATTGGATTCTTTGTAATTTTGAACACATCTTTCCCTTTTTCTCAAAATGGGTATTTTGATTGTGGAGTTTCACCGGGGTTTTGATTGAATAAATAAAAAGTTGTATCTGCAGAATAAAAATGCTCTTTAATCTGAATATCTTGCTCTTGTTCTTTACACAATTACAGTGATATTTTTAGTTAATTTTTTCCTGGTTAGATCCATGATTTTTACATTTGTGCTATATGTTCTTATCCTGACAATGTGTCACTAGTTTCACATACATTTTTTCTCTCATAATCCTGCTCCTGTGTTCTGTGGAAGTCAGGCAAAAGTACTGAAAGAGATGATTTGTTTAGTGTCTGAATAAGAACAAAATGACAAATAACAGCAGTGTACTGGAAAGGAGAGTAGCAAAGGAAGGCTGATGTATAAGAAGTTGTCCACAAATGCAGTCTAATAATACAAAAAGTAAACAAAGTTTAGAAGGAATAATAACAGATAAAATCATTATCCCAGAATAGAATGACATGGCAAAGTGCACCAAAAGGTGACTTCGTGTTTATGCTTCTAGAGCCTGGCTCTTACATGCTATGAGGTTTTGTTTAAAAAGAAATAAAAACAAATCAGAAATCATTACAGGAAGTACAGGGAAAGCAGTACGTGATTTTATCATGAAGATGAAAGTTTATAAAAATATAAAGAAATCTTTTCAGTGATCATATCAGTGCACTTCTTATTAAAGCCTCTTTATTAGACTTAAAGTGAATATAGAAGTGGTTAAGTCCAAACATCCTCCATTGCTTCTTCAGTAGTACTGAACAGGCTTCCTTTCAGTGTTTTGCATCTAAACCTGCTCCTTTTTCTGAAGTAAAAATGTATTTTTCATGCTTACTCTGTAAGTCTGAATGTAATGAAAATGGAAAAAAAAATTCCTCTGTGAGGAAGTTAAAATAATTAATAATTCTTTAGTTTACTCCTAAAAAGTTTAACTACATTTTTAATACCAAATCAATATATTTCTGAAAGTTGTCTTCCAGGCTGTGTTGTCCGTCATGCCCTGGACAGTTTGTAAATCTTTGCATATGCAAATATGTCACTGGTTTTCTTTCCTAGGTCATTATGCTCATGGTTGTTTGCAAAAGAAAAAGAATACAAACCCATATATACTTTAAATCAATCAGTCTGAACTATTGGAAATAAGTAATTGAAGGGATGAGTATAATCATTTATTTACTGGTTTATCTATTCCAAACATCTTCAAACACAAAAAGATGTTGCCATCTTAGTCATGTAGTTAGGAAATTCCTAATAAAGCCCACCTTGAAGCCCACCTTGAAATATTCTTAATCAAAGTAAGATTTTTTTAAAGATTAAAAGATTTTTTTAAATTAATCTAGTTTTTAAATATTTTAGAACATGTACATCACTAACTCCTTATAAGTTACATACACCCTTATTGGGTTCACAGATTTTTTTATTAAACATCCTGAAACAAAAGAAGCATAGGGAACTAATGGAAACCTAGGGAACTAATTTTTTTTTTTTTCATGGAAGTAAGGCCACTGTAGTTAGCATCAGAATTTACTTCCAGAAAATACTTAACAGTTGAGTCATAAGTTCTTATATAGACACTAACTGCTGGGATGGTGGCATCCTTCAGTGGGAGCCTCCTGAAGATGCTAATCCAAAGTTCATGGTAGCAGTATGAGTGAGAATTAGTAATCAAAATAAGAGGTGTTTCTTTGGGAAAAAGTCAGCAATTGCTATGCTAAATAGCATCTTATGAAGTTCTAAGAATAATAATTTATTGTGCTGGAATTTAGATAGCTACATTGCCCAAAAATTTCACACAGCAGACTTCACCTCTGTCAAAATTTCTGCCCTACATCCCCAGAATGTTTCCATGGCTATTTCTGTCTTATATCTCATTTAATAGCCTTGAGCATGTGCTATATTATCTCTGAAGCATCTCTTAAAAACTAAAGTGTGAAGAGATACACAAGACTGTTTTTCCCTCCTCCACCTGTGATAAGCAGTATTTGGTATTAAAAGCTGTGTTCTCCCCCTCTTACTCCTCCGTTCCAAGCTGATTTTCCTAGTGACTGTACAAAGGGATTTTATCTTTTTGCATGTATGTGTTCCATACACTCCTGTCTTGGCTGTAAGAGTCCATGCCAATAAACTCTATGGTGGTGTTCACAAAAGTTTGTGTCAGAGTAGGTCCATGAATATGTTGCTTCCTTGAGGGGGAAAATTCATGTTCAAGTCTATTTCCTCGTATTTCTTCCTCAAATGTTTTCAGGCTCTACAATTTTCCCTGACATCTCTGTCTCTTGAAAATGCTACTGGTGATGTTATTGTCGATACTGGGATTCAGTACTTCTAGTATCAGCAACATTTTTTCTACTGGTGTTTTCTTCCATTTCCTGCTCTTATATTTTTCCCTAGGGAAAGCCCAAGACATTTGAGTCTTTAATGTGCTGCTTCGTTATTGTTAAGAGTTTCTCAAATTATTTCTCTTTCGCACATTTAGCTGTCAGAATTCACAAGCTGTCTTGGGGAAAAATGAATGCTCTAAACAGCCTCACCTTGAAATAAAATTATTTTGGGAAGAGAAATCTGGTGTGCAAACTGTAAATCCTAAGGCCCAGCTGTGTGCTTCCATCTGTCTTTTGGATCCCTGATACTGGTCTTTTGGTATATTTACTTTCCTTTCTGTGATTTTACAAATCTAAATCAGAATTGCATCACCCACACAGAGGAGGGATGACCTTCATCCTGTCTACTGTAGAAGTAAAATAAACATCTTAATGTGGGAGCTTAATTCTTGTGTGCTATAGTGGTTGGCACTTACATAAGGGAATGCTCCTCTTGTTGATTATGGCTGAGAATTCGTTCTTTGTGTGTTTATATAAATATGAAGCTTATGTTCTTTTTGTTAAGTGAACAGCAGTCTTTTAAGTCAGAAAATGAAACACAAGACTCTTCATGAAGTGAGGAGGGAGAATCCACAGCCTCTCCGTGTGTTCTCTCTGCACTTAGGTACCTCATGATCACACCACTGCAAGAAAACCGTTTGTTCAAGACATCACACTTTGACAAGAACATAAATAATAATTTAAAATTACAGAAATTAACGGTGTAGAGATTTTGTCAGCCTTCAAGCACTTTGAGGCTTGCCAATGGTTAAGTGGAACGGAAATGATTGGTTCCAACAATCTTGTATCTACATTTGGTTCCAGTTAACTTCTGTGTGGTGGTGCAGATCATTCATTAACTGAAGGTGGATACTGTTTCAGAAAATCTAAGAGGGTGGAGAGGATAAGAGCATTAGAGAAAAAAACAAACATCGATCACTCCTTTTTACAGACATTTTTCTGGTGAAATGGAAAATCTTTAAAAGAGTAGAGGAGAATAAAGGCTTTGTGCAAAATGACTCTCCTGATGCTTTTCTCCTCCACTGTCTTCAGAAAAAGGTGAAAGAATGAATCCGATTTATTGGTCCATTCCAAGAGATAAATAATAAATGTGTTTTGCCTGAATGCCCTTTGTACTAACAGACTGATTCACTGTGCTGCGTGTAAAGAGCAGACAACATACCTTGACTCGTATCTTCAATTGAAATTAGTGGTCCCTGTTCTCAGTATGTATTACAGAGCACCTTCAGATCAACTGAAAAAACACCTAATGACCACATAAATTCTTTTACTGGCACAAGTATTACTGCTAATGTGGGTGGAAGGTATTACCTGAGAATTGCACTAAAACAAAACCAGTGGTGCCAGCAGCATTAAAGTAGGCTGCATTCACTGCATGGATGTGGTAAATGCCTTCAGCTATCGATGTAGCTCATTGTTTGAGAATTGCCCTTCAAGAACTGTTTGGTGCAGATGAACCAACGGGCGTGTTAACTGTTGTTATTCTGAGAGAGGATTTCTAACATCCTCTTGATATTCTCAGACTTGTTAATAAAATAACTGTAATAATTGTAAGAAAATATATAAGCAAATGTGCATTTTGGAGGAGGTAATGGGATGCTTTTGTGCTTGGTTTTGAAGAGTTGTCTGCAAAAGGAAAACGGTTGATGACATTGCAGCTGACAAGAAAAAGAAGCCAATTTTATTTAAATTGAAGCTTAATGTTCTTAGATTATGTTTCTAGATATGTGATGATGTGCTCATCTGTAACACTAGATGGTCTGAGAAGGACTGTTCCTTGGGTTTCACTTCAGGAGTTGAAAAAGTGGAAGAATCTTGTTAAAAGACTTTAGTTCTTTTAGACAGAGGAGTTTTTAGAAGCGTTGAATATTTAGAATGATGGCAGTGTGAGATATGCAGGAGTAAGAAAAAACCTTTTTCTTAGAAACAGCTGAGCCAGTATCCAGTATTTATACTGCTGATATTGTACATTAGCAAATGGTTCTCTTTATCAATAGTGTAATGATTGAATATAAATCTGAATATTTTAGGTTTGAGGTCAAATGGTCCAAATGAGAATAATTTCTAAGATTAAAATTCTATAGGTGAAAAGATGCAGCATTTGTACATTTGTGGTCCCATATATATGGGTGTAATGTCTCTTACTTTAAAGTAATGTACTTGTTCTGGACAGTTTATGTTAAAACAAGCACTGCATTCTTCAGAATATGGAGAGAGTGCCTCATTTTACATTTTCAAAGCGTTCATAATCTGACCAGTTGATAGAGTTGCTTTCTAGTCTGAATCATGCATAACACAGAATGCAAAACCAGCTTGCAGCAGCAGGATGTAAAGCAGGGGTTTCCAAATCAAGGTCACAGAATCCCTTGTGTTTGCAAGCAAGCACAGTGGGAAGGGAATAGACAAGATTTAAATATTGCTAATGTGGCATTGAAAAAGCAGTTCAGCTGGAATATACAAGAAAGCATTCCATTCTTTTTAAATTTTTGTATTTCTTTTTATCTTGGAGAACATAAAGCTACGAAATTTGCCAAGGTACAAAGCTGGGAAATGTGATTTAATTTACTTGCCTTTAGATTGCTTTTCTAAGTGTTTCTGGAAAGTAGGGGTTAACAGAGTTCATATTGTTCTATATCTCACAAAGCTTGAAGAAACAGATAGAAAATGGGTTTTGTGGAGCTATTTTATTTTGGTTTGTTCTCTTTTATTTAAAATCCTAAGTAGTTGATGCATATGAACTCTCTGTTCTTGTGACTTCTTTACATATTTATCCTGCAGTTATGTGGACATCTCTGTGCTTTAGGAAATGCTGTGTTATGTGTGGTTTATGATAGGGCTCTTTATGGATGCCAAAGATAGCTTATTTTCATTTTATCTTCTCCAGACTGATGCCATGGCATCATCCGGACTCTTCTTCAAAGATGGCAAAAAGCGGATCGATTACATCCTGGTCTACAAAAAGTCAAGTCCACAGGTAGAAAAGAGAAGCACCTTTGAGAAGAATTTGAGAGCAGAAGGGTTGATGTTAGAACGAGAGGTGAGTCTTGTAGCTTGTGTGACAAAAACTCTTTTATAGAAGACTCTTGACAATTTTGAAAACTTTTATCGTCAGGTTGTTCCCATTATTTTTTAATGCTGTCAGGGCCAGTCTCAGCAGAAAACCGGAAAGAAGTGCCTTTCTAGTCAGCATTCAAACAGTAGCCCCAGGCAAACACAGGTGTCCAGGTCACTGGCTGCACTGAGTGCCAGAGTGTAGCAGAGTGTAACCTGTTTGTCTTTTCATAGAACATATAATAATATAAATGTATCTCTCTTTCAAAAGGTTACAGCTATCAGTGTCAAGTTAATCCATCCTTAGTTAAGCTCCTATACTTCATTCTTCATCTCAATAGAATTATGTCACTTTATGTGTTCAAGTATTAAGTTTTTAAGTGTTTTGAAGTCCTTTTAAATTCAGTCCAACAATGGAGCATCTTGTTTATTCATAAATAATTAACCCGGCAGTGAATTAATGTTTGGGCTTAAGGCTTTTAAAAATCACTACAGTTCTTGTGGTAAAATAGTTAGGTTTTTCTGATTTTGAGAAATATTCTTATCTCAGCTGGTGCCAATTGAGAAGTACAGATGCTTTAAGGAAATAAGGTGGTTTTATAAGATTAACATTCTAGATATCAAGTGTTTTAAATTATCTTCCAGTAGCTTATTTTCATCCACATCTTTTGAGAAAAATAAAATCCTAGATGTAGTGTTACTGAGATGTGGTATGACTTTATGGAACTGGTATGTAGAATTGTGAATGGTTTTCACTCTATTAACCTTTCATTAAATTTTCTTATACCTTTATTTCAAAACTTGTACTTTGAATGCTTTAATAATACTCAACTCTATCAAAATATAAAACCTCAAGGAGATACATCTCAGAGAAGAGTTCAGAACTCAGTTTTTCATTTAAAAAGATAAATATAGGAACCTATAATACTGAAGCACCTGGTTCATGTGCAAAAAAATTCATGATTAAAAACATTTGTGTGGAGTATTTCTTCTAATTTTGCAGAAAGCCTTATTTCTTGCAGAGATCTCATAGATCCATAGCAGATATCACAATTAACCATTTCCAGATGTTACAATTTTGGCAGAGTGGGGCCTGCAGCCTTCTCTCAGCTGTTCCTGTGTCTCAAGCAGCTGAGCACTCTTCACCTTAAATGGAAGATAGGCAGAATGGTCTTCAGACCACTCATCTAAGATGCTTTTGGGGGGATTTAAAATTAATTCATTTATTCCAGGTCAAAAAGTGCTGCCTAAGGCCTTTCTCTACTACTTCTGTGTTTATGAATATTTGTCCTACACATTTCTTTTGATTTTACTAGTTTCTCATATTACTGGGTTTGAGGACCAGCTGGGAGCATTTACAGTGTTTTCAGACTTGCATGGCCACTTCAGGCCTTAATGCAGAATTTGACCCTAGAGAGTGATTTTGGAAAGGTGAATGCCACAGATTTGAATTATTAATAAGCATTTGTTTCTTACTGCTCTTTACAGCCAGCTGTTACAAACAGTGATATCATGTTTGTTAAAATTCACTGTCCATGGGAGACGTTATGCAAATATGCAGAAAGGATGAACATCAGGATGCCCTTCAGGTACTGTAGAAACTATTTTAAGAATCTAATCATTCAGTGCTTAATATTAAAAGTTCATTACTTACTGTAAGGCTATATTGAAGGCTTTGCTGTGTTGTGATCCTGCATGATTATCTTTAATTTAGAGAGGTGATGGAGAAAGAGCAGAAACAAATAATGGTCACTGTTCTTTTCACACTTGCCTGTGGTGCTTGTTTTCAGACTTAACTTCCAAGGCCAATGTAGTCTCACCTCCCTGTAGTGAGCAGGGGCATCTTGCTCTAGATCAAGATGCCTCTTCAAGCCTCGCCTTAAATATATCCAGGGATAGGGCCTCCACCACTTACACAGGTAGTATTCTCCATGATTTTAAGGTATTTCTGAATGTTTTGGCATACTTGGAGAAAAAATGAGTACCTTCTTAGTTGTCTAGCTTTCCTTTGGCAGAATGATGAACTGAACTGAGTTCCTTTTCTATGTGCTAAACAGATTCTCTCATATGCTTTTGCAATAAATATTTGTTATTTACTGGTAGGACAAGTTAGTATCTCTTGTGATAATGCAGAAGTTTTTAAAGGAGAAAATTACCCTCTTCAAATTGATTTTTATTTCGAAGAGAGAAGAGAACTTATTGTTCTGTAAACTTCTTTAGGAGTTAAAGTGGTAACTAGATGCCAAAGCTGTGTGAGTCATGGAAAATACCCTTGCAGCACTCCTTGCTTGAATTGCCAAGTGCTGTATCTCTCACATCCCTGCTGATTTCAGCTATCTACCTTGCATTGGTCCTAATCCAAAAGTAGTCTTCCTGGAGCAATCTTTGCTCAAAACTTGCTTGAAATACCCCTCTCTATAGAGAGTTGCCACATCATCCATTAAGCCTTCCTTTCCTTAAAATGTTTTCTGTAACAGTTATCTTCCATGTGTTTGGGAATATTAATATAGTGCCATTTGAACTTCTCTGTTTTGAATAATAGTTGTCAACATTTTAAATATAGAAGCATTTGCATAATGTGTGTGTACATACACATAAACTGTCTAAATTCAAACTCAAGTATAGTTTTTGCTTTTTTGACACTTCAGGTCCCATATTCAGTTAGGATTTAGCAATGGTTTTAATTTCATGTTTTAGTAACTTGACAGTGGTATTCTTCAGAAATGTCAGACTTCTGTAATGCTACTTTATTTGGAAGGCATTCAAGGTCATGCTTACTTACTATATTATTAACTGAAATGTAAATATATATTTTTCTTTCTTTCCCAAAGTGTTTGATCCATGTTTCCTTGTTCTGAGCTGTAGCTTTATCTTCTTTTCATCCCCACTTACTTCAAAATACCAAAATGAGACAAAATACAAAATTTTGCTCCTTTTCCTTGTTAGCAGTTTTGCTGTAGAATGAAACACATTTATTTGGTAAGAAAAAAGGCTACTGTCCACTTCTACCTTTGTAATAAGACTGTGAGAAAAAGGAATTTGATCACTATTTCTTTTCTGTTTATTAAGTTTTCATAGCTATGTTAATGTAAGCAATATACTTAAAGCAATCTCAAATCATGCCCAGTTGGGCAGCTCTTGTTAACTCTTTGGATCCAGGCTACGAAGTGATGGAAAAGCATCCAGAGTGAAAGTTCCGTTTTTATGTGTTAGAATGATGGGGTTACTGAAAGTAATGTTAAACATTTTAAATAACATATCCAAAGAAGGTGGTTTTAATTTCTCTTGAAAAATAAACCTTGTGGAACTAGAAAGGATTTAGACAAATTCTAGGTAGAAGGTGAACTTGTGAAGAGCAAAGCTCATGGTGCTGGTCCCAGATGAGTACCACGGTGAAGATACTGATGCCCCAAAGAATCTGCAAGAGCAGGCTCTTGTGTGGTTGACATATTGCATGAAATAACAGAAAGAGGTCATTAAAAACTGTGAGAACTTGAAACCGCTATAAAAAATGTTACATTGCAGCAAATGTGTCTCTGTATTGTTTCAAAGTAACTGTTCTCAGAAAGCTTTTCTGGGAGTTTGTTTTGTTTCTGTGTGAGTCTACGAGCAGTGAAGTAGGGAGAGAAAAGAACTTAATGTAAAAGCAGTTTGTTGCTGTTAATACTCTTAAATTTTCAGGCTGTGTATTGTTCTTCATCTGGATACAAACTGTCATGGGAAGGTGATGATGTACCACTTCAGAGAGTGAAAACAGTGTCAGGTGCTGTTAAGTGCTAATGGTATTTATCACACACAGAATGTATAAAGCATTTAATTCTTAGAAATTAGTTTTATAATAAAAGCTAAAAAAGATTGCATTAAATGAATACTAGCATGACATCACTGAATTCTCTCATACATGTCTTGTGAATGAACTTGTGAATGATAATAATCAGGTATTGTTATTATTAGCTACAAATTGAAAACTTAATTTTGACTCTGGACCAAACTGAAAACTTGAAAGTACATGGAATTGCAGTGTTTTAACATCTTAGTCTTTTTCAGTTGCCTTGTTTATGTGTTTTTCACTTTTCTGCCTGTGAAAATGCAGATTTTTAAATGTCCAGTGCTCTTTTATAATGTCTGTCATTTCAGCTGTCTCTTACTTGATTATTCTGAGCTGATTTTTGCTGTTCTTTCAGGAAAAAATGTTATTACACTGACTGGAGGAGCAAAACCATGGGCAGGTTGGTGGGTGATGTGTAGCTTCTAATTTTGTCAGATAGCCACCCCGCTAAAGAAAACCCATTTGCAGTTGTAAATTTATCCAGGAAACTTGGGAAATTAGATTATTTTCCTGAAAACCTAAAATATGCTGGCACAAAGTGTTAAAATATTCATCTGTGCTGAGATGCAGCACTTTAGAGCTTCGCTAGTTCTCATTTTAGAAATGCAAAACTGTTTATGCCAGGAAAAAAAAAGAAATGGCATTATCCTGGCAGCAAAGATTTAATAGTGTAGTTAGTTCTACAGTTATATCTGCTGTTACCAAGGCATATTTCTTAAGCACTTAAGTACACTTTTGAATGTATTTCTTAGATTCTGGTAGTCAGATATATTTTTTAGACATGCAGACATCTCATCTCCATTCTGTGTCCTGGTGATCAGAACTCAATCAATGCCATGTACTGAAAGATGTTGGGAGTTTTGATGTGATGGCTGGCAGAATAACTTGTACAGTGAAAGCCTCTCTGGGAGGCCAACACATCCAAACCTCACCTGTGGCCTCTGCTGCTGCTTCTGTCTACCAGAAGAAGGGTAGAAAGAGGGCAAAAGGACCCTGAGGGACCTGGGGAGGGAGAATAGGGCAAACTGGGAGCTGTAATTACTTCCTGTTGCTCTAGTCAAGAGGCATTATGATGTCTTATAAATCCTAAGATATGGAAATTTTTACATGAGGGAAATCTCTTGAAAGAGTTTTCTATTATAGTTTTTCTCAGGGTAGGTCTTGAGATGAAATTACATTTGATTGAGATTCTTCAGTTGTTGCTTTAGATGATGAAGAGATCTCATTATTTCTCAGGAACAATTTAAGTGGTCTCATGATATTAGTTTGCAGGATGATGGACTAATTAAAACAAAGCACCATGGAATAGTGAAGAGAGAAAAATTGAAATACATAAGCTGATAAAACATTGAAATAAAACAATCAATAGCATAAATTTACAACTGCATTTTCTTTCCTCTTCCCAGTCATTCTCATTCTTGCTCCATTCTTAGTGTGCTTTGTCAAAAATGTAAGTGATGTGCTTTAGAAACATTACTGCACAATTTTCTCATTTCATCTGTTATCCACTTGGTAAGTCTTAGATACTAAATAAATTTATTTCCCTTACTTAGAAGGACAGATGTCTGAAACATGTAACAGAAGTTGCACAGTACCTGCAAACTGAGTAATAAAAACCTTTTGTGCCAGATTTGTTTTTCCATTTGGAACAAATGTTTTTTTTGTGAGAATTTGTGGATGAATTTTTCTTAGTATTTTTTCCTGGCATTTCATGTAATCCACAACACAAAGGAATAGTATCAGGGGAGGGGAGGGAAAGATAATAAGAAGCTACATCTAAAAATGAAACCTAACTCCAAAATTGTTGATGTGCACATCTCATCATTTTAACTTCTCCTACTGTCATTTTTCCTTTGCATCTCACATAATTTCAGTATTGACTCTGTAGTTTATCAAATGTCTCATTCAAATGTTGAAGTTACTAAGTGGAGTTTACAAGAGCTACAATGAAGAATATTGAAATCCTTACATGCCAGAGGTAGAATTTTAAGGCTATAGAGTTTGTGTGACTCAAGTTAATGAGTTAATACCAGTATATTAGACTCTGCTGTGATGAGTTCTCTTCCGTGGATGTATTGAAATGGTTATAGGGTACATGTAGAACATCTGCAAAAGATTAATAGGAGCACAAATGAAAGGACAAGAGGATACAAGTGCTACATTTACCTTTCTTCTATGTGATATCTATGTGGAATCTCTCTATTTCTTTATGTACCTTAAAGCAACCCTTGATGTTGTACTTAATCCTTAAGATTAATTTCTATTTATGGTGACATACTGTAGAATTAATTTTATCATACTTAAGAGCAGTATTTGGGAAGCCTTCAACAAATCTTTGCATAGGAGAGCAAGCTGTAAAAGTGGGATTTATGAGCAAATAATGTAGTTTTCAAAAGTTATCTGAACTCTTGGATTCAAGACTGAGTCATCTAGTGAGTCAGTCTTGTATCTGCCAGATCAGAAACAGATTTCATGCTGGTTAAGCATGACATTGAGGTAAATAAAATTAAAAGCTAGTTACCTTAGAGTGCAGCTTTATTCTCCCCACTGTGTTATTGAAACACATTTCTACTTCTAAGGACAGAGAACCAAAAATTACTTTATCAGACTAGCTATAATAAATTTCTTTTGCAAAAGGACTTGTAGAACCTGAATTTCAATCTGCACACTGAAGTGAAATTGTTATTATTATTCGATTGAAAAAATATGGGTTTTTTCCTTTTTTTGGTGATGGTTCTGTCCATATGTTGAATCTGTCAACACTACAAAATAAGTGAACATACCATGGTCATGTAATTTGGGGGCACATGGTTGAGAATTCTGGCCACTGTTTAGAAGCCCACACACTGAGCAAACCACCAGTGGGTGACTGCTGACAAAAATACTTGGTATACCCCCTGTGGCTGCTTAATTCTGCTGTATCATTCCATGAGTCGGATCAGCTAATTCTAGACTCACCTATCCTCTTTTCTTTGCAGCTGAGTAAACGTAATCTGCGAGGATTTTTTAACTGCAAAAAAGACAAGCCAAATAAAAAAGAACAATATAGTTGAGCATGGAAGTTGAACAAAGCAGGAATTGCAGGCATCTTCATAAAACATTAAATTTTAAAGCTAAGAATTAAATATGTATGTGTTTCAGGGTAATTTCCCATAAGCCAAGGTGCACAAAGCTACAGTAGCACCAGCTGGGGTGGTTTCTATATGATCACACCTGATGTAGCAGCCCAGGCCTTGGCAGCACTGCTCCACTGGGACTTTCTGATCTCATGGTGTGAACTCCTGACTTCAGGAGTGACTTCACGAGATCACTCCTGCTATTATGTTTATTAAGCAGACTAAATTGAATAGACTGAGTCAGAAATCTGTTTAATCAGCTACTTTTGATGTAGAAAAGACACTGAGTAAACATGCTAATATTTAGCATGTCTTAAATTTGTTAGCAGTTGGAATGAAAAGTCTGTGCAATTTCCATTTCC
This sequence comes from Turnix velox, assembly GCA_013400935.1. Taxonomy (NCBI): domain Eukaryota; kingdom Metazoa; phylum Chordata; class Aves; order Charadriiformes; family Turnicidae; genus Turnix; species Turnix velox. Next base: position 415,274 of record VZTY01007177.1, read on the forward strand.
TCCTCAACCATAAAATAGTGTGCATCAAGTAAAGAGCTGTCACTTGCTGGATGTTTTTTTCTTTGTACATTGAGAGGGATGTACTTCTCAGATGAAATATTCTGTGCTAACTGGAGGCACTATGTTTTAGAGTGAACTGCTGTAAGAGATGTAATGAAAAGTAATCACACCTTAGATTTAAAACCTTTTTGTCACAGAAGACAAATTAAAAATGTATTGTGGGCATAATTTTTAACTTGTTCCAATGCAATTCTTCATTACTTTGCTTGTTAAAAGGAGCAGGCATAAATTTTAAACAGGAGCTAATTTCTTTAACGTAACAATCATCTACTAGTTTTTTAGATCTCTGGAGGGGGAAAATAAGTGATCAAGAATTTTCACATAACTAACTTCAAAAGAATTTCATAATAGAAAATCTTAAAACAGGCATAGTTTTTCTTCTTCCTGATGCATCTTCTTCCTGGTGCATCCACGCATTTTCCTCGTTAAAGGAAATTTGGCTAAAAAAATTGAACAAAACTGTACTTACAAGCACTGTATATAACTTTGTACTGAAAGAACTTCCATTGGAACCCATAAAAATATCCAACTTGCACAGTAAGGTATTATTTGAGGATAGGAAAACCTTAAGAGTCACCAGGTGGGTGCTGCATTCTGTCCTTCAACTTCACGAATGTCATGATGTTCTTTGGCTTGTAATGCTGCATGTCAAATTAAGTGATGTCCTTCAAGTGCAACCGAGTGTGAGGCAATCAATAGTTGGGCAATGCAGAACAAGAAGAAAGTTTTGAAAATTTTAGATGTACATGTAAAATTCTAATCCTATGTTTGGCCTAGATTTCTGTCTGACACTGTGTCAAATAAGGGTGGAATTTTTTTTTTTTGCTGATGGGGTTATAAGAAATACCTTTTCCTAAAGGGCACGATGCTCCCTGGGAGCAACTTACCATGTCATCGCTTATTACTCTTAATTAGTATGTGAGTAGCTGTGCTTCTGCTTAGCACAGGCAATTAAGCATTCACCTCAGCTAAAAATAATCTGATACTTAGCTTTACCCTTTCTGTGCATGTGAAATATATATCAAACATACATATTCATTGAGTAAGGCCCAAATCTTGCTAAAAGGTACCATTTAGGGGATGTTTTCCTAAAATTTTAATTTTTTTCTAGATCTCTGTTATAATTTCATTGTAGCACTCATTTAGGATTAGATCTGCTCCTTAAATACTCACATATCATTGTGCTGAAGGTGAAAAAAAATAGGTTAGCAAGGAGTGCAAAATTGAAGCAATAAGGAGGTAACTTACAGCTTCTAAACTGCACTTCACTAGATTTACCCCTGCGTCAGACAAATCCTGAGACAATGTTTAGGCAAGTTACCTAAAGAAAGAAAGCTCTTTTATGTTACCAGTGTGTAATCTAATCAGGGATTAAAAAATTATGTTCTGTATTTAGAACATCAGTTTTTAGCAAAGTCGAGGAATCCATACCAGGGGGACTTTTGTCTAAACACTATACAGGGACGCATCAGCCCTTGGATGTTGAAGAAAATTTTGCAGGGGGATGCTTTATGGAAATAAGAAAACTATAAAAATTTCATCCTGAATGGTCTCATGTTTACTTTCAAATTTTATTAAGTGTCTGGGTTACCAGGCAAAGTGGGGAGGAGGAGTTGCCATTGTCTTGTCCAGAGGGGCTAGAGAAGGTGACTAAATATCTTCTTGAGTAAGGCATAAGCTTCCACAGATCTGCCAGATGAACCACCTTGGAAAATAATTTTCCCCAAACTCAATACTGTAATCCTATCTCAAACCATAATCTCACTAATTTTAGGATGAGTTGTGCTTGAATAAGATGTGCAGGACCAATCACAGCTACATACCGTTAATTTTGCTCTTTGATTCCTTATTTCCCTTTAATTACTTATTGTGAAAATTTCATTTCTATTTGATTTCGCTTCATTTCATCTCTGTTGTGAGAATGCAGAATATTTGATGTTGGTCATAGAAATAACCACCAGGTGAGAGTGTGTAAATCTGATTTCTTATTGATTCAGTTTGCAAAGGAATATGAGAGAACTGAAAAGTTGGTTGCCCAGAAATCCAATGAAGCTGGATAAAGAGGCTCTGCCTGATCTGGAAGAAACAGATTGCTACACAGCACCCTTCAGCCGTGCACGCATCCACCAGTAAGTGCTGGAACTGGAAAGACAGTGCCAGAGACTACACTTTTCTCACTTCTAAGCAAGTGCCATTGAGGCAGTCATTAACAGATGGTCACTGGCAAATTCACAGTAGCATATTCGATATTTTCTAGTGGTTTTCTCTTAAAGCTGAAATCTGCTCTCTGTTACTTTCTATTTGATGGTCACTCAAAATTTCCAGACAGAAATTTATCACTGCAAAAATTATCCCTGTCTTTCTGGTTTAGCTTTTCTTTCCATTACATTACAGAATGCAAATACTTGCTCAAGTTTGTTTTGCTTAATTATGTATTTTACATAAGGAATCCTAAGGCACCTGTGGAAATTGGGAGCACCTAAAGTTAAAACCAGTGACATTTGTTTTTCTTATCAGATCTATGTTTATAAAATGGTTTTGTCTCATAAAATATAAGTATATAAATATATATCAAGTAAAAAGGGTATGTATTCAAATCAGCATGTAATTTGTGATGTAGTTAAACTGTGCCATCATTTTTTTCAGGACCTGAAATGTTAGGTTTTAAAGTTGGTTCTCCACTTTTAAAGTCATTTGTGGTAAGAAAATTAAAAGAGAAGTATAAATAGGATTTTCTTCCTTGTAAAGAGGCTACAGGCTACTGGGCTGACAGAGGAATTACTCTTTTTTTAGTAATTTATTATATTGCACTGAATCAATCACATGGTTTTACTGTTGTTTCTCACCCAGTTCAGTAGAATTCCAATTCCAATAGTGACACTTTTGGCAGAGCTGAGTGGGCAAAAGCTCCTGCTCTTCACATTTCTGGCATCCAGAATCCAGAGCCATCTGGGAAAGGATGTTTTACTTGGCTTCATCCTAGGATGCTCCAAGGGAATGCGGATGTGGAGCTGCTACACATGTGTCCAGTGCATGGAGATTTTAAAAAATTTTTTTCCTAAATAGTAGGAACTACTATTAGGCAACTACTAATAGGCAACTACTTCTGCCAGCTGATAAGTAACTTGAATTTGAGAACAGTTTCTGCTACTGATGGTCTTTTTTTTTTAATTGATTACACCCAGAACATAAATTACTTAGATATTAAGATATTTTAGAATTTAGTCTTAGTTGTTCTGTTTTCCCAAGACTAATTTGAGTTGATGCTTAATTTATTGAACCTGAGAAAATGCTCTAGGGTTGTAAAAATCTTACATTGTGTATTATAACCAAGGAGGGCAAAGATCCAGTAAATGACTGTAGGAAGAAAAAACACTTGAGCAGCTATGTTTGAAAACCTGTGCATTATTTTGAATATTCAAAAACATTTATTATTTTAATAGTTTTACAATAAACAACAAAGACAGCTTCTTCAGCAATTCCACAAGAAGTAGAATTGTGCATCACATGCTGCAAAGAACTAAGTATGAAGATGGAAAATCCAAAATGGGTGAGCATGCTGTAGTTTTTTCCTAATCTCAGGCTACTGAAGATTTCATATCTTTACTTGACTGAAAAAATACAATTTGAGTAAACATAATTAATTTTGCTGTTCCTTGAGATATTTTTATTTGCTTAGTATGAGAGTTGAAGGAAAGTAACATCAGATGTTTTCTCAAATAATTTGCGGGGAATTTGTGATATTTTTCACACAATTTCTCATTCTGTAAAATAAATGATAGCAACTCTAACTTTATGTGATTAAGAATCATAATAAAGATACCATATGCCTTTTAATAATAAAATCTTTCAAGTGTTTTCTTGGACAGATGTTAGTGGTTCTTCTACCCAGCAGTTCTAGTTCAGGAGAATCAATGTTAGCTGCTCTTACTTGAGGTGTCCATGCAGCTCAGAGGCAGGTGACATGAAAACTAAATTCAATTTAATTAACTCTGTTATTACAATGTCAGTTTTTAGGAATTCTAAATATTTGTTTCCATTTGCATTGAACAGGGGACGTATGTGTGATTTCATATTTTCTTTGCAAGAATTTAATTAATGAATGAGACAAGGTGATAGAAATTATGGAAGGTTGCTGCCTGAGTTTCTGAGGATAAGCGGTAGTAAGAAAATCATATAAAATGAGAGTTAAATGTAATGCCTTGCAAGTTCCTGGTGCCAAATTTCATTATGAGATTGGTTTACCATAATTTCTGTATTTGAATGGGTGGCTGCAATCTGTCTTAAGTACTTATTTCTTAAGGGAAGCTGTTGACTAAGGGTGTGCTTTTACCGGCAACTGAATATTTCTATTATAATTATTAATGCTTATTTATAATTTATTTTTTTAATGTGCATTGATATTACAACAAATCTGTTTGTAGGAAGACTCTAAGAAGCAATCCAAAATGCAGGATTCAAATGTAGGATTCAGAGCACTGCTCTGATACAGACTCCTTCAGCTGCCCTGTGTTTAAAAATACCACCAGGTTAGCTATAAACCCTGCGGGAGTTCTGCTGCCTGGGGGATGGTCTGTCCATGCCACACTCTGTGTATGTCACATCATCTGGTCACTTGTAAAATCTGTATCGTATGCCCTGATGAGTGACCAATTTTTCACACTTGATCTGGCATGAGGACTTGATCCTTGGAGAGAAGTTGCAGTCCTTGGGCCCTCAGAAAGTTGCTGTTGTTTGACAGAGACAGAAATACCAAGGGATCAGCAAGAATTCCACATGCCGACAGTGGGATTTTTGGTTATTCTTTCTTTTAGCAACATCCTGAGCATATAATGTTAAGTTACAATCGCAGTATGTAACTTGAACAATTGCACTGCTTGAAATGAAGTATATATCCAAAATTTATCTCAGAACTAATGTTTTTGTTGTTTTTAGGAATTAATAGACTACTAAATAATGGAACATATGAAGCAGCTTTTCCACCACATGAGGTAACTGGGTTACTTCTGTATTTTTATTTATAATTAGAATCTGCACTATATATTAAGAGTTGTACTGATATTTTGAGGTTCTACTTTATTTTTAATTTTGTCCTGCAAAACTTTAATTTTGCTATGTAATATGTGGAGATACTTTTTTAGTGATAACTCTTAAAGATTGGCTTTTAAAGTTTTGCTTCCATACTGTGTGTTCTGATAACTTCCTGGAACATTTTCTTGCTGAACTAGAATGTTGTAATTCTTTTTAGTAACAGTGGTTCCAAATTGATTCTATTCATTTTTTTTTGCCTACCACTTAGAAAATGTTCTATTTTTCTAATAGCTTAAGTACTTGATCACAGTGAGAGAGGATGGTTAATTATTTTCCATTTAGTCTGACTACTCCTGGTTAACTCCTATGTGATGGTGTCTTCTTCAGTCAGTTACAGTCTACTGAAGAGCATGAATCTGTGAAGTAAATAAAAATTGTGTTTTACTTCAGAAGGTTTTCAGATAATCTTTGCATATTGTAAATATCAAAGCCACACATCTTAAGCCATTTAAAATCCATCAGTAGCATGGTCATTGCAGCTGTGAACTCTGTGGCTACTTGTGCTTAGTACTGTGATTTGATCTCCAGTTTCAGAGGACTGACCTGTGCTTTACAAATTGCTGAGAGTGGGGTTTTTTTACGTGGTATCAATAATTAAATACTGGGAGTAGAGAGGAGGAGTATTTTAGATGAATAATTGAACACTGGTGTTAATGCTTCAGCTGTGCATTAATGACTTCAGGGAAAAGCTGGCCATACTATCAGAGAAACCTGTGAAGCTTTCTCTGGCTTAGTATACACTTAATGTATATATTCTTTTGTTATGGCACAAGACACTTTCATTTAAGGTTAAGAAAGTCATGTTTTTAAGTTGCTGTTACCTTAATCGCTGCTTGACTGGTGCTAAGAGCTGGTGGCTATTTTTGTTGTTTCGTTTATCACGTGAGCAAAAGAGAGTGAAAATTCTTTCACAGTGGAAATGCTGAAACTTGTAACACTGTTATGGATGAACACTTCAAAAACAAGCAGTAGAAAGAAAAAAAACTATTTTAAAATATGCAGTACAGGATATTGCTTTGTGCATTGCAGTTACTCATCCAGGTGACTATGAGTATGTTAGTGTTCTGTTCCTCTGTGTCCCTAGACATAGCGAAGGTCACACTCTGTTGACATTTCTATAGGCTGCTTTGCTGACTGTGCTAAGTAAAACTGGAATCTTTATGTTTGCCTTTATTTCTAACTAATTCTTAAAACAGAAGGTCAGCAGATCACAACAAATAAATAGTGTTTTATGCTCAAGATTTTCAATAAATGATAAAAATCTAAATGCCTAAATTACTTGGATATACTGACATCAGGAATTTGTCTGATTGCAAACTTTGAAGTACTGCTCTGGAGAGCTCCATGCACTTCCCAAAAAATTATTTGGCTCCCTTGGAGTTACTTGGTGGAAGAATTTCTTCACTGTAACAAGGTGTAGTGAATTTTGGTGGAGGGAAAGGCTCAATTGAAGGAAATGCCCAGATTTAGAGTTCGGGAGAGAAAAATAAGAGAAACGCATCTCTTAAAAAACCTGAAAATTTTAAATTGGTGCCATATAAAGCCATATGAAGAATGTAGTCTTGCACTGGCGTGGTTCTGCAATTAATTCATAGAGAAAAAGGCAATTTCAGAAGCATGTGTCTCTTATGTGTACATCCTAGGGATGTACATAGCATGAAACTTATTTATTAACAATAGTGAACTCCTTTAAAATTATAATCAGATACCTGAGAAGTGTATATCTTTTCCATTGTGCCTAGAAGTGTATTTTTAATTCTTTGTGTTTTTCAGGGAAGCCACAAAAGCAGACATCCCATCAAAACACATGGAGCCCAGAATCATAGACACCTCCTATATGAGCGTTGGGCACGGTGGGGAATGTGGTACAAATACCAGCCTCTCGATTTAATCAGGTATTATTACTTCAAAGGGTAGCTTGTTTCTGTGATACCTGAGTTTCCTGGTAACAGTGCATTAACCATACTGCTAAATTCTAAAATAATGAGATAGAACACTTTGCTAAACTGGCAATAATTTTGCCATTAAGTTGTAACAGTACTTTCCTATTAGAATAATTCTCTACTATGGAGGTAGACGAAGGTCGCTATAATTTTCCACTTTAAACAATATATGTGTTTCCTTTTTGTGTAGGCGATATTTTGGTGAAAAGATTGGACTATATTTTGCCTGGTTGGGATGGTACACTGGAATGCTTATTCCTGCTGCCCTCGTTGGGCTCTTTGTTTTCCTTTATGGATTATTTACAATGGACTCAAGCCAAGTAAGGTAAAATCCCATTTAATAACATAATAGCCTGTTGAAAAATAGGAGCAGTCTGGTACAACTGAGGTCATTATCATTCTTATAAATGGTTTACAGAGAAAGTAATAATTTGAAAATAGCCAAATAAAATACTGGGTTCTTAAGTCAAGTATGTACACTTTGTATATCCAGCATCAAGCTGGATCTGCACCACTCACAGCCAGTGCTCTTATCACTGCTTCTGCAGCCATTCCCATTCTGTCTCTGCAGAAAAACAGCAAGTTCTGGTTCTGACAACATGAGTGCTTCAATGGATGTTGTTCTGGTGAAGGCCAATGAGGGTAAAACCAGTCAGACATACTCCCTCTTTTGCCTCCATCTTTTCTCCAGGCTTTTATTTTTTCTCAGTGTTAATAGTGATCCAGTGTTAATAGTGGCAAACTTTAAGTCTGATAATTCTTGACTGTCCAAGCGTAAACTGCAGCTTGGAGAACCAGCTTTGGGAAGAGTGCAACCTCATGAGATGAACCTACTTTTCAAGTTTCCCACTGTTGTGATTTTGCTCAGAGAGGGATTTATATCAATTCAAAAATAGCGGTGAAGTGCTTGAGGGGCTGTATTTTTAGGATCTGTTTCAGAGGATGTGCTCTTATTACAATGTCTTCCATTAGATGTCATCAGACACTACAGTATCAGAACTCTTAAAATTGCTACTGTTCCTCCAAGTAAGTAGGTGTAGGTAAATCTGGAGTCGGATTTCATAGGAAGTGTCATTTCTTGGGCATTGAATGAAACTATTATATATTTTTTTTTCCAGAATTGTCTTTTTTCTTCTATTTCACAGTGAGTTATTGTATTTTGCCATGCTGTAATTAAAAGCTTTTTTTGGGCTAGTTTTTGTACAGCAGACTCCTAAGAGACTTCACAAATTCAAACTGCATTAAATGGAGTAAATGTATCAGCCAGGAAACTGCTAACTTTAAGATAAAATTCTTCATGTTAGGTCTGCTTTGCATAATAAACATCCATAAAATGAAATGGACTGTTGAATTGGAAATCTATTCTTTGCTTGTACAATGGCACAGTTTCAACAAGGGGGGAACAATCTCCAAGTGAAAGATGTTAATTTCTAATAATTTAATCATTTGAAACAATAAGGTCTTATGTGGTTCTGTATGTGTCCTGGGAAAGCTTGGAGATAATGACACCTGCTTAGTTCTTTTAAAAGAGAGACACAGCTTGCAGAAGGTTAAAGGGTATAAATCACAGGAGTATAGAGGTAGTCTTGTCTTCATGTATTCCTGTCCTAAGTTTTTCCCTTTGGCTGCTGTTAAGAAGCATCTGCATGACAGAACATGCAGATTTTCACATTGTTTCTGATGGAGGCCAGTTGTGCTGGGTCCCATCCTGAGCTAGCTTGATATCATGCTGTGATATCCAGTCTAACTATTCCCTGGTGCAACTTGAGGCTGTTACCTCTTATCTTGTCATCTGTTACTTGGAACAGGAAACTGATCCCTGCCTCTCTACACCTTTCCAGCACCTTTAGCAGCTCCTTATGAGACTTTTTCTCCAGAATAAGATACACATCAGGAGCTCTGGAATATGTCAGCAAAGAAAGAGCCTGAAAGTTAGATGATATAACCTATAACATAGATATCTACAAGAAAGGGGAGCACTTTTTCAAAATTCTGACAGGGAGTGGGTGAATGCAGAATCATAGAATGGTTTGAGTTGGAAGGGACTTCAAAGATCATCTAGTTCCACCCCTCCTGGCATAGGCAGAGACCCCTCCCACTGGATCAGGTTGCTCAATGCCTCATCCAGCCTGTCCATAAACACGACCAGGAATGGGGCATCCACAACCCAAGTTGAAACAAGCCTTGCATCTCTAGTCTAGATGTGTTAGTTATAGGCTGAAGTTCGTCTCTGCCTTTGGAAGCATGAATACGTGCAGTCCTGCTTAGTCCTAACACAGAATTTCATGTCAGTGCCTTGCTATTGCCAGGAACTGCTGTGAGACATGGATTCAGGAAAAGACCTTAATTAACCCAAGCTGATTGTGACCAGCCAGATAAAATGGACATATATATTTTCTGCATCACCTTGTGTACTTCAACTAATTCTAAGGTCCAGTGATAACAGATACTGCTCCTTGCTATGTTTGCTTACTTAGCTTGGAAGGGGTCAGGGAGGATAAGACAGGGGCCTCCTATCTAGAGCAGACAGGAGTCATGCACTTGCAGACAGACTGCAACCACCTAAATGTTCTTATTCTTGCCATATTCTGGGACTGTGAGATTATTTACCTCGTGTTTCTGCAATCATTGGAAGAAAACTGCTAGATAAACATCCAGACCTCTTCTAAAGTATGTAATTTGCTTTAGAGAACTGCAGTGTGCAAATAAAACTCAGCAGCCATCAGGAAGAAACAGTTTGGTATATTATTCTGACGAAATCTAGACATAGAAAACCCAGTGGGAATTAGGAGTTTAAACCTAGAGCCAGGACATTATGGCAATGTCATTACTGCCACGTTACTCCAGAATCACTTGCTTAATGTGAAGCAAGTTTCATCGTATTAATGCCCGTTATTAGGCATCAGTGAGTATTGGGAAACAGTGATTTACAGAATGATAAATTCTGTCAGAAAAAAAAAAAAACAAAACAACAAACCACTATTTCTCATCTGTCATTTTTATCCCAAAATTTGAATTTACCAAAAATCAAACCATCTTTGCAGAAGTGTGCTTTTTTTCAGTAATGTTCATTTACCTTTAGGGTACAGTGAACTGCTGTGAGCCCCCCTCTGGTGGCTGCATGCAGAAAACCATCATTTTATTCTTTTTCTGAGAAAGTCCACTGCTATTCCAGCAGAGAATTTATAAGCAAATGCACGAGCATATATTACCATGGAGCCACATGGTGTTTGCGGTGTCAGCCATATTCTTTGTGCAGTCATAATTTAAGATTTATGCAGAATAATGTCTCACCTGAGAATAAGTTGATTTTGTTTAAGAGCTCAATGAGCACCTGCCTCTTCTCCTTGGGATTTTTTGTGATACCAGGTGACTCTTACTATTTACTTTAAAAATACTACTTAAATATATATATGCCTGACCTGGTGCCATCGGCCTGTACCCCCTGTTTAAATGAAAGATGCTCTGTGTAGCTCATCTGCCAGAGGCAAGTTAAAAATGGTCCATTTTTGCACTGTTTTGGAGGTACACTTTGTTCTTTTCCAGGGTAAGTTCCCCACTCACACCACATTTTTCCCCTTACCATGGTCTTTCTCATTTCCTCAGTTACAGTTTCAGGGAAACAATGAACTTTCAGGCCTGATTGGATCATTCACTTGTCACCCAGGGATGAGGAAGATGAAATAAGAATGAAAGATAAAAACCCTACATGCACAATGTCATTTCAGGGACTAGACACTATTATAAGTAAATCTTTATGCGTGTCTCATGTTTAGAAACAGAAATTTCTCCATTCTACACAAATGGGAACATTTTTTCTAGCACAAAGTGTGTCAGATGGGCAGTGTTCATGAAAGCATGTTGGAATGGTGGATGCTCTTTTTCATGCATGCATTTGTGTTTCTGACATGAGTTTGTATTTCTTCTGTCATACATTTAAAAACAAGAAAAAACAAGAGGAAACAGCCTTAAACTGCACCTAGTGAGGTTTTCCTGGATATTAGGAAAAATTTTTACACCTAAAAGATTATTAAGCGTTGGAACAGGCTGCCAGGGAAGTGGTTGAGGCACCATCCATGTAGGTATTTAAGTGGCAGGTAGACATACTGCTAAGAAATATGGTTTAGTGATGGTTCTTACCAGAGTTAGATTGATGACTGGACACAGTGATCTGAAAGGTCCCTTCCAGCCAAGGTGATTCTAGAATTCTGTGATTCTGAAATGACTGGCTTTGCTAATTCTGACTTAAGGGCTTGTTAGGACAATTGCTTTGTCAGGTCCACATTAAGCTGTGGGCTTTCAGTGAATTGTTGATTCTAATGTTATGTGAAATATGACTGAATATTATAAAAGTGACATCTGGGGAATCAGAATCTTATTTCTAGTTACTGTTATGTAGATAGGATTTAATAGACACCATCATTTGGAAATAAGCGTAATTTTCCATACAGTATTAGAACTGTAAATTCAGCTTTTATGAGGAGCAGTGTGAAAGCATGATGTTTATCAAAACATATCAGTACAGATTTCCTGGTGTTTGTTTATACTGCTGCTTTCCTGCTGTGTTATAGATTCATTTCAGGCTTGTCAGCATTGCTGAATTATAGGGAAATGTGATTGCAGGGGGTCATTGGGAAGCTTAGTCACTGCTGTTAAAACTCACCTTAAAATTCATTTTTGCATTTCTGTTAAGTCTTTTTTGTCTTTGTCACAACATTTCATAATGCCCTACATTTTGAATGTGAATGGTCCCAATAAAGGCAGTGAATTCATCTTCATGAATCTTAGGAACTTTTTGCAGAAGAATGTGATTTAAGGATATTTTCCTCCAATCAGCACACTGGTTTCTTTATTCCCTTTACCTAAGTTCTTCTGTAGGAAATGGAAGTGCAAAGTCTTGAAATACTACTGCCAGAAATCCCTGCCAATGGATTTTTAAATGTAACTGATGCTAGTATGTGTGTGATGATCCTGCAGAGCTGACCTTCAGCGTATGTTAACTGGGATAAGTTGACTGAAATAAGTACAGTTATAGCAGTGACATCCATGCATTTGGTGTCCTCTATCTTGCTTAGAAAGATATGTAGCAGGGGGATTAGAAGGTAGTGAACAGTGTTTTGTTCTTAGTAGTACATGGGAGAGAATGGTATATTCATAAGGGCAAGAAGTGTAGGATGATGCCCAGAAATACTGCATGCTGCTCCAGGGCCCATTGTTTTCAGGTTATTGATTTGAGATTAGGCTTTTCAAGCCAAATATTCACTTTTCAGTTATTTTATTGAACCAGTTTTGTGGCATAGGCAGTTCATTAACAATAAGCAGTACAACCTCTGAAAATCTGAAGGATGCTAAAAGCCTTTTTGTAACCTCTTATTTTCCTGTCTCTCACCCAAGCAAAGAGATCTGTGAAGCAAATGAAACCATCATGTGCCCCATGTGTGAACGCAACTGCACACTACAGAAACTCAATGAAAGCTGCATATATGCCAAGGTAATCACTGTCTTATTGCTCTCCAAATTATTTTTGTTTAAAGACCTGCTTTCATTGTGTAATGACTGATCTTGCTTCAGCGAACATTCCTGCAAACAAGTTGTTCCTCTACAGAAGGGTTTTTTTCACCTTTGGAATATGTGTTTCTAATAAAGGAATTTTCTAAAATAACAAGGGATTTTTATGCAACTTTTTGTAGTTTCTGTGAGCTTTTCCTTCCTAAATCCTTACTATTTTTATCAATTTATAATGTCCCCTGAGTATCAAAACATTTCTTGGAAGGTTTTTTTCCTGCTTTCCCTGTAATTAACAACTTAATCTGTTTCTCTTGCTTACTTTATAATTGAAATTCTGCTCCTCCTAAAGGAATTCTGTAGCATAATATCCCTGTAATGTTCTTTGCTCTGCCTGCTAAGATTTTCTAAAACTAAGTATTTTGCTACAAGAAGCTGTCATTCAAACTTAAATAACAACAGGTAATTCTGTATACAGGCAGTGTTTCCAAGTGAGCGATATATTTTGATGTGTGCTCTATTCATAATGCTGGAAAAGCAGCCTCGGCTTTTTTCTTTAATTCTTTAGCCCATAAGATCTTGTTCAGGAGCCTGCACTTAGGAAATGTGATAGTCTCTGTGCCATGGCATTACATCAACACTTCAGCAATGTGAAAATCTATTTTAGTTTTAGATTTTGGAATTTGGTATAGATAGGACCAATGGTGAGTAAAATTTGCCACGGTGGCAGTAAAATGTTGAGTAAAATTTGGCATTGTGGCATTAACTTCAGGAGCTGTTATTTTAACATCCTCAGTTAATAAGAAGCAGGTTTTGTTCTTATTTACATTTCCTGTGCTTAAACCTTGCAAATTTCACATTTTAATGGTTGTGAAAAATTAATTGCAGCATAAATGATGTAGCTGCCCATCCATCCCCATGTTCATGTACTTTTAAACAAGTTCCACCAAGCTACAATCCCAACTAGGGAAGGTAAGGAGAAGCCACTCATATCCCATCTCACTGGCATTTTTTTCTGGTGTTTGCAAATATTGTGGAAATTCATGTAAGCTCCTGATTTTTCCTGCTTTTAAAAACTGCCCAACTTTATATGGGAACGCAGAGAACAATTAAAAATTATCTCCTTTCAACATTTGTGCAATCATTATCTCCTCCAAATGGGAGACTTGTCCTTGGGAATAAATGGGATTTCTCAAATTGCAAAGAAAAAAGGGAAAAATATACAAGGCTCAGTGAGGCCTTTTGTAACTCTGAGTTTATAACTGTAATACCTTCAATTACCTTGTTGTTCTTTAAAGACAGGCTCATTGCAGCTTCCCTTCTCCCCCTCTTGGTTTCCAGTTGTGACTGAGATCTTGCTGTGTGCCACCATGGTGCCCAGACACATCTAAGCTCTGTCTGTCTGCATCCGAGTTAGTCAATGAAAAAATCTGAAATTTTAAAAACTACAACCTGATTTCAAATCAAATGTTCCTTCATACTCTCTGAAGCAAGTGGAGCTAAGATATTTAAAAATAAGGTATCAAATCTGCTCTCTGGGAAAAGAAAATTTCCTACTTGCTTTCTTGTTTCTGAGACAGAGCATGTCAGTGTTTTCCTCTGCTTTTGCTGTTGTGGGAATGTGACTAATCTCTCTGTCCTCCTTGCACACAGCCATGGTAAGGGAAGCAGATCCACAAGCTAAGGGCAGGTATGCAAGGGAAACTTCTCTTGATTCATTCTGGGCACCAGCACCCTCATTCCACAATAAGTGTTTAATCTTTCCCATTCAAATAGCTCACCCTACCTAAGTACTGGAGAAGTGAGCTCCTTTAAATGAGGTTTGTCTCCCCAGGCCATCAGTTCATGGGACCTGCCACAATTATATAAGGCCTTGTGCTTATATTTCACATTGTGGAAGGTGCTGTCACAGTTTCTTTCGTTAAGTATCTGCCAAGTTTCCCTTCATAGGAGTGTTTCAGACAGAAGAAATTAATGCTGAAAAAATCGTATACTTCAGGGGGTTTTGTTCTGCCAAGTTTTTTGTGAAGTTGGAGACAAAACACAAAAATGCCTTGTCACTGCCCATTTCTTTCATCTCCTCCCTCTTTATTCCACCTTCATTTAAAAATGCCACAATGAGGCTAAGTTATAATTTAAGGGACGGGGTGTGTGTGTGTGTGTGTGTGTAATATCTGGATTGTGTTCTGAATTGCCCAGTGCCTGAGCTGTCATTGTCATGCACATTATGTGGACTGTTTGATCGGTGAGCAATGTTTGTGGTGCCCTTGGGCTCATTGGGCTGGTGCTTTGCCCAGCATACCTTGTCCTTCACCCCAGGGCTGGGTAGTGCTTCAGGGTGGATTTGAAGTGCCTTAAGTATTGTTAGATGATGACAACATCAGTCAGGTATGCTGATAGACCAGCACCCAGGCTGCTTATAGGTCTCTAGTCAACACAGAGCCTCAGACTATGCATTTAGCTTTTAAGACAGTCAAATCTTAATTCTGAGTGTGTTGCTAAATGACTGTAGCCCAGGCACTTTTTATGAAGACAAAGCATTATGAAGACAAAGTACATTTTCTACTTCTGGAAATGCTCATTTTCCTTTGTTGAAGGTTTTTATTTGTTTGTTTCATTTGGTGTTTCCTTGGAAAAAATCCACTCTTCAGCAATCACAAGATCCAAAATCACATCCTCGACCACATCTACATAAGAACTGCTGGTGTTCATCAGGTTTATTGCACTGCTTCCACCACTGATGTTTTTGGTTTCACACACATTGTGTTTGTTTTCTTTTATGGAAGCAAAAGAAAAACAATGCACAAGATATTTATATGTGTAATTGATCCCACTGTATGATACATGTAGTGAGCATACTAGATTTCTTGATATCTAGTGCCAGGCAATTTTCAGATCAGAACCTTAAAAACAGAAAAGATAAATAAAAGTAACATACAGATGAAATAGATCTCTTTAATTTACATTCTCACATTATTATAATGGTTTTATTCAAAAAGCAATAAAATAGAGGCAAGCAAAACATTCTGTCATGTTTTTCTGCTTTTCTGAGTTAGTTTTCCTAATTTGCAAGGCATCAGCATTAATCCCAGCCTTCTCTGGCCAAATGCCAGCAGGATGAATTCTTCTTGCAGCAGGCAGCTCTTGCAGGAAGGACCTGGTTAGATCACCTGCTCCAGGCAGGCCACCAGCCCCAGCCTCAGGCACATCTCCTGGACAGAACATTCCTGCTGACAGGAATAACCTTGGACATAAGCAAAGGTCACAACGCAGCAACACCAAATCTGGTTAGCTTCACCCTTCCTCTGGTAAAAGTGTGAGTTTCTTTTCATGTTAAAAGCTTAAAAGTCAATGAAAGTAAAGTATTTTCAAAAATAATAAATTTCAAAGTATTCTACTCTTATTTCATCTCCCTTCAGATTCTTTTTCTAACATAAGCCCGTAGAGAAGTTAGTTTGCTCCTTTATCATGAAATAATTTGTGCTACCTTTTTTTTTGCTTTTTAAAATAGGAATTTGGAGTCTGTGCTTTGCTTTTAATGCTCAGAAACATCACAAACTACCTTTCACTGGAAGTGTAGGCTCGTTATCCCAGGATAAATTATAGTACTGTAAATTGGCAAATTTAGATCTTGTCAAAATATACATAGATCTTAATTTCACCTTCCTAAATACTCTTTCATTGTATGGCTTGATTGAGAGTAGTTCTGGGCTTTTGTAGTGAGTGAGACATCAAATTCACCCACTCAGTTGCATAGAGAATGCTTAGAGCAGGCAAAAGCTTATTGCTGCTTATTTTTTGTGTTGGATTTTTCAGCAGAATATCTCTTCTGCCCCAAAAAACATTATAACAGACATTAAGATAAGGCATGCATCAAACAAAAATTAAAACATGAGTTGAAATTAATGCAGTTTAGAACTAGACCTTTTGGGGAAATAGTGTTTAGAATTTATTCAAAGTCTGTGGGAGTTTGGTAGAACTGGCCTTTTGAGATAATATGTCAACAATTTGAGAGGTTGAGATCTCTGGATAAAAATATATATATATAATCTTCTTTCCTACAGGGAAATTGCAAGATGGCTTGGGAGAATAAAATGGAATCCAAAGATACATTAACTAAGTAATAAACAGAGGAGGAAAGGTGAAAAGACTAAAGTTATTTGGCTTGTAAAAACCTTAAAATATAAAATGTTGAGGTTAAATTTGACTCAGCATACGAGTAGAACTCTGGAGGAATTTTTAGCTTGTCTGGACATTGAAGAGAGCAGCTCTTATTGTCTGTGAAACAAATAGACTGGAAATGTATGCAGTGATGGTCTGGAAAACCAGAATTTGAGTTATACTGAAAGACAGAATGAGACAAACCTCAGTAGAAGGGACATGCAAGTAGGACTCTCTTATTGGAATGCTTAGCTTTTACTTTCTGCCAGCAGCTGTATGAGGTGGTGGAGGCCCTATCCCTGGAGACATTCAAGGGCAGGCTTGATGAAGCTCTGAGCAGCCTTATCTAGTGCAGGATGTCCCTACTGACTGCAGGAGAGCTGGACAAAATGACCTTTAAAGGTCCCTTCCAACTCTATGATTCTATGTACTATGTGGTTCTTTGGGGCAGAACATAAAGTAGCAATTTTATTTTTTGCTGATGTATTTATTTTTTGTTCAGGTTACACATTTGTTTGATAATGGAGGAACTGTCTTCTTTGCTATTTTCATGGCAATTTGGGGTAAGTATGTTTTTATTTGCCTTGTACTTTTTAGTTCACCCAACCTTTGTATATGATTGTCGGGTAGAGTTAGATTATTGGTCTTGATAAAATCAAAATTCTTCTTGAAATTTTGTCTCAAACTTCTTTCCTCTTTTCAGTAACTTCTATTTCTGTTACAGTAGTTGGTGAGAATAATGCCTTTTATTGTTAATGTAATGAGTGGCTTTAGCGTCTTAATCTTTCAGCCTGAATTTTGTATCATGCAGACAGAAGCCTCTTTTGAGGAAGACACGTAGGTTAATTTACTAATCTGGAGTCAATTTAAAAGTTGTGTCTGCTTGAGAATGCTTAGAAATTAAATTAGATTGTGGGATATAATTAGAGGGAAGTATAGGAAGGATTTGATGTTAAGTGTTTAAAGTAATTTAGCTATTTACATGTGTGGTGCAGTTGATACACCTGAAGAAAGGGATGCCATCCAGAGGCACCTTGACAGGCTTGAGAGGTGGGCCCAAGCCAACCTCATGAAGTTCAACAAGGCCAAGTGCAAGGTCCTGCACCTGGGTCGAAGCAATCCCAAGCACAGATACAGGCTGGGTGGAGAGTGGCTTGAGTGCAGCTCTGTAGAGAAAGACTTGGGGGTGTCAGTTGATGATAAACTCAACATGAGCCAACAGTGTCCACTCGCAGCCAAGAAAGCCAACCAAATCCTGGGTTGCATCAAGAGGAGTGTGACCAGCAGGTCAAGAGAGGTGATTTTACCCCTCTACT
>VZTY01007177.1:433532-443704 GCA_013400935.1 Turnix velox
GAGGGGGATAGATTTAGACTAGACATAAGAAAGAAATTCTTTACAGTGAGGGTGGTGAAATACTGGAACAGGTTGCCCAGAGAGGTTGTGGATGCCCCCTCTCTGGAGGTGTTCAAGACTAGGCTGGACAGGGCACTGGGCAGCCTGGTCTAGTGGGAGGTGTCCCTGCCTATGGCAGGGGGGTTGGAAGTCGATGGTCTTTAAGGTCCCTTCCAACCCAAACTATTCTATGATTCTATGATTCTAAATTCTCAGTATCTCATTACTTTCACTCTGACTTTGCCCACATCATGTTATGGGGCATGGAGCATAGCAGGGCCACTGCTGAGCAGGAGTTACCAACAACAATCTTCCCTCTCCTAGAAGATCACTGCAACAAGAAGATGTAATGGCTCCAACACAAAGTGCGTGTTGGAATTAGCTTTCACTGCTGGAAAGTAGGGAAGGTGGATAATAGAACAAGCAGTAATTAATTTTACCAATGTAAATGTTTGTCTATGTAAACCCTGTGAATATAACACCAGTTCATATATTTACAACTGTTTGAACTCAAGCTAGGGTTTTGCAATCTTAAACAGAGTCAAATGGTACCCAGCAGCTTTATTTACATAAGATGTATGAATAACTATTAATAATTCTAACTTAAGGTGAAGGATGAACAAATGTCACAAATTTTGGAGGCTGGCCTGGTAAAAACAAGAAACAATATACAAACAACAGCAAAACATCAGAGGTACACGAGCATGCACAGACATGCAGAAATCAGATTTTTAAAATTTAACATGTTATAAATAAAACTGGAAGGCACATTTTAATTGCTGGCCTTGATGATATTTCTTCATTGGCTCCTAATGTTGCTGTTGCAGTCTTGAAATTACTAATAATTCATTCTATTAATTCCTAAAATACATTCCACTTGGTTATATGGATACTGATGTAGACAGCTCTGGTAGCTTCTTAGTATCTTTTCATCTCTGTTTTCAAGCTCTCCTTAAAGAGAGGAAGAGCTCTTTTCATTTGCATCTGAGGGCAAGGTTCAAGTGTAAGGAGGAATTTTTGCTCATATGATTTTTAGGAAATATGGTATAATATATGCTAAGGAAGGTGAAAGCTGAACATTACATTTCAAGGAGCAGAGTGATACTAATACAGGTGAATATGTCTCTGACTGCCAATCTGCTGCCTGGTGCACTGGATATAATGTTAGAAATCAGGGTCTGGTTTGGATGCAGACTTTGCCATCCATGTGTGCACTCAATCCTGAAATCTTTTAAATACTTTGAGTGAACCAGGTATTTATTTCATCTGCAGTGTAACATCTGCTGTTGTTTCTCTCTGGTGTGTGGGTGTGTGTAGTTTGCATATCAAATGAAATCTTATTACAACAGTCACAGTCAATCAGTGAGATAAATCCATCAAAATGATCCACAGTCTCCACACTAAGTAAAGCATTTTAACATAGTACCAGGCATGTATCCCATGTGAGTAGATCTTTTCTCTACACTTTATTTTGTTTATTCTCTGCCTTTTCAGATATGTCTTTTTTATGTTCTTTCTTTCTAGTTAGACATATCTGGTAATTGCAAACAAATAATCTATGCCATTATTTGTATCACAGTGCCATAGTTTTACTCTTTAGCTGGACAAAATCAAACCACAGTTTTTAGGATATCTATATCCTGGTCTAGTGCAAGATGTCCCTGCTTGCTGTAGGGGGACTGATCTAGATGACCTTTGAAGGTCCCTTCTGACTCAATGCAGTCTATGATTTAGTGATTCTACATATGTGGCAGAGATAATTCCTTTCCTTCCATGTTAAGTACTCTTTCTACCTAACCTGTACACAAAGCTTTTACATCTTTTCTGTAGATCCAGCCTGAAATGCAAACAACAGATCAGTTTGATGGAGGAATAGAAGCTTCTCTTGTCTTTTTCTCTTCAATTTTGACACTGTGTCATCATAGTCAAAGGTTCAGTGTAGTCTGTGTTACTCAGTAGTTCCATTCTCTCCTGCAAACATTAACCTCTGAGTAATCCAAGTAAACCTGATTCTTTTTGTCGTGTTCACTGAGGAAAGTGCTAATGTAGAGTGTGGAAAATAATACCCTGAGTCATTTATCAGAGAGGAATTACATTTGGACAGAATAATTTCACCTCATGCTGGTTAGACATGGGATTTTTTTTTATAGCTGCAAAGTTTCATTGCTATTCTAGTGGGTCCATTCTTGACCAAAGTTACACAAGGCAGAATTTTATGTTGGTGCTGTATGTCTGTGTTATTCCTAAGAAAGTAAGTACAGTAACCTTCCAGGAAAACCTTAAGTTGATGACTTAATTACGAAGTGGAAGAAGGATGCTCTTTCACTGGCCCCTGCTTGTTGTGTACTGATGTTTCCTGTGATTTTTTTCCCTGTCTTTGTTTGCACAGCAATGGCTGTGAGATAACAGCTGTCAGATTGTTTTGGGAAAATTGGAAGGATGTAGATAACAAGTGAGAATATAACCTGGAGCAAACATTATGGTGAAAGGTGGGGTGGTGTCATGTCAGCCATAGGGATGCTGTCGGGTGGACTCCCTGCGTTGTCTCCCTCTGCCCTGTCTGCTGGGTTGGTTTTCTCATCTGATGCACATCCAAAACTTAGGTCGTATGGTCCAAGTGCGTTGTCTAGTTGGAGAACTGAAATGATAACGTGAATCTTTTTTTTATATATTCTCTGAAATAATTTTATCCCCACGTGCTGGGTCCTTCACAGCTTTGTTCAGCAGTCCCTCACAGCTAAGTCTTGGTAACATCTTTCTTACATGTAGAAGAACAAGAGATGAAAGCTCTGATTCATGATCTTGTGAGGATAACACATGTCCTCCCTGTGACGCCTATTCAGGACGACGTGGGTGTTGACTTTCAAAGCAAATTTAAATCTGATGTTCTGGCAGCTCTCAGCTCTTGCATTTGAGCCAGAAAAGCCGTATTGCCAGTTTTTTATTTTGATCACATTTTATATGAGGAAAAAAAAATGTGTTTTGCCTCTCAGTGTTTGTTTAAACATTTAAAAATAAAGTCCAGGAACATGAGACAAATGTTTGGACTGCGTGGTTACACTTTAATACAAGTTTATACATATTCATGGAGATGACAAAAGCAATCTTCTATTTAAACCTCTTGAGAATATTTTTACTCCTAGAAGCAGATACATCTTCCCTCATCCTATAATTGAATTTGGATGAGCAAGGAATCGAGCCTTTTGCAGTTGATCAAAGTTTGGGAGAGCTTTTGAGCCATAGTTTTGAGTTTTCCTGTAACTGTTTGAAAAGATGCTCAGTAATACTAGATGCCATATGTCCTGATGTTTTGGAGGTTAAAATATAACTTATATGGGGGGGACACAGAGCTCAAGGGACAACTGGTTAAGCCAAAATTTAAAAATAATAATGAACTTGTGGTTAAAAACTGGTTTGACTGGAATAATTTAGTAAGACCAGACTATAAAAAAAAAAGACCAGAAATAAAAAAAAAGTTCTTGTGGAAAATACTTGTGCTTTTCCTTACCTGGATCATTTGTTGTATCATCGTAAAGCCGTCTGTGGGAAAATGACTCAAACCTTTTCTTACCAAATATAAAATATCCAACCAGACCAATTAATACAGATCCCAAAATGGCTCCTACGATGACACCAGCTATCACTCCTCTTCTGTTGGTTTTCTCTAGGAGAGGGAGAAAGAATGACAGTTGAATGAGAACAATAGATTTATAAGCTCAGATACTTCACTTTATATAGCTTTATAGCAGTCAAGGGCTTTGTGGGATGAGACTTTTCACCATGGATCTGAAGCACTTACAGACTGTGACTAAGCCAACTGTGTGAAGGAAATAGACATCTCCATCCTTGACTTCAAAGAGAGTAACTCAGCTTAAAAGAGGACAAAACCAAATGGAAAGCTAAAGGAGTTTTTACTAAAAAACCATAATTCCAGGTTTAATTATAGAATAAACCTATGTCCTTTTTATTGAAGCATTAATTGTTCTTGGAATGCAATTATTTGTAAGCAGTTAAGCCAGCAGTTAGAATTGCAGCCTCTGAGTATGAAGTGACCAAGTTTTAGCATACCAGTAATTGAGAAGACATGGTAAGAAACCCAGCAATGCTGTCTGTGCCTGTTCTGTGTGAAGAAGGTTTTCCAAGGTTTTCCTCACTGTTCATAAAACTCTTCTTCAAAGTTTCAAAATTTCTTGGAGATTGAACTTGCTGTGCCACCCCCCTTCCTTTTTAGTCCTGTTATCTTAAAATCAGGTACATTGTATTAGAACTATGATGGGAAACACAGAAGTGTGATTTTCCTTCAGTTCTTAGTACAAAGTGTACTCATCTGGATGTGATGGATATGCTTTTCAGTCCTATCTTGAAAGCTAATTAATGGCAAAAAATTACTGTGTCTTCTAATCTTCTCCTTTCTTTTACTGAAGACCTGATTCAGAGCAGCAGGATAGAAATGCCATGACAGTTTTGTGCTCTATTGTTTTCCCACGCATACTCCTCTAGATAATTAAATGCATAATGAGTAATTCCTTTGGAAGTAGTTATAAGAAGTCATCTTTGGTCACAGAAGTTTCTGAACTTAAGTTGACATGTTCTACGTTTATAATGATATTTCTGCTTTTCACACTCCTGTGTGAAAATGTGAATGGGCAGCACCTGTCATCAGGTTCCTCCGCTCATGGAAGTGTTAAACAAGAAAACAGAAAATAATTTTAAAAAATATTTTTACTTCAGGTTTGTGTTTGCTTTAGTCTGTACTAGGTCACAGTAGGAACTAGATACCACGTATCAGTAAGTCTTCTGTTTATTCAAAAAAAAGGTTTGATTTCAGCATGATGGTTTCACTAAAACAGTTGGATTTTAGTTACTTACACTTACCTTCATTAGGATGTTCTGAATTAGATGATGCGGTAGAAGGGTTGCTAAAATTATAGTTCAGCTCTGTTGTCTCCTGGGTGGGTCTGAGGTTTGGTGTAGGGCTGTCCTTGTTTGTCACAGATGATGTCAATGTGACACTGGTGGGGACCAACGCAGTAGTGCTGTCTGAAGGGTTGTCACTGGTCAGCACTGCAGATGAAGGGGTGCTGTAGGTGACTGTGAGGTTACTTGTTAGCAATGTGGAGGTGACACCAGCTGCAGCATTTTCTTTCACTCCAGAAAAACCACCCATTGATGTAAATGTTGCTGGAGTCATTGGACTTGTGAAGTTTGTGGCAGAGTTAGTTATTCCACCTTTTGATACCATAGTGACAACTGAAGATGAAATGGTGCCATCAGTGGTGCTCAGGGGCATGCTCTTTGGCTGGTTGCTCATCTTTGCTCTTTCCATTACATTGTCTGTGGCACTGGCAGCTGCTGGTGCAGTATGGTTGGTGCTAAAAGGACTTATGGCAGTAGTCAGTGGCAGAATGTGTCTGTGTGAAGTTGGTTGCACCATAGACAGGTTGTGATCTGTGACTGAGCCATTTCCATTATTTGTTCCATTTACTCCTGTCCCTTCAGAATTGCATTTGTTCCACTGCAGCCTTACAAGCAGGAAAACAAAAATCATTCCGCAGGAGGGCTGCATCATGTTGACATTGACGTTTGATTCGTTATATGGAGGACCTGTAAGAAATTAATTTTTCTATTATTTCATTTGCAAAACAAAGCTTCTCAGTTAAGACCCAGATGAGCCTGTAAAAATTCCGGTCTCAAATGATAGAATCCTCCTTTGTATTCTGGAGTGTCAATGACTTAAAGAATGACCTAATACAATACTGATGATCAACAAAAGTACAAGAAAAATTGCATGTTTCTCTAAACAGGCCTTATACTCAGAGGGGAATAATTCAAATCCACTTTTCTGTAGAATGAAATAATGATACATGCTTGGCTGGCATGCTTAAGGCAATGTTTTCTGGGCAGGGAACAACTCCAAGAGCGGGCTAAAGAGTTTTGCCCTGTTAAGAAGAAGTATAATTGTAACAATTAATCCTGAAAGCTGATGGATAATGTTTTGTGACCTTGAGCAATGAGAGTCATAGGAATGCTGCCAGGAGCAAATAGAAAACTAAATCAGTCTAGGGATTATGGATGATGTTGAATTTGTGTGTAAATTTCCTGCAGGAAACTGGATATTATGCATTAGTTTTTCAGATGTAGGTCTGATGAGTTAAAACATACTGAAGTCACTTGATGGTGGCAGGCAGGCTGTTCTGTGGCTGTGGAGTTTTGACAGGAGGCTTTCAGTTATCTCTATGAGACAGACTGAGATCATGCCACACATAACCTCTCGTGAATGCAGTATAAAATGCATAGCTACTTACATCTACAGCATTGTTAATTAATCAGGTGTCCATGTACATGTATATGTACTTTGTCATCTCAAAAATGTGCACACCTGGAAAAAGTAGCTATTTCTTTCATATTCAGCCTCTCCTCCTACTGTCTTATGCTTTTGCATGTAGGTGTTTTGTCTGGGTTTCTTTTTTGAGGGGAGATGATGGGGGGAGTTGTGTTCTTTAGTTTGTTGGATTTTTGTTTTTTGGGGTTTTTTTTTCAGTTAATTGTGCAGTTTCCCCAGATTTCCTGAACACAGCCCAGCACCTGCCACAGGTAACTGTAGTGTCTGCAAAGACTCTGTAACTGTCAAGAAAATAATCCTGTCAATAATACAATCATCTGAACTATGAATCTGAAGAACATTCTTTTGCATGTCAATAAACTGAAGAGTACCCTATTCCTCTCCCTTACAGCAATGATAAGAAAATAGTGTCATTTACTTAGTAAAGGCTGACATGATAAAAATTACTAATGGCACTTCTTTGTTTATTGTGGTCTGGAGTAACATGTTCAGATTTGCAGTTCTCTCACACTTAACTACACCTTGTAAACCTCATAAATCAGATTGTTTTAACCTTTCTGGCAGTAATCCAAAACCAGATAGAACAAACATTAAAACAAAATATAGAGAATTTATACTCTAGAATTCAGAAAGAAGCAACAGCAAGCAGTGGTCACAGAAATACATTGGATCTTTGCTCCTGTGGCTTTTTTCTCGTTTTTGTTCAATCTTAATTGAGATTGTCCTCCAAGGTTGAGGTACTTCTAAATTTAATAAGCAATGAATATTACAAGTTTAAGTGTGTTTTAGGTTTTTTGTACTAAGAAAATAATTTGTAGGTTTTTAGTGAATTGAAGAGAGAAATACGAATTGTAATTCTGTAATTAATTTTTTCCTTCTGTTGCTAAGAACCTGACAAGTATAGGCACACTAGCTGGGCTTCCTAACTGTGTATTTCCTGTTCATTTTTGGAACTCAGTAAAAACGAGGACAATGTAGCAACACCTTTTCTTACAGAAATTTGGTATAAAGTAGCATATAGAGAATACTTCCCTTCATCACCACCCGCATTCCAAATGAGCTCTGAACTGACTCGTCAAGTGAGCATAGATTTTCTCAGAGTCAGAAATAATAAGTTAAAGGAAGAATTGGAGTCTAATTCTGTCATTGCTTATGGTTCCTGCTTCTCTGCTTAATAGGTGATTTCCAAAATCAATTTTCCCCATTGAAAATAATTTTCTATTATTTTATCAGAAATACGCTCTTAAGTAGAATTTGTCTGTGTCAGGTCCACTAATCAGCATAAAAACCACCTCAGGCTTACCTTTGGGCTCTACAAAGAACCTGTTGAGCTGCTGCTCTGTCCCCGAGCATTCAGGGTCTGGTGAGAATTGCAGGGATGATGAAGGTGTCAGCAGTGGGGAAGGCGGTGAGGTGAGGCCACCTGAGGTGGGGCAGCCCTTGGCCAGGAACCAGCACGACCGACCTCGCTGCCCTCTCCACCCGCCTCCCTCTGTCATCATAGAGTCCACAAAAAATTGCAGTATTTAGGGTGCAGTTGGGTAGGCTGTGCTTATTGCCTAATCCTGTGGAAGTCTTTGAACTGGGATTTCAGAAGGGTGAGTGTTTTCTGTAAACTGTAGAAGCTGTTGTTCCCCTTGCAGCTGTTCATTTAACAAAAGATAGGTTTTCAGTACCACAGAGTTTGCTATGGTATGCTTTGTGAAATTAGAACTGGAGAAGGTGTGTCTTCTGCAAAATCAAGCAGCAAAATTAGTTCTATTAAGAAAAACGTGCTGCTAGGAATGGGTCTGATCCTCTCTCCAAATACTTTCACAGTTAAAGTAATTTCAGATAATAATGGCAATTGAAGCTTTCTGAACTTCCCAAATGTCATTATTTTTTCTTTGATGAACATAACTGGTAGGGGTCTGAACGTGACAGCTCTTAATCCTCACTTTAATTTTTGTATAAAAATACTGAATAAAAGTAAGAATGAGGAAATCAAGCATGTCATATATAGCTTCTTATATGCCAATCTAATAAACTTGTACATTTTTTTTTAATTCTTTAGGTATATTTACTCTAGGCAGGTATGTGGTGAAGAGTGACTCAGAAACGTTCCTGTATTATGTGACTGTTGAAGTGGAATGTCACAGTGTTGTTTTCTGTTTCCACTTTAAATTTTTCAGAGATCAAGCACAAATACTGTTTTGTAACTTCTCAAGATAAGCATTGAGGTTATGGCATGTACAGGAGGTGTTTGTATCAGAGGAACTGGTGCTGTTTTCATGAAAATATTGCTGGGAACAAGTAGAAGGCTTTCTGTGAAATGAATCAAGTCCTAACCTCTGTACTTTTAGGGAAGTGAATTGTTTATGTGGCATGAGATGGGGTCATCTGGGAGAGGAGAGAGTATGGAGTCTGATATTATGGGAGTGGTTTTGTTTGGAATTCAGGAGATTTTCTCCTGTATGCATCAACAAGCTTCCAGCTCGTACTTGTTGCTGTGTCTGGGTGGACGTGCACCTCACAGATTCACTGTAAGATCTGACAACGAGCACCACGATTTTGTGCCCAAATCTGGATCTCAGGCAGAATTAACTAAATCATAAGTGATATCCTGGGGTCAGCAGTATGCTTCACACCAGCATGCACACATTCTAGAATCATAGAATGTGTTGAGTTGGAAGGGACCTTCAGAGGTCATCTTGTCCAACCGTCCTGCAGTGAGCAGGGACATCCTGCACTAGATCTTAGGTCCATGCAGCTTCCATGGAGTGCAAGTTACAATGTTTCCAGTGTGCTTGTTTATATTATAAGGTAACTTCCCATTTTCAGATTAATCAGGCCACATGTTAAAAAAAAAAAAAGCAGGGACATCTTGCACAGGATCAGGTTGTTCCAAACTTCATCAAGCCTGATCTAGAATAGCTTCACGGATGGGGCCTCACCACCTCTCTGGACAACCTGTTCCAGTGTCTCACCACCCTGATGTGGTACTGAGAAACCATACATATGTCTACATATATGAATAAATATATAATATTGGAAAATAGAAAGAACTGTATTTCTGTTAAGGCTTATACAGTGATGTGAAAGCCATACCCCTCCAGTGTTGCCCTCAGCCTCAGCTTGGAGCTTGGGAACCTGCACTCCCTCCCTCCCTATTAGCAGTTTCCTTCATCTGTTGGGAAAAGTGAAAGCTGAGTGACTTAATGGCTGGTGGAAGATGCTGGCTCAGTTCTTGGCTGACCCTGGCACACCTGTAGTAGCATGGCAGGATGCTGGTGCTGAGTCCTGGAAGGCAGAAGCCCAGTACTCTGGGAGCTGTGTCCATATGGAGAGAAGGTGCAGTGTTCTCCAGGAACAGAAATGAGGTGAAGCTCTCATTCAGCTTTTAGCCTGCAGTTTCTGTTCTCAGTAGTAGGTGTGGTACTGGTTTGTTTGCTATAAAGGAGTCTGACAGAGTAACACTGAAGAGGTAATTGAGCAGAGTATTCAGAAAGGGGCCTGGCTGACCATAGCAAGACTCTGGGGAGAGACAGAGTAAGAGTCCTGCAGCTCCTTACAGAAAATGCTCTTTGCCATACATATTTAGGGAAATAAACACATCATTTGTTCTGATGCAAACAAATAATTTGCAAGAAATATGCTCACATAATAGTGTCTTGGTTTTGTCTGTCTGTCTCTCTCTCTTTCCCTCTCTCTCTCTTTCTCTCTCTCTCTCTTTCCCTCTCTCTCTCTTTCCCTCTCTCTCTCTTTCCCTCTCTCTCTCTTTCCCTCTCTTTCTCTTTTTTTCTCTTTCTTT
>VZTY01007177.1:443779-591879 GCA_013400935.1 Turnix velox
CTCTCTCTCTTTCCCCCTCTCTCTCTTTCCCCCTCTCTCTCTTTCCCCCTCTCTCTCTTTCCCCCTCTCTCTCTCTTTTCTTCTGTTTCCCTCTCTCTTCCTTTCTTAACAACAGCTATTCCTTTCTTGTTTTTTGATGACAGTGAACTTTTGTTATATTTCCTGTCTCAACACTCAAACATCATCCTGTTTGTCTTTTGAGAAAGGTTAAGAACTGTGTGAAGCACAGAGATTTTAGTCCTTCATCGGTGCAGGTATTGGCAGTGTAACAATAGTAATTCTAAGGTAACTTAAATAAGAATTAAACTTTTGGAACTTCCAAACTTTATAGACTTTTTTAAGAATTCAAGTGAGTCTGGAAGACATGCTTTAGTGAACAGATAAAGCTGGGGATCCGGCCTCATCTGCTTCACCTAGATGGATTATTTTCTTAAATTATTTCATTATCAAATAATTCATCTACATAAGTAACATAAAATACATCATTTACTATTCATATTACACCAAAGCCTATTAGTTGTGCCGTACCAGAGCC
Organism: Turnix velox; assembly: GCA_013400935.1. Classification (NCBI taxonomy): domain Eukaryota; kingdom Metazoa; phylum Chordata; class Aves; order Charadriiformes; family Turnicidae; genus Turnix; species Turnix velox. The sequence goes on from VZTY01007177.1 coordinate 444,315, forward strand.
TGGACTTAGAGACAGATCTTGTTTTAAATAAGGAAGTTATCTCAGATCTCTGGGCACAGTCAAGAATGAAATAAGTAGCATTATAAGATCTGTGTATATTCAATTGTGGATGCCATTATGCCATGTCTGACCAGTATTACTACAGCCACCTCATTTTATTTCCAGAACTTCAGTAGCTATTTACACAAGCTAAAATATTTCCCATTCTGAAAAAGCTGCATGTTCTTCAGTAGCCCACCTTTCCCTATTCTTTCCTTTTTCCCCTTTAGTGGGGAAAATAAACCTACTAATTCAATCGCTTAGTTTCAATTTCTCTGACTCAGGTATTTGAAGTCAGTGGGATTTAAGATAATTTTATTTCTAGTAACTGTGGCACTTCCAGAATTTCTATTACCTTCAAGTGTAACTGAGTGAATTATTTGTGCAATTCGACATGGCACCTTTGGGAGGGGGTTAGTGGGTATCTTGGGTGTGATTCCTAGAGCAGCTGTAGACACAGAGAAACACCCAGCACTGTGTTTCACATTGTTTCATTTTTCTGTTTGGGGTTTGGGTTTGGTTTTTTTTTTCATGTATGAAAGTATTGTTGGTTTTATGTATAGCACAGGCTTATATTGCACCTGAGTCCTTGCCTGTCAAGAAGGGATATCTCTTGCAAGGCAGTGTCTTCTGTAACATTTCTCATGCTGCACTGGTTGGGATGGCACTTCCAGTGACATTGAGAAAAGGTTGTTTCACCCTTGGATTACTCAAATGCAAACCCCACTGCTGCTTAAATAGGAGACCCATCAGCTGTTCTGGTTAGCACCATCCAAAGTCTAAATCTTTGATGAAGACAAGATCGATGCTTGGAAAAACAGAAGGTCGTCTTACCTAGAAATCATCCTACCTAGAAAAATTCAGGGACAAGTTCCTTCCATTCAGCCATCCATTATTGATAGGTTTGGTGAAAGTGAAATTCTGCTGAATTCCAGTCATTGTCCATTTATGAAGTACATTAGAGGGATCATGTATGTGTGTATATGTATATATGTATATTAAGTAATTATAACTATTAGTATAGTATGTATAAACCCAATGAGATGTTAAACGTAAAAATGAAATGTAGAAAGTGGTAGGTATGTGAGACCATCCTGTTCAGTTTGAGTTAGAAATCCTCATTCTGAGCATTTGGCTTGCTAGATGGAAGGAAGTTTGCTTACTCCTCCAGGGAACAATTGAGCAATCCCACATTTTTTCAAGAATTGCACCAAAATATGATGTCTGGCTTCAGTGGCAAACTAAAATGTTTGGAAGACTTGGGGTTATTTATTATTTGCAGTTATTTTTATATGACCTACCAAAACCACTTAATACATGGAGAATCTCATTATAATCTCACACATAGATTAGAAATAACAGTTTTAAAACATTATTTAGTAGTGAAGGTACTCCATTAGAAAGCTATTATAGCTAGGAAAGAATTGAGATTGTCTTGATTAAATCTGAGCTAAAATTAGGTCATTACTAGTAGATAATATTGTCTATCCATGTACTTGTTTCCTCAAGGAGAGATTTTTAAGCCATGTATGTTTTGAATGAAATTAAAAACAAAATTAAGATCTAAAAGGGCTGAAATTATCTATGCTGTCAGGGGCCTATCTCTGTAGAGATACATCAAATAGGAAAAAAATTATCCTTAGATAAGCATTATAAAACATTGTTCAAATTGTAATGATTATCCTGAAGTTATTTACAGTTTTGAGATTTTGTGGGGAGAACAGACAGATAGATAGCAGCTAGTGATAGTGATCATATTGATGATTTTCTTGAGATCTGTGTGGCCTTCTTGGTGTCTTTTCCATAATTAAAATGTAATTGATGATTTTTACAGCTACAGTCTTTCTAGAGTTTTGGAAAAGACGGAGAGCTGTACTAACCTATGACTGGGACCTCATTGACTGGGAAGATGAAGAGGTAAGATTAAGTAAATCTGTGAAACTTGCTATCAGCATGATTTAAGTGTAAATATCAATACTTATTTTATATGTCAGTTATCTGAACTTGTAATTCAAATTGTACTTGCATTTATAAAACTGATTGTGGAATAGACCTGAACTATACACCGATACTTTGTCTTCTGCAATTAGCATTACAATTCCAATTATAAGGCTACATTTATTAAAAGTATCCTTCGAAAAAATGAGTGAAAATACTGCACATAGAGAAGAGCTACTACACATGTCAGCACAGGTGCCTCTCAATTCTAGGGTTTCTTATACTGGGAGTTTTTAATTCTGCTTAAAGCAAGGATCAGGACAAGCAAAGGGACAGGAACTAGATTAAACATCCTTCTGAGAGACATAACTTAGACTTTTTCATTCTGTTATCAGCATCAGCAATGTTAAAAATCTTTTAGTTTATAAATCACGAGTGAAGAGATCTGTAATTTAGCTGGATCAGTGATTCAGCTGAAGTTTGAGTCAATAAAGACTTTATCATACTTGTGTTACAGCCTTCCCCAGAAGCGTAGGTACAGGCTGGTGGCTTTTAATAAATACTTTCATATCATAAAAGGCACCATCATCATTGGCATTAATTTATAGTTTTCTTGCCAGCTTCTTCAGAGAAACTAGTCTTTAAGTCAGTAGTATAACCCATGATACTTTTAATACCCTGCTGCAACAGGGAAGGCTGTTACAGTCTATTTTCTTTGTTGGTCTCTGGTGCTATTTCCACGGATTTTCAAAAGAGCAAATTGTTTGGATCTTTGTGTTGGAGCATTATAAAAAAATACAGATTTTCTACTTGATAGCACATACTTGTCTGCTTTTTTTGATACATCAGTGAAATAAGCAGTACAACAAAGGGAATTTTGCCTGTCATTCCAGGAGGAGCTGCGCCCCCAGTTTGAAGCTAAATATTCCCAAGTGGAGAGAGTGAACCCCATCACAGGAAAACCTGAACCTTTTCAGCCTTTCCCTGATAAGCTCAGCCGACTGATGGTGTCTGTCTCAGGAATATTCTTCATGGTAATGTTTAATTATATTGGAATTGCTGTAGCCTTTAAATGAGGGCATTCATTAAGATTGGTGGATTTACATCATACAGGCAGAACTGATGGTCTCAGTCTTAAAGCTTGTTTGGAAACTCTTTTCTTTTAAAAGATTCATTAATTAAGTATTGCTGTAAAAGAATCATAGAATCATAGAATAGTTTGGGTTGGAAGGGACCTTAAAGACCATCGACTTCCAACCCCCCTGCCATAGGCAGGGACACCTCCCACTAGACCAGGCTGCCCAGTGCCCTGTCCAGCCTAGTCTTGAACACCTCCAGAGAGGGGGCATCCACAACCTCCCTGGGCAACCTGTTCCAGTATTTCACCACCCTCACTGTAAAGAATTTCTTTCTTATGTCTAGTCTAAATCTATCCCCCTCTAATTTATATCCATTGTTTCTAGTCCTCACATCCGATATTATGTTAAAAAGTCCTTCCCCTGCCTTTCTGTAGGACCCCCTCAGGTACTGATAAGTTACTATCAGGTCCCCTCTGAGCCTTCTCTTCTCCAGGCTGAACAACCCCAACTCCTTCAGCCTGTCCTCATAGGGCAGTTGCTCCAACCCTTTGATCATCTTCGTGGCCCTTCTCTGGACCCTCTCCAATAGCTCAATATCCTTCCTGTGTTGAGGGCTCCAGAACTGGATGCAATACTCCAGGTGGGGTCTCACCAGTGCCGAGTAGAGGGGTAAAATCACCTCTCTTGACCTGCTGGTCACACTCCTCTTGATGCAACCCAGGATTTGGTTGGCCTTCTTGGCTGCGAGTGCACACTGTTGGCTCATGTTGAGTTTGTCATCAACTGACACACCCAAGTCTTTCTCTACGGAGCTGCACTCAAGCCACTCTCCACCCAGCCTGTATCTGTGCTTGGGATTGCTTCCACCCAGGTGCAGGACCTTGCACTTGGCCTTGTTGAACTTCATGAGGTTGGCTTGGGCCCACCTCTCAAGCCTGTCAAGGTCCCTCTGGATGGCATCCCTTCCTTCAGGTGTATCAACTGCACCACACAGCTTGGTGTCATCTGCAAATTTGCTGAGGGTGCACTCGATCCCACTGTCCATATCTCCTACGAAGATGTTAAATAGCACTGGTCCCAGTACTGATCCTTGGGGAACACCACTCGTCACTGGTTTCCACTTGGACAATGAGCCATTGACTGCAACTCTTTGAGTTCGACCATTCAACCAGCTCCTTATCCAGCGAGTGGTCCATCCATCAAACCCATTCTTATCCAGTTTGGAGACCAGGATGTCATGCGGGACAGTGTCAAATGCCTTGCACAAGTCCAGGTAGATGATGTCAGTTGCCCTTCCTTTGTCCACCGATGATGTTACTCCATTATAGAAGGCCACCAAATTGGTCAGGCATGATTTGCCCCTGGTGAAGCCATGTTGGTTGCCTCCAATCACCTCTGTGTCACCCTCCATGTGTTTTTGCAGCCCTGTTAGGAGGATCTGCTCCATGACTTTGCCAGGCACAGAGGTGAGACTGAACAGAAAATAAATGTTATCCAGTATTTTTCTTCTCTCAAAGTCTGCTTAAAAACACAAATGTCATCACTGCAAATGCATGTTCATTTGTTAAGGCAATGGGAATTACTTATAAGATGACTTATTTTATTGCAATCCCTCTATTCTTCAACACTTATCTGTAGATTTCCCTGGTCCTCACTGCGGTGTTTGCAGTTGTGGTGTATCGTCTGGTGGCCATGGAACAGTTTGCTTCTTTCAAGTGGTATTTCATCAAGAAGTATTGGCAGTTTGCAACATCTGGCACTGGAGTCTGCATCAATTTTATGATCATCATGTCACTCAATGTTGTAAGTCTTCTTTTAAAGGAGGGATCCATTTTAAAGAGTAATTTTTCAGTAGCATAAGTGTTCTTGCACAGTGATGAAGCAGTGCCTTTCAGGGGCTTTCCCTCTTCTAATATTTTCTCTTTTTCTCTACAACTTGTCACTACTCGTCTTTGCTTATTTTATCAAGTCACAGTAGTACTATTGCTTTCTACATGTGCTTTTTTTTTTACATTACCTTTTACAGTAGGTCTCTCATCTGAATGGAACTACATCATTTTCTTGGCTGAGAATTTTCTGTGGGTTTTTTTGATCACTTTGAATGACTATTTTTTTTAATAGAAGATGCAGCTGTGATATTGGCATTGCACAGCCCTTGAACCACTGTGCTACAAAAATTTGGTTTAATCTTTTCCTATCATATAAAAGCACAGGTTTAATCATTTGCTCTGGTGGCACAATATACATTGATATAAACTTTATTCCTTCCACTGCAATGTAATTTATCATTTTTCTGTTAAGGAAAAATAGCATACTTACATTGATTCTTATTTCTGTTTCAGGTATATGAAAAGGTTGCTTATCTCCTGACAGACTTAGGTATGTAGGTCTTTACTAGTGGTATAGTTCCTTCTAGCTTTGGTATGTATCTTTATATTTCTGTAAAATAAATGTTTGAAAATTTTATCCATGCATAGTACAATCCTGACATTCCTCTAAGCCTGTGGGAAATATCAGAGGAAAAACTGATATGGCTGTTTCACTAAAGAAATAGTAGGAAAGAAAGGAATTCATATTATGGATCTACGTTTTTATGCTTTGTATAAAAAACTGTCATCTTACAATGGAACAAAAGTAAAAACGTATTCTTTCTTAGTTTGCTAACACATAGAGGTAAAGCTTTGTACAAAAAAAAAAAAAAAAGAAAACAACGGCAGCATTTGAGATCTCCTACTGTGGGAATATGTTACCCTTCAGTATTTCTTCTTTTTTCCTCTTTTTTAGCCCTTGTCNCAAGAAAGGGAAAAACTTTGTACAAAAAAAAAAAAAAAGAAAACAACGGCAGCATTTGAGATCTCCTACTGTGGGAATATGTTACCCTTCAGTATTTCTTCTTTTTTCCTCTTTTTTAGCCCTTGTCCCAGTACTCAGTTCATTTTGCCACAGTTTAGACGTGAGCTTGCTGCTTAAATTTAACAGCTCCCTCTTCTGGTTAAAGTATTGAAGAGCATGCAGCAAACAAGATGTTCAAAAGTCTAATAGTTTCAGATAACAGCTGAACAGGTTAGACTCAGAATGAATAGTCACCTTATTTTAACAATAAGAATTTTTTTTAGTATTTTCACACCAGAATGATTTTTATTCCTATTGAACTTTTAAAATATAATATATTGTTTAAGAGCAGGGAATGAGAGTAAACACAATGACTTTCTTTAGGCATACAAGGTGATTTTTCCCAAAATGAAAGAGTATGAAAGAATAAAAGACTTCTTGAATCAAGCATGAGAAAGCATAGGATTTCTGAGCTAACTAGTGCATTCTGCCTTATTTCACGTCAAAGACAGGGAAGACAACTTCTGAGGAGCAAGTGTCCATATGTTAAACTACCATCCCCTATGTTTATATCCACATTTAGTCATCATGAGACCACATTACTAAAGCAGATCAAATTTTTAACTGAAAAATCGACAAAAGTTTCCTTGTTGAATTATAAACAGTTTTACACTTCACAAGCATTGTAAGAGGGAAATCTTGAAGATGAAAGGAGCACTTAAAAGGCAATAAACCTCCTGTCTTTTGATATCTCCTCTCCTGCTTTCTTTGGCAGGCCCTTGCTATTACTTTGCTAATGACAAGTTTTTTTGCTTTTGTTTGTGGGATTTTTATTGTGTTTAAGTTTGGGGGTTTTTTTTAATGAAGATACTTAAAGAGTCTCACTGATTTTGGAGCCTTTTCATGGAATGGAACAGACATCTTCCCATAGAGTTGTCACCTATTCCGTACCAAGAGGCTTTTGTCTCCTATTTCCATGCAGAACCAGCATAGACTGAGCTGTGGCAATGGTTTTGTGACCTGCAGACAGCACTTTGAGGGGGGAAAAAATTAATTGCAACCTGGGCACAACAACTTGAAATTTGCTAGGGCTAACTCCATGTCATTTTTGTTTATAAGGTGTATGCTGTGTCTTTCTGCAGAGCACCCTAGAACTGAATCTGAATGGGAAAATAGCTTCGCCTTGAAAATGTTCCTCTTCCAGTTTGTAAACTTGAACAGCTCCATCTTTTACATTGCCTTTTTCCTTGGCAGGTAAGTTACTGCTCACTGCTCTTAAAGGAAAGCTTGCAGGAAACTCAGAATCCTTGCTATTTTTATAGATTTGAAGACAGTATGGTAACAGTTCAAACTGCTTGATTTAGATGTGAGTCTGTTTCTGAGGAAAATTAATGACTCAACATTAATGTTTTAACTGCATGTGAGGTTTGAACCATTGAAATCTTTACTCTTGAAACTAGACAGTAAAGACCCTTTTTAAGTGGTTATTTTATTCTGATCAGACAATGTTCCTGCAGAGCTTAGAGAATTTCACTTCATGTGGGCAAACAGAAAATGCTGCAGTAAATTCTTGTGTATTGCAATGGCTTATCTTCTTGGAAGTAGATTAGAAATCCTGAATCTCTAACATCTAAAGCCTCTGAAGCTAGGATTTTAGTCCTGGACATAAAGAAGCTTAAGATAACTTGCAAAATTATGGTCCCTGTTTGCATTCTGAAACTACCATATCCTACAGATACCAACTTTAAGACTGTGTGATTTAATGTGTTTATATGTCATGACTATACTTGGTGCATGTTGTGAAACAACTCACACGGGGTGTATTTGGAATGTCCATTAAGAAACAGAAATCTTATTTTCCAGATTTGCAGGCCGCCCAGGGAAGTACAACAAGCTTTTTAATAGATGGAGACTTGAAGAGGTAAGCCAATCCTATTTTGTGCTTTTGTGAAATTTCCACGAGTGAAAAGGAAATGGCTGAAGGACATGAATTACATCCAGTCTGAAAGATTTACCATTCCACCTAAGGGCAGTGAAGAGTAAAGTCTTATTTATAGCAGAGGATGTTTTCCCTTCTTAGTTCACTGTGCTGAGGGACTCTGTGTGAGACACGCAGTTCTTTGTGCCTCTCTGTTGGGGAAGAGCAAACTGGGACAGTCCCTTAATTTAAAGTCACTACATGATTAGAATCTCCTGAAATTTTAAGTGGAGGATATAGGTATACTGCCATCAATCTTTTTTATCAGCTTCTTAAGTTTCTACGAGTCTGAAAATACTGATATAAAAGAAGAAAAATGCTGTTTTCAAGATTTAGCTTGCAAGTGTGTTAGAATTTCACCTTCCTTAATATCAGTAGCCTGCTGAGGTTTTATCTCTGAAAAACAGGTTTCTCCAGTTGGACCTTCGTAGCCACAGAGTAAAATATCATAATTTCATATATTCTATGGTATAAAAAAATTAAATCCAACTCTCGAAGAAATAATATATCTGATGGTTGTTCAACTAAAATCTGTGTTGATATTTCTTTTAACATTTCAGGAGGTCATTGTTTTTCACCAAATAAAAATTAAAGGAATAATTAAATAAATAATAAATTATAAAATCTGTTATTTTAGCTACTGATATATTTCCTTTTCATTTCAGTGTCATCCTAGTGGCTGCTTGATAGATCTGTGTTTGCAAATGGGAGTGATTATGGTTTTGAAGCAAATGTGGAACAACTTCATGGAGCTAGGCTATCCGTAAGTTCAGATGTTGAAATTTGTTTTACAAACAGTGATTGCATTTTATTGTGAATCTGTGACAGAGATAAATGATTTTTCCATCTGAGAGCAAAATTTCCTCTTTAATTGAAATTCATGGTCATCATTAATTGGTGAAAGTAATGAACAGCTGAACTACTGATCTCTGGAAATGTATGTTCAAAAGCTGACAAAATGGGGTTCCTCAGCAGGTTCAAGTTTACATTTCTTACATTAACACCCTCAACTTAATCATCAATGTTAATTTTTTCAGCCTTCTCTGAAGGGTGAGGAGGACTTGCTACTACTGATTATACAAGGCTTGTATTCAGTACTAGCTCTAAGACTAAAAATAGAGCTGTTAGATCCATAAGTGGGTCTACAACTTTCCCATACGTGCTATAGGAAGCATAAATAGTCCACTTTTGCCAAAGTAACTATTTCAAGTACAACACGTGTTTGCAGATTGTTTCTCTTTTTGCATCTCACACACTGTAAGTTTATTCCCAAGGGAAGCATTAACTGCTGTTCTCGGTTAAAGCTTCTCAGGGTATGCTAACCATCTAAATTGTTTATTGTGATTTCATTTTCCATAATACAAACAGAGCTGTTCAGCTGCTCAGGAGAGTAATATACTGAGATTCTTGCAGCTCTCCTGAAACTGTGAGAATATGTTTTCAGTAAGAGCAAAAGGTTGCTCGTCAAATATTAACTTAATCAAAGTCTCGGCCTTGAGAATCTGTCAGAAATATTTATGCTCAAGATGTGCATAAATTCTGCAAATGGGAGGCAGGGCACTGTGCTGCTGTGAGACATGAAGTTCTGAGAAGAGGAAAGCCACTTGAAGCATCAGGTGTCCTGTCTGCTCGGCCCAGACACATCTTTGTTCTGTCTAGGATTTATTTTGGAACAGGCTTTATTGTCCTTTATGGGACAGAGTGTTTAAATTTGACAAAACCAATGTTTGCCACTGAGGCATTTCAGCAGCAAGAGAGATTGAGCTGAACACAAAATTAGTTGGCAAAAAAATAGAAGCCTTTTAATAAAAATATGGACGAGAAAATTATTTTCCACCTTCAGTCTCTCTTCAACAATATCCAGAAACAAGTAACCGCCATTAGTTTCCATTTGTATCAGTATAGTTACTTATGTAACTATAATTTGTGAGACTATTATTACCTAGCTGATATTTGTAACTATTCTGTGAAAGGACCTCCCCACACCAATTGTAATTTTTACAGTCTTAAACACTCACAGTTTCAGCTCTCTTTATTCTCTTTAAATACTGTTTTCCTGTTTGAAGAAACAAAATACCCTGTAGAATATCTAGATCTTTATGTATGTTCAAAGAATAGTATACGTATTGTACTGTTGGTTTGTTGTACTATTATAGAGTTCTTACTGAGCTCTGCTTATTTGGTTTGGGTTTAATAGGATTAAAAGTAAAGCATTATTTACTTTTTTAATATTCTTACTGTGCACATCTTTTTTTTTTTGCCTGTTTTCTTTCTAATTAAGCCATGCAGGTGAATCCTATCAAAAATGTTTATGCAAACAAATTTTATATTATGAAAAGCTTATGTGTATAATGCCTAAGATGCTGTGTTAAAGACATAATCAGAATCATAATGCAGAACTGAGAAATTTTGGAAGTTCCTTGAACTGTATTGTACATAATATTGTAAATATTTCCAGAAAATACCTAATTAAATATTCAGGTGCTATCCAGGTAAAGCTCACTTAATTCAAAACACCACCAGCAAGTATTGTAATCACTGAGCAAGTACAGTCAATAATGCTCTGTTTCTCTGGTAAAGTTTACTCCAGAACTGGTGGGCACGGCGCAAAATGAAGAGAGGAGGGCAGTCAATGGAGCATAAAATTTCTCTACCTCAGTGGGAAAAAGATTGGAATCTGCAGCCTATGAATCTCCATGGCTTAATGGACGAATACTTAGAAATGGGTGAGCAAATTTAGGGAGCTGTTTCTTGAGAAACTGGAACGTGAACAGAACTTTCTCATTTCCGATTTCTAACCATAGAAATGCCTGTTTAGTTTTACAGTTTGGCTTCACCACCATCTTTGTTGCTGCCTTCCCACTGGCACCTCTCCTGGCTCTGCTTAACAATATCATAGAGATAAGATTAGATGCCTACAAGTTTGTCACTCAGTGGCGAAGACCTATGCCTGCCAGAGCAACAGATATAGGTGAGAGAATCTAATTAATGTCTCTGTCAGGTACATCTCTTTGTGCCTCCTTCTGTAAGACTTCATTCAGGTGGAGCCAGTGGTGGCAGGATTGTATGAACATATCTTAATCTTGACAAGCTTTTCAGACTGAATGATTCTTTCTCAATAAGAGAGGAAAACTGTATGACTGATAATGACTTTTATATCACTAGTATGATTTCATAGGATCTAACACAACTACTGTTAAGACCTAATGGCTTCGTTGTCATTTCCTTTGTTTGTAGGTATCTGGTATGGGATTCTGGAAGGAATTGGTGTTCTGGCTGTCATCACCAATGCCTTTGTTATTGCCATTACTTCTGATTACATTCCACGTTTTGTCTATGCATACAAATACGGCCCCTGTACAGATCAAGGATACAGACAAGAGAAGTAATTAAGATATTCTTTTTATATATCCTTACATATTTCAGTGAAGGCACACTTTCATTGCCATCTTTCTGTATTAATACCAGTAATGTTCTACCTTTTTCATCTGTGCAAAACTTCAGAGATGTTAAATCCAAGTAAACTTGGCCATTCCAGAGAGTATGGGAACTAACCCCATAGTTTTAGGAATGGAAAATCATGTCTTCCCTTCTGAATGCATGGAGTGAAGTTCAGTACACATTTTAGCAGTTTGCAGGCTTTTTCTAGATAAACCTTTCTCCCATAGTTCTGGACTGTCTTCTTCCACCACAATCCTACACACAGCTGTATGTTCCTAAATCCTTTTTTATCCCAAGCCTTGTTCACCCTCACCCGTCCTTGCCTGTTCTCTTTAGAACTCATAGAATGGTTTCACAGAATCACAGAATGTCAGGGATTGGAAGGGTCTGCAAGAGGCCATCTAGTCCAATCCCCCTGCCAGAGCAGGAACACCTAGACCAGGTCACACAGGAACACATCCAGACAGGTTTTCAATGTCTCCAGAGAAGGAGATTCCTTAACCTCTCTGAATAGCCCGTTCCAGTGTTCTGTCACCCTTAATGTTCTTTCTCAGATTTCTGTGGAACCTTCTGTGTTCCAGCTTGCAAGCTTCCCCTTGTCCAATCATTGGAGGTCTCTGAGAGGAGCCTGGCTTCATCCTCCTGACACTCACCCTTTACATATTTATAGACATTTATGAGGACACCCCTCAGTCTCCCCTTCTCTAAGCTAAAGAGGGTTGGGTTGGAATTTTTTTTGTCCTCAGAAGCAAAGAAAATAAAATGCTCACACTAGGAGAATATGATTGTTTACAGGATCTATTATATATAGCCACTTTATGAAGAAACTCTGATACTGTATTTGTTCCTTTCAGGTGCTTGAAGGGATATGTCAACAGCAGTTTGTCCGTATTTGATTTGAGTGAACTTGGGATGGGATACTCAGGATACTGCAGGTATGTTTCGATGCTCTCTCTTCTTCAAACGTATGCGTAGACATTATGTAAATTAAATTTAAAACCAGTGTTTTAATTAAAGGCAGAATAGTTTCTTTTTTGCCTGTGAAACCACTAGAGTTCAAGTTTGTTCAACATGAAACTCTCAGGTACAAAGACCTTGTGCTAGGACTCAGTACTAACACCCTGGAAACCTGTGGTATTTTACTCTTACAGGCCATATCTTTCATGCCTTTATGAATTATTTCATTTTGAACTTTCTCCAGCTGCAAATAAGTTTAAAAATTATTATTTCAGCTTTGTTTAGTATCGTGAGTTCTATTAATTAAAATAGTCAATGAAAATTCTTGTTATGACTCTAACCAAGTTAGATTTTGAGCAGTTATGCAAGATGCACACAAGAAATTCTGTGTTAAAATTAAATACAATATGGCACAAGTGCATCCCTTCTGGTTTCAGGTTTAGTTTTACAGTCAGAATTAACCTGAATTGACTAGGAAGCTACAGAGTCATGTTACATTTATGCTGACTGTCTGGAGAAACTCAAGTGGTTATAAGCCAATTTAGAGTCATCAGACTTGAACTTAACACTCCAAGGTGTCAACTTCGTAACGATGAATGGAATTGTTTGCTCTGCATTATTTAAAAAGCACCATCTTATAAGCAGCCCTGTTTAATTGCCCATATTGTAGACTGTTCTCTTTTTCTGTTTCTCCCCTTTTAGCCAGGGATACACTAAAGAGCTCTTCACCATGTTCAGGTTTTTGAGCACAGCCTCACTTACTGGGTGTTTCTTTGCTTTACAGGTACAGAGATTACAGAGCCCCTCCGTGGAGTTCAACTCCATATGAATTCACTCTGCAATTCTGGCATGTGCTAGCAGCGCGGCTGGCCTTCATCATAGTATTTGAGGTTAGTTATGGAAAGAAATTATTCCCTCCTACCCCTTTAAAATTCAAGATGATTCTTTTTTACAGTAGACCCACAGTCAGCAACATCAACTGTTCATTACAGCCAAGAGAGAAAAATAAATCACCCTCCCCTAACGGTTGTCAGTCAGCCACTTCAAATTGAACTAGCAGAGCAGGCACAGACTTTAGAATCCCTCCAAAATCATATTGTCTTAATTATTGTCTTCTAAGTCATGATGGTTCCCAAAAAAATCCTAAAGTTTTATTGGAAAATTAAAAATGCAATTTACATGTACACTGAGTGCAGTTGTTACAGGCTGAAATGTCAGGAAAATGGTACATGATTATAGCCTAATATAAAAGTAGAAATATGTGTACCAACTTTGAAGAAGGTATTACCTACTGTCCAGGAATCCAGTTACTTCAATTACAAACTCTTAACAATTTCTGCTTGTAGAATCATAGAATGTGTTGAGTTGGAAGGGACTCTCAAAGGCCATCTAGTCCAACCTCCTGCAATGAGAGGGCACATCCTGCACTAGATGAGGTTGCTCAGTGCCTCAGCAAGCCTGGCTTTTAATGCCTCCAGGAATGGGCCCTTGACCATCTTCTCTGAGAAACCTGTTCCATTTTCTCACCACACTCATGGTGAACTTTTTCTGACTGTCTAAACTAACCCTGCCCTGCTCTAGTTTCAAACCGTTGCCCTTTGTCTTATCTCTCTGTGCCCTGGAAATCAGTCCCTCCCAGCTTTCCTGTAGACCCCCCTTCAGGTACTGGTAGGCTGCTATGAGGTCTCCTCAGAGATCTTCTCTTCTCCAGGCTGATCAGTCCCTGTTCTCTCAGGTAGGTTGTGTTAGCTAGTGGTATTCAAACTAGCATCTTTTGTAGTCACATCTTCTTTTAATTCAATATCAGTGCCAGTTTTGACGAATACTTTTAGGCCCTAAAATGTGGCTGTAGGAATGAACATTTCTGTATCTCTGAAGCAACGATTTTTGTTCTTCTTTTCAGCACCTTGTTTTTGGAATAAAGTCTTTCATTGCCTACCTGATTCCAGACATGCCCAAAGACTTGTGCGACAGAATGAGGAGAGAGAAGTACTTAGTGCAGGAAATGATGTACGAGGCTGAACTGGAGCATTTGCAGAGAGAAAGAAAAAAGAATGGGAAACAGTATCACCATGAATGGCCTTAGTTGCTTCCATGCTGCAGCAAAAACACTGTTTGGGAATTGAATAGTGCAGTTACAAAAGGAGTCTGGTATCAGTATATCAGATTGGTTGTGTATATATGCTCTTGCTCAGCCGTACAATGCAGGCTTTAGTGGGAACAGGAAAATCAATGCTTCCAATAAAGAAGATGAAGAGCCTTACCTGTAACAGGTCTGTGGCGAGCACCAAGAAGAATTTGCACTCAGGAATGTGCAAACAGATTAGAAATTTGGACATAACAGTTTTAAAAAAGGCAGTTAATTTTCATGCTGTTCGTGAAGACAATAACAACATAATGAAAATTAAAAATTACCTGTAAACTTATACAGCAAAGGCATGACTAAAACCAACTTACATGATATCCACTACTTTACAGCTTCTGGTTGCTCAGCTCCATCTGTAATGCCTCTGAAGAAACAAGCAATTGTTGCCTTTGTGGCCGTAATTTGATATGAACAATCCTTCAGGCTTACTGTTTTGTCAGATTTGTCCTAGTCTCTTGTTGAGATTGTGGATGTGGTCCTTCCCTAAAACAGGGGTCTGTGGCTGCTTAATATCTACTATGCAGTTTAAGATTTGCACATCAGTGTCATTAATTTATCCTTCTCATTGAAAACCAAAAATTCTATATTCAAAGAGAAAAACAGCAGCGCTAAGTGAATGCACCACATTGCGCTTATATTTGGAAATGATGTGGTTGTTGAGTTGTTCTTCCACCTTCCTGTGCAGAAAGGCCACCTCCACATGTTCCTGGAGTGAAAGCGCTGTCATTCTCCTGCTCTGCTGTAGCATGCAGATATGTCTGACTGTGTTAGTCTGACCTGGCTGGGCAGTGATGCCATGACTTCACAGAGCACTAGCTTGAAATCTGCTCATATGATGCAAATGACTTCATCCTGAAAAGCCAGTTAACTCTTTCTAGTATGCAAGCTTATGCAGATACTATATATCAGATATCCAGTGTAACGTTGTGACTTGCTTGTTCAGGGAAGGAGAAAGAGAGCACCTCGTAATGATGGTCTTATCCTAATAGGAAATGTTCCAATAACATGCACCTCTTTTATTGGCCTGCTAAATGAAAGCATGGGAGTTAGATACAGGCAGATATGTATACAGACTGTATATAAATGCACACACACATGCAGTGATCACTTTTAGATTTTTTTAAAATTATTATTATTTGTACGCCTTCTTACAGTTTGGGAGGGGCTTTTTGGATAAAATCACTATGAAGGGTAGTTATTCATATTAAGGATCAGACTTTTATGTACATACAGCAGTGTTGCTTATGGTTATAGTCACATTTTGGTGATTAAATTGTCTATTACTAATATTTCATAATGTGGGAAAAGATGATTGCAAGGTTCACTTGCAGGGAAGGGTGTCAAACAACAGTTATTCTGTTTCTCTTCTACAATTTTAAATAACGTTTCTCTGTATTGGATGAGAAAAAATGTAAAACCCAGAGTCCACAAAGCACAGTAACTATAAAGGCTGCAAATTTTCTCATTCCTTTTGTGGATAAAGCTGCAGCAAAATTGCTGCTCAAAGGTAAGATGTTTTTAGTACTTACAATACTTTATTGAACCAAAAAAGTCTGATTCCAGCATTCAATTGCACATATTAACACATTTTTTTTAACTTATAATGCCATATAAAGTTAATTTTAAGAGTCAAGAGCCCATCAAAGCAAATGAGTAGGATCTGTTGTACCCAGAGGGGCTGGCCTTCCATCAGACTTTGGATTCTTCAGTCCTTTCACCACACTCATAACATTTCTTGGTTAAATCCAGCTGTCTGTGACCAGATAAGGCAACTACAGGAGTATCTACAGTGCTGCACAAAGGAGGACAGAAATTTGAAGGTATAATCTAATGAGACATATTATCACTTAGTTCTGTGAGAAAGGCTGGTGGAACTCAGCTTCTCATACTTTGAAAGTCTGTTTTGTTCCTTCATATTCTGGGTTGTGCATTGAGTTCCTCAGGTGTCCTTATCAGAAACAATGAATGCACTCTCCACAGTGCTGACAGAATCCCACTGTTAGATTTCATTTACCGTCCCCGTGTTTCTGTGCATGTAGTGATAGCACTTCAGAAGGTCACAGGTGATCTTTCTTTTTAATGTGTTCCCTAAAAACAAAATGCCTTGGCAGGCCCAAGGTATAAAGGTATAGGATAAAATTAGGCAAAAATCAAAAATATTGATTGACTATTTTGTACTTTCCTGTTTCTGCTGTGGATAATAGCATATGTCAATACATACTTAGGCAAATTCTAATTGGACTCAAAAAGAACACGGGGGTGGGGACCCTTTTTGTATTTGAGGTTTGAATCTGTATATTATTTTTCAACACGGGTGTATAGGAGTGTATCAAAGGCAAGCATTTGACATTGTGCACTGGAAAAGCACAAGAAGTTTTGGAAAAAACACTGTGTGTGTTCCTTTATTTTGGGAAGACTTCATGTCTGAAGGCTTTGCCACTATCTAGCCATTTGCTTATGCTGATAAAACGTTTTGCTAGACTTTAGTACGCTCTTTGTATTGACTGCACGTTGTTTTATTAAAAGGCACACAGTGTCCTCAGGAATAATGTATTTTATGAATGGTGAATGATCTTTTCATATTTTCAATATTGTCTTTCCAAACCAATGAGCAGTATGACTAGACTGTGCATGCAAACTGCCTTTGTGAAACCTGAAAAAGCTTTAGAACTTCAATTTCTGCAAAAATGCTTTAGATCATTGCAGATCTAATCTATGGTGACCTTGCTCTATGCATGTGCCCTTAGAGAGACCGCATGAGCAGCTAGGTATTTTCAAATGCAAAGGATTAGTCCAAAATGTCTTAATTATTCCTAGCCAGATTTCATGTCTTGATTCCGACAGAGGAAATTTCCATTTCAGAAATTGCAAAAAATCCACATATTATCTCAGTTCTTACAGCTTTTTATTCTGAGTTTGTGCCTAATGTGTGAGATCTGAATTCTGGTGATTAAAAAATATGGAGGGGAAAGTTCTGTTTCATTAGCCACCCTAATGAGAAGTTCCTTCTTAGAGCTCAGCATCTGTCTCCACACAGAGGGATGCATTAAGAGCTCAATATTCACAGCTGAGTGCTAATAGGGCTGCCTGAAGGTGGAGCACTGAAGGTCGCTGTAATTCAGGTTCGTATAAGAAACACAGCAGTGATTGAGCATCCTCACCGAGTACTAATATTTGGAAACAAGGGAAAGCATGATGGGTATTTTTTTATTATAATTTTATTTCCTAACCCTTTTTATTATATGACTTAAGAGAAAATTCAGTTTAAAACTGGAGTTAATATTGATGATGACAACGCTAAAATTTCCATAGTGACAGATGGACAATGAGTGGGAGCTTTGTTAGCTGTTTCTTTGTAAGTACATACCTTTGTTACATCAGCAATTGCTGTGCCCTTTTCAAACAGCACCGCATTACCAGTTGTGTTCTGAGCATCAGTTGGGCTCAATGGTGTCCTATGGAAAGCTCAAACCAGAAGTGTCAGGAGGGCCCAGTGACAGTAGGTTGATAGGTACATTCCTTACTGCATAAAATTACACATACCCTGAGGTTTCCTTCCTAAATAGTTTTCCAGAAGGAAAAATAGCTTGGGAAACACAGCTTTAGGGTGAGTGTTAATATGGGGAAGGGCAAGAACTTTGGTCCTATTTTATTCTTACTGTGCCATTCACATCACTGGTGTAAAGTGTGTGGTGTCCATCTATAGTTTCCTTACTGCACCTCCTTCCACTGCAGACTCCAAGTGAGAGAGCTGCTGGAGAGATCATTTTTGAAAGCAACAAAGTTAATGGAAGATCAAACAATCACATTTTCTATTAAGTGTTACTCAGGAGAAAAGGAACAGAGATAAAAACAATGGTGTCAACAACCACTCACAATGCAGTAGCACCTCCAGAAGCATTTGAGAGTAAAGGTTGAGACAAATACACAGCTAGTCTTTAATAATATTTATGAAGGGCTGGTATATTTGATGTTAAGGCTGACAGTAAGATTCAAACAGAATTCCATCTCTAGACAGACCTATATTTTTGTTAGTTCCAGTGCATGCTTTGACTAAAATACATGCAGGGATGCTTTTTGAACTTGGTTTGTTGATGAAATTCCTGTGGAGGAAAATTTAGCTCTTAAAAAATGAAGTCCTCATGTTCACAAAGCCCATGTTCTACTGGGGCAAAACAACACATGGCAACATGTTGAAGCTGAGGATGAGCAGAAAAAGCCAAGGGCCCATCTTCACTACAGCTAGTTTTGCTCTGGAATCCTGAACATGATGACAGCCCTCCTGCTCCCTTTCTCCTCTGGCTCATTCTTTACCACCCTCATCATTTTATTGAACAATGCCTTCTTGCTCATGGTCAAGTTTCCAGGACAATTTTTGTAACTCCAGAATTTTTTCTATGCTCTTTTGATGTGTCCCTAACTGAGAAGCCAAAGCAAAATGTGTACAAACAAATACTGATTTGTCTGCTGCTTTTTGCAAGTTGGCAGGCGTTGGAGCAGTGCAGGGAAGCACAGGGTGCATCTACATGTGCCATTTGGCCACCTGTTTCTGAATCTGTCCCTTTGGCCGCCCTTATGTCCCTCCCTACACAGGCATCTTAGATACGCATTTTGATTTTATATAATGGGATTACTGACCATTTTTGTCCAATATTGCCATTGCAACCACATTGTATTGGTGAGATGTGGGCCTAGTCGTGATAGCACAATGTTACCAAAACAGCACAAAGTTCCCGTGGCACAAGGGACTGTAGAGAGACCACTTCATTATTCTACATTATATGAGGACTGGGGATTTAATCTTAAAATGTTAATGGTTTGTTCCCTCCCTCACTGCACTGGAAGTGACCTTGTATTAGTTCTGTTGGCTTGTTTTGACTTACTGCCTACATAACCTATGTAATGTTACATGTTCTCTATGGTTTGCATTGAGCAGGTTGTTGGGATGCTACTGGGTGAGAAGTTAGAATTAAACCCAATGCTGTCTAAAGCTAATGAGATTCTAAATGCTTGATAACGTGATGATTTTTCTGTTAATAACTAGAAGAAATTCAGATCACCTTTTATTTTGTGTTCTCTTTAGATGAGTTTTGTATTGAAAAATCTTCCAAACTGTTGGCTCTAATTTTTACCTAGAGTAGTATCACTGAAATTTCAGTTCTTTAAAATAATCTCATGTAAAATCTGAGTTAAGTAGTTTAGTCATTTTCTACTCCGATAGTCCTGACTAACTTGCAATACCATGATCGTAAGAGATTTCTTAAAATGTGTATATATTTGAAATTTCTGTAATATTTAAATACAACTTGGATTTCTAAGTAAGGAATAAGAATAAAATTTCAACTATTTTTTCTATTCATACTCACTTTGTAAGTAATATTTAAAATATAGATTACAGTACCACAGGGCGTTTCAGAGAAATTGACTTTTATGCACTATGAGCCAGAAGTTGCTCTGGCCTGTCAGCTTTGGGTTTCCTTTGTGTTTGAAGATTACTTTTACAAGCCAATATGTACCCCAAAACTAAAACAAAATCACTGAGGAAAAAGTTGTTGATCTGATTAACTATTGTAAGACACTTTTGGCATAAATTTGTCTTTGAGATGCTGTTTACTTTATCAAGGTTTACATGTACAAATACAACTAATTACTGTATCATACACATTTCAATATTGCATTTTTTCAGTAATAAACTGGGATATCTTTGAAAGAAACTTTGAGCTTCATTTTTCCTCCTATTCAAAGTTAATCTTAATAAAATCAATTGCTGGCAAAGTGAGTGCTCATGTTTGTTCAAACCAGCAGAAGTGCTTTAAGGGTTAAACTTGGCTCAGATATTTCTTTATTAACAATTAAACACTGTGGTTTCAAGGCACTTACAAACTCACTTTTCAAATTTTCTTTAATTTATAGTGTACTGTTTTCACTAATGACTGTTTATTAAATTTAAGGTCTTGTTTTAGAATTTACTTATTCCTAGTTTCTTAATGTCATTTTTTCTTTTTTCAACTCAAGTGCTGACTCTTTTCTGGAAGGATCAATGGCTCGGGATAAATATGAAGGAATATAAGAAGGTAACTCTGACATTGACCCTAACATTTGAGTGCTAATTTTTCTGAATTCTTATTTTGTTAGGCCACATCTTATGTCTTGCCAGATGAATGCGTAATGAACTACAGATTTTATCCATCATACACAAGTTCATGTCTTGGACTTAATGACTTTCTGAAATGTTTTTCTCCTCCACATACAGAAAACACTTTAGCTTGACAAGCAGCTTTTGTTGAAACAGAGCTAGTTCAGGAACATAAAATAATTCATCCAGACATTTCTTCAAAGACATTGTAAGAGAATGCTGTTCTAGCCAACCTCGTTTACTTTTCTGACATTGAATGGACAAATAAAGATTCCCTTATGTGATGAAGGATTTGAAAAGGGCCTAAGTCTGTAGAGAAACCAATAAAGAGGCTAAGTCTGTAGAGAAACCGATATAAAGTTGTTAAACTTGTCAAAAATACTGATACATGCAATATATCTATCTTCTGTGTGCAAAGCATAACAATAACACAGTGAGTTAATGTCTCAATAAATGTTCAGAGCAGATTTGTTCATTTCCACCATTAGATGTCTCTGAATCATATATCTTACAACTACCAGTAAAGAGGGATTTTTTCATCCACCATCTAATTACATAGCTTCACGCTGGTGTTTTGGACCACAGTAACTCTGGAATTATTTTTCATCCTTAAGCATGATTGTTAGGCTCTCTTAACAAAACCTAAGCAATGATGAGAGTGGCCATGAGATATCAAAGATATAATAGCATCATTTACTGAGTTTCCATTTATCCTTCTATATCCACATCAAGTATGGAAGCATGACCATTATCTGGATTGGGGTCACAGAATAAGGAGCATATGGACCATAGAACTAAGGACATTGTACTAGACAGAATGTTTTGTGTAATTATGGGACTTTTGTTCAAAATTCAACCAGAAGGCATCAGCATCAAATGTAATTTTATTTTCTTTATTGCATAAAGTTAGTAGATGGATCTTACTGAACTGAAACAATGTCTTTCCAAGACTAACAATGGATAAAAAACTACTCTGAATTTGAAAAAATCATTGCTCTCTCCTATAGCTTTTACAATAAGATGTTGTAAAGAAATCTGAGTTCCACGGAGGAAGGGAACACAACAAACTCAGTCACTGAGAGACCCGACTGGTCTATAAAAAAATTCTTTAAGGAAGCTTTTTGAAATACCTCAGGATATGCCCTCATCAGAGGGCAGTTCACGATCTCTAGTGGTAGACCTCAGGACCTTCTCCCAAGTCTTGCTTTATCTCAAGTTCACCATTGCACTTTTCCCTTCAAGGACTAGTTACTGAACAAAGCCTGCGATGCCAATGTGTTGTACCTCCTTTCAAGCAGGATTTTCCACAAGATGCATGAAATGTTTCTTCAGAGATAGCACTGCTTCCAAAACCCTCCTTATCTGATGATTTCCCACTTCTGTTGTGAAATTAATAAATAAAAATCTGGCCTTTATTGCTATAGAGAGCAGTTGTTCCCTCTTGGTCATCTACAATATAAAGAGCTCTTCATTTGTGAAGCCAGAGAAATAAAGTTTGATTGAACATCCCTTGTCCTTCAGTTTCTAGAGGCGAGATTCTCTGTTCATGTTAGTATAGGATTTTTCCTCAGGATTGTAACCAGGGAACTGGCCTTTATTCTTGCTGTTGGTATTATTCTTGAAGGCATTATCTACCCCAGTTTTATTTGCTGTAAGTTTAGGCAGATTTTTTTCAAAGTCCACCTGAAAAAAAAGAAAGAAAATAGAAGTTTCCTGCCTTTATTTTTCTTGCCACACTTTGGAATTATGACATCCTTTCTTACAAACCTGAGGAGCGACTGCTCTACATGAAATGATGCTGAGACCCAAAAACAGGCACTCTTTGATGTGTGGCTCCTCCATCCACACCATTCATTTGCTCATTCCTCAAAGGAAAGCTTTGACTCACAACTCTCTTCTGTATAAGTCTTGAAATGTGCCCTCAGTGCACTCTCAATCATTTAAATTTAGTTCTTCTTTTGAATTTTATCTGCTTTCCAATGGAATGGGGTTTTGGGCTTGCCTTGGTTGTTTCACATTGCAACTATCTGATTAATGTTGCTATATTTTAAACAAAAGGGGATAAGTGCATGTGTGATTACTTTTTTTACTGCTTTTATTGAGGTGACTTTTTTGTTTGTTTGTTCCCCAGAAGAGTTCTGATGTGAAACACCTAAAAGCCAAATGAAAACAGCTGAAGCAAATCTAGAACCACAGCTGGTCTCCATTAAACCATCAACCTCAGCATCAAACTTAGTGCACTGAGGTGGGTGGAAGGACAGCTTCTGCCTCACTGAGAGCAGCTCAAAGATGGCTTTCAAGACTGTAAGGTGCCAGTAGTATACTCTGCAGGAACTAAAAGCACACCTACTGCTTGACATCTCTGTTCTAATCCTAGCAGATATGCCTAAGGTGGAGCTATTGTTTCTCTGCCAACTGTTGCAACGGTGCAAGAAAACGAGGTGCTTATTAAGAAGTTACAGAACCCTGAGACACCTGGGAAGAGCTGGTCCTGTTTGTGGAGGTGGATAGGAGGAGCCCAGGTGCCGCTGCAGGGGGAGAAACCGTGGACGGGAGGAGCCCTGGTCTGGAGACCAGGATGGCAGCAGCAGGAGAGCTTAGTGGACGTGTGAGTGCTGAAGTCTGTCTGTCTGTGCTGGGTTTGGGGAGGCTGTCGCTGTGTGGTGAGTAGTGCGGATTTGTGCCCGCTCGGCTCAGGGAGAGAGAGGACAGCACCCATTTTCCCAGGCTGCTGGCCGGCGGGAGGGCTCTGTCTCTCGCAACCCCGAGTCCCCGTGTGCTGCACAAATAGGGTAAATCAGTAACTTATTGCTGACTCACGGCGAGTGAGAGGGTTTGGCTGATCTCTTTCCCAGTCCGTGGTGTCCATACGGCATCCCTTGCGTACAGGTATGGAGTAACTGACAAGCTGAGCTGCTCTCGGTGTGTCCTCCCCTCCACGGGAGCGGGGACGTGCCGCCCTCCCAAGGCCCTGTCAGGGCCGAGCGCAGGGGCTGTGGCACTCACTGTCTCACTCACCTCTTGGCTGCCGTGCCTCACACCACACCACAGGGAAGTTTGCAGCGTCTCTGACCAAAAGCAAAACGGGTTGCAGACTGGCTTAATCAATACTGGCGGGATTTCTTCTACTTTAGTAGGTCCTGAAAGGACGAAATAAGGATGATTAAGTTTAGAGAGGGTGGAGTCGGTCTTGCTTCCCAGCTAACAGGCGACAGGACAGGAGGAAATCCAAAAAATGAGTGAGATGTGATATTTTGTCTTAGTGATGTGGCTCAGTGTCAGGCTTCTGAGCAGACTATAAGAAATTTGCAGATGTGTTTCAAATTAGAAGCAAAGATACAAGAAGTATCCTGTAGAAGTTAATAATTTTTTGAAGCACACCTGGATAGGCCACTGAGCTAGTGAGAGGTGTCTGTGGCAGAGGGGGTTGGAACTTTATGATCTTTATGGTCTCTTCCAACCTAAACTACTCTATGATTCTATGAAATGGCCTCAGGTTGTGCCAGGGAAGGGGTTAGACTGGATATTCGGCGAAAATTTCCACATGAAGGATTATTAGGTAAGCATTCAAAAAGGCTGCTTAGGGAAGTGGTTGAGTTACTATTCCTTGAGCTACCTGAAAAGATGAGGTATGGTGCTTGGGGATAAGGTTTAGTGGATGTTTTTGTCTGACTTCAGTTGATGATTGAAGTAGATGAATTGAAAGGCACCTTCCAACCAGGACAATGCTGCAGGAAGCTGAGTAGGAGCCTTGGGAGCCTCAGAGCATGAGGTGGGAGGCAGCAGGATCAGAGCCCATTGTCTGGCCCAGGTTGCCCAGAGAAGCTGTGGGTGCCCCATTCCTGGAAGGTCTTCAAGGCTAGGCTGAAAAGGGATTTGAGGAACCTGGCCTAGTGGGGGGTTGTCTCTGCCCATGGCAAGGAGATTGGGATTGGATGATCTTTAAGGTTCCTTCCAATCCAAACAATTCTATTATTGTAGAGTTTTCTGTCTTACAAGCTTCCTTCCGGGCTGCTAGAAAGCCCTTTTAAGAGCTAAGTCAGGCTATTGTGCAAAAGCATTAGCAGGTACCTGTTATGAAGCTTATCAGCAGGCCTGCAATGGTACAGCCCAAACAGCCGATGGCACTGAAGTACAAGTAGGACAGGGAGTACCAGGTGTCTGCTAGCAGAGGCCTACGAGGACATGACAGAAGGGAAAGAAGCAGATATTGATGGTTGGCAGATATGTTCATGTTGTCTCTTGACTGTGCCAGCAAAATGCAGCTCATGCTGATGCTGGCATATGATCTGTGATCCTAGCTTGCTTGGTGGTTACCAGCTGCATCCAATACACACCACGGAAAAATACAGGCTGACAGGGGAAAATACCTTTCTGGAGTCATGGTGGGAGCTGCTGTTGCCAATGCCTCTGTCCCATTGGCCATTGTGCAGTTGAGAGTTGACAGGTGCAGAGGAATGGACTTTGTGGATGGTGCAGGGTAAATGAAGGAGCCTGTACCAGCCCAAAAGGCTAAGGCAATCCCCACCAGGAGGCCTCCAGTAGCACCCTTGGCAGAGACAGAAAGATAATGTTAAAGGTGGTGTGTGGGAAGAGCTTCTCTGCAAAAATGAAATGGGCAGGAAGCAGCGATGATGGGTTATAGCCTCTGTTCTGTTCTGCTCCTACCAAGAGATGAAATACAGTGATTTATTGTCGTGCAATACTAAGAGTTGAAGTAAATCTGTGGTGATCATAACTGCAATACAGAGCTCAGTTTTAGTTCTGGCTAAGTGTGATGGGATTGCTTGTGGGGCAAGATGAAATAGTATTTTGTCTGAGTTTGCAAAGGCAGAGCAATTGAAATCATTCTCTGTGCCCCAGGGTGAATATAAGCTGGGAAGTGTATTGAATATTTTTTAATCCTTTTTAATGAACAAGAAAAAACTTAGAAATAAAAATAATTTTTAAGGAGATCCCTCACATGGGGTTTAATCACATGGTGATCTAATCACCAACTGTTCTGCAGTCAGGTAGAGTTAAATCTGAAAGGGACCTCTGAACTGATTTTAGGCTCTTCAGGCTCTAAATCTGAAAAGCGTCCCAAAGACTATGCCTGAAAAACCCAAACAACTTTCAAGAGGGATTTTAAACTGAATTTCCTTTTAGATAAGGATATTATTTTTTTCTTACCTTCCAGTTAGCACAAGGAAACACAATTCCCAGGGTAAATAATCCCAGCATGGGTCCCCCACACATCCCATGGATGGAGAGAGAAGCCTGTGAATGTGGAGAGGACAGGAGCTTAGTGAGTGCCACTCCTGGAGGGAATGTGCGTGGTTCTCATTTGGGTCTGTAATTTTCATTAGGAAGTGGAAGGGGGCTGACAGTGATTTCATAGTACCATTGCAGAAAGAATCACAGTATTTTTTGTCAGAAGTGAGAAAATAACGAGAAACTTGAATGATTTTTGTTGTTACTATCTTCCTAGTTATTTTTCTTAGAAAAGTATCCACAGAAATTGTATAGGTGACATTACAGTCCCCATGGATAGTGGTGGTACTCAGTTAATTACTTTTCTGTTTGTTTGCATTCAGTTTGCTTAATTTCTAAGCACAAGGTACCTGCACAACTCCTCCCAGCAGTGATGCTGCAGCAGCCATTGACGTGCACAGGATGCCGTATAATATACCTGGGAAAGATCAGGCAGGGAGGTTCTCAGTGTTGGTTAATAGTGTGAAATAGTGTCCAGAGTGACCATGCAGCCTGGAGGAGTTTGCACCTTGGGCTTTAAAGCAGACCACTGAGCACTCAGCAGTAGATGGAGTAGTGGTTTGGCTCTTCCATGATCCTCACAAAGATCAGTAAAGGGTATGGTATCATTACAATAATTATCAAAGGATTATGTATTACTGCAGTATTTGTGAAAAATATCTTCAAAATTCAAACCACTTAGGATGCTTGATATTTTGATGGTCTATTTCTCATTTGTTTTTTTCACATTTTTCTCTGACCAACCTACTTATGTGGTACTCTAAGTTTGAATCACAATATGTTATTGTACTATTAAACCCCAAAAATTTAGTTATTCTGCCTGAGAGTAATCTGGTAGAAACTGTACTGATGATCTTTACGTATTGTGAAGAAAATCTTGGGGTGTTTCCCTGTATTTTCAGTAGACAAAACTTTCAAAGGACTTCAAGAAGTGCACCATAGAATCACAGAATGGTTTGGGAAAGGACCTCAGATATCATCTGATTACAACTCCCCTGCCGTTGGTGGGGACACCTCCCACTAATCCAGGTTGCTTAAAATACTGTCCAGCCTGGCCTTGGACGCCTCAAAGGAGACTCCAAGGAATTCCTGTCCTACTTCCTCCTATAACAGCAGCTGGGTGCACAAGCACCTTTACTGTTAAACAAATGGATCAGTCCTGGGGTACCTACATAAGCCTTTGCTGATCCACGTGCTCATCTTCTCAGAGAGGTTTGGGAAACCTTTCTTGACCAAGTCTTCAAAGGTAACAGTTGCTAAAGCGTTGATGCTGGCAGCTACTGTGCTGTAGAGAAGGAGGAAAATGTGAAGTAAATAGGAAGCAATATAATCTGAAATTGTGTTTTTAGAGAAAAGCTGCCTCTTGTTTGGCATTATTACTACAAAATGTATACTTCTTCAGTATTTTTCATGTATAGTGCCTGATGCTGGTGAGGTGTCTGTTCTTTCTGAGATTGTTAGAGACCCTGCTTCAGGCTGATAGAGAGCAAGATGGAAACTCATCCTGACTGACCCTTAAGTCTACCAAGCTGCAAAGACCTTCAAAATACAAATAGGTTCCATAATAAATTCCATAATAAAGATATTACTCCCTTACAATATGTGTAGTGACAAGTAGTAATACCCTACTTTTCAACAAAATGTCTGGTCAGTTTTCTCTCCTACCTGAAAAAGATAATATAGGAATACTCTGACTTTTAGCTAGGTGAATATTTGGTAAGTACTATGTTTATTAACTGGTGACAATACAGTAACGTGGCAATACCAGCAGCACAGAATTTGGTACACAGTGTCTATAACTCTGTTCTCACAGTCCCCTGCCCGGAGCAGACAGTGCTTTTTATGCAGGGCTTTTTGTCTACTTTTTGTTTCAGGAGTTTTTGTCTTTTGACACACCCCCTGTTTTATGGTGCTCTCTTGCTTTTTCTACAGTAGGGGTCTTTAAAAACAGCCTGGCCTATTGGAGATCGACTGTGTGATTTTGAATGTCACTGTGAACTTGATTCTTCTTTCTTATGTACTATAAAATGTCAGTGTTTGGTCTGTAGAGCGTAGAAATTGCAATAACATGGGGCATCTCTCCAAAGAACAAAACAATTGATAAAACTTTTCTGTGCAGACGACTCTTTTCCTATTCTGATCCTGTTTCTTGTCCAGTCAGGTTAAGTACAGGCAATTTCACCTTGAGTAGCTGCAGAGGTATTTTGGGAAGCTAAGCTTGGTTTTTCTCCTTTCTTGCCTGTATTGATAATGTTATTTTATAGTGTAATTGAGATAACAAAGATACTGGAGTTAGACTCACATATATATTATTAGACAAGGCACTACTACTTCTTCCAAGATGTTAAGAAAAACAGCTAGGCTTTTCTTACTGTTTCATGTTTTGACCTCCCTCTATTCCTCAAGAAATCAATGGAATGCTGCTAAAATGTCATTTCAGGTTCACAGACCTTAGTGTTCCACTGAATGCACAAGCAACAAACAGTCCTGGGACTCCTGGCATTGAAGAAAAAATGTCCATCACAAAGTAGGGCATGAGCTGTAGTAGAAGGAGCACAGAAACAACACAAGTGATTAGTTTAGATTTTCCTGGGTTGTGGAAGTGAAATAGCTGCTTCTGCACAAGCTGCTAAATTTTGGGTTTGTTCCAGCAAATGAAAGGTGTCGGATTTAGAAATATGTGAGTGTCATTTGGCTGAAGTGCTCAATAAGATTAATAGTGCTGGAGTACCAGAATCATAGAATACGTTGAGTTGGAAGGGACCCTCAAAGGCCATCTAGTCCAGCCCTCCTTCAGTGACCAGGGACATGTTGCACTAGATCAGGTTGCTCAGAGCCTCAGCAAGTCTGGACTTGAATGTGTCCTGGGGTGGGGCCCCCACCACTTCTACAGGCAACCTGTGCCACTGCCTCACCAGCCTTATGGTGAAGAACTTCTTCCTAATGTCTCATCTATACCTGCCCTGCTCTAGTTTAAAAACACAGGCCCTTCTCCTCTTGCCCCATGCCCTGGCAAACAGTCCCTCCTCAGCTTTATTGCAGGCCCCACACAGGTACAGGTAGGCTACTCCAGAGCCTTTTCTTCTCCAGTCTGAAAAGGTCCAAATCTCTCAGTCTATCTCTGTAGGATAATGGATAAATTCTAGCCCTGTTTTGGTAACTATTCTGGTGCCCAAGAGCTGGAAGGATGTAATGCATCCCCTGAAACTTTAGCTTTCTGTATGTGCTACAACATCTGGACCCAGAGCAGCTCTTAATTATAGCAATGGGCATCTGTACCTGGTCAGGTGCTGAAATGAAAGTGGCAGTCCAAGGGTCACAGTTCTTGTAATGAGAGTACA
Organism: Turnix velox; assembly: GCA_013400935.1. NCBI lineage: Eukaryota > Metazoa > Chordata > Aves > Charadriiformes > Turnicidae > Turnix > Turnix velox. Next base: position 473,455 of record VZTY01007177.1, read on the forward strand.
TCACCAAACCACAAAATACTGCACACACCAGGACTGCCCAGAGTCCCAGTAAATTCAGATAAAGTGCCCTAGAACAGAGGAGAGAAATTGTTGAAGAGGAGATAAACATAGAAAAGCTGATACAAGTTAGATTTTTGTAACTTTTTCAGGAGACATTTTAATGAAAGCTAGCTATCTGATTTCTTAAAGACATCATCAGGGTGAGAAATTGTATGTAATACTGTTTCAAAAATTATATATGTGAAAATGCTGCCTCTTTATGCTAGGATAAAGGATAGCATTCTAGCACTCTGCATGAAGTGTTGTGTCTGTCCCTCCTGGCCTCTGTAGAAGTATCTTTAAACTAGGAGAGCTTTATTTTGCATGGATTCTGCTGTGGTTGTGATAGTGCCATTGCCAAGTAATGTGTTTGGTTAGGGTTTTGACCGTTCAATGAAACAGATGTAGGTGACAGCTTCTACTGCAGAAGCTATGGTTCATTCAGTGGTCACGTACTTCTGGAGAGCTGCCAAATTTTATTGAGCCTACATCATGTTTGGACATCGCCTTCTGCAAGGTCTCTTGCTTGGGCTGATTCAGAGCTGTGCTACGGGGACACAAAGGTCTTTGAGGGCTCATTATTAGGGATGTTCTTGCTGATATAACTAGCCAAACGTCTTCAAAAGCTGAATTTCAACAGGATAAATTAATACAATCTGTTATGACCTTCAGAAAAAGTCATTTTCTCCTTCTTTGAAGAAGGAAGAAGTTACCTTTTATGTTTTCGTCAAATGGGCAAAAATAAGTGCTAGGCATACAGAAAAAATTAACAAAATGTGCATCTGTTGATGCACATACTAATGCTGAATTTAAGGAAGGTAACAGGCTATGTACCCATGCATTTATATAGTGAATTTTCACTTAAATTCTAATTATTCATCTGTTTTAATCTCCTCTATTGTATAAATAATATTTTTCAATTTATCTATTTTTCTTCATTTTTATAATTTTAATGACTTCATTTTATTGAGATCACGACTTGTACTATAGAGCCACATTAAATCAATAACCACTTACTACAGTGCAACATAAACCTAATTGCAGCACATACATGTTCCCAGTAAGGCTGTAGAAAGGACAATTTCTGTTTGGGCATCCCTTTGATACTCTGCTTCCAAGATGTAATTTAGCAACCTGACCCCAAATTAATGAAATGCTAGAGGTAGCTAACTAGAATCACACAATCATAGAATGGAAGCCACATTCAAATGTCATCTAGGCTAACCCTCCTGCAGTGAGCAGGGACATCTTGCATGAGTTCAGGTTGCTCTAAGCCTCATCAAGTCTGATCTTGAATGTATCCAGGGATGAGACCTCCACGACCCCTCTGGGCAGCCTGTTCCATTGCCTCACCACACTCATTGTGAAGAAATTCCCAGTTTTCTTTCTGCATTTACTTACGTAATTTAGGACTGGAGGGAGTAAAATTGCCAGGGCAAAATTATCTCCACAGGATGCCAATATTTAACATGAATGACTAACTGTTAGTATAACTCCACAACAGTATGTTTGATTGCTTGGATAGGCTAATGGCAGATAACTTACAGTTTTGCATGCTTTTCTGATTTGCAAGAAATGCACCTCTGTATGGTAGACTGATTAACTCCATAGATCCCCAGCCATGTAAATGTTCCCCCAATAACAATTGTCCAGAAAGTGTGTCGTCTCAAAGGATCCACATCAAAGCTAGAAAAGAGAAGGAGAAGCAATTAAGTTCACTTATTTAAACACGTTGGTTTAGCAAGAGGCAGGTGTTTTTTTGGAACAAACTAGAATATCTTGCCCCCTGAATAAGCAGCACCACATTGGTAATATTGATGTACTTCAAGGAGAGATGACATCTAATGTATCTAGATTTGGAGGGTTTTTATAAGGCTTTTTATGCTCTTATTGCAGCAGTAGACCTGCTGACAGTCCTGCCTGAGACTCTATCATCCTCAAGGAGCAAAGCCACTTAGTGTACTGTCAAAATTTTCCAAACTCTTAGCTACATCATCATGATGTGGTATTTCCTTTACAAGGTATTACTTCAACTGCAGCATAATCTTCACTAGAAAACTTCACTGCTCAGTACTTTTAAGCAGTATAAGCACACCTTTCTGTTTTGTGTCTATTGTCCTTGCAGTTCTGTTAATGGTGATATGTCTAGCAGATAACACTTGACCTTCCTGCTAGATGTGTCAGTGACTTGCTTTGAGCAATGAACTCCTCAGTCAAGGCTGTGAGAAGCCACAGGGATGTTTGTTTGGTGTCCTAGTGCATTGGTGCTCTTGTTGCTAGCTGCCGTGGTGAGTTTTCTTGAAATGAAGTTTAAGTTTTAGGAATGGGAAATGAAATGCAAGTGCAAATGGAGGGAATCATTAGGATATGTATACTGAACTATTAAGTTGTGTATTTTGGCCTTAGTGAGCGTGGGGTTTCTAAACATTAAATACAAAAAAGGGAAAGGTTTGCACCATTTGTTTCTTACTCAAGTATGTTTAGTCGTGAACCTTCATAGGCCTCTTCCCAGACCTTTGCTGATCCTCCATTCAGAGTAATTCCTCGAACCAAAACCGTGACAAAGCCAGACAACATGACAACCATTTGAAATGCATCCGTCCAGACAACAGCTTTTAGTCCTCCCTAAAATGAACAGAAGCTGCATGGACTCATCTGCTTTCCTATTGCACAAGTACAGCAGAAAGTAGAGAAACGCTTTATTAAGCCAGAATCTCATGAGCTGTGTGTATAGCATCTAGTAAATAAGATTTTTTTTCTTAAATTTATTCTTCCATGAATGTTTTGGATCAGAAAATAACATAGAGGCTAAATAATTTGTCTAGAGCCATATGATGGATGCAGTTAAATCTCATTTCTTTCCTGCCTCAATGCCTTTCTGTGCATTTGAAGATTGTGTTAAGGTGTGGAGTATGAGCTGGCCTGTGCTTGTACTTCCTATAATACTCTGTACAGTTCTCAGAGCCCAGTTTTCCACAATTACTCAAATGCAGAAAACCAGCCTCAAAAATTTTGCATTTTCACTTTTTTCCATAGGCACATTCACATCTGATCAAATCTTCACTAAAGTGACATAACAAATGTTTTCAATATGAGTGGACTTAAAAAAAATAATAAGTTTATCAGTGGTAATGAGAACAGAAGTTAGATTGTGGCATGAGCCCCAGAGCTCTGTAATTTCCACTGCAGTGCTTATCAGGTTTTTTTGTAATCCAGAGTCTTGTGTTGCTTCCACTCAGAAGCAAAGCTCTTCATGACTTGTTGATCATCCTTCCAGGGCTTTATCACTCCATGCTTGATATGTGAGGCATTTATTTTCATTGCAATGTTTTTCAGCCTATAACTTGTAGCAGATAAGAAGAATCATCTCCTCAAAAGATTTAGTGCTACAGGGGTAGGTTATCGCCTCCTTATCTGGGCTCTGCCTCCAGCTGTTTGGTTTAAACCTTGAGATGTAGAGCAGAGGATTTGAGAAATAAATTATTTTTTTTCTTCAAATAGACTTACTTGTACCACAGAGTCTAAAACCAATTTATCTTTCCATTCCACTACTTTAAACTTCAATCAATTGGACTGTATTTAGAAGCCGCCCCTCTGCGACAGCCTGCCATGGATAAAGGATGGTTGAATTAATAGTCTGTGTCAGCTGCCCGCCTGGGCCTGTTACATACCAGGGTGCAGTAGAAAGTGCAGACCATTCCTGTTGCCACTACAGAGCCCCAGAGATCAAACCCAGTGACTGCAAAACCAAAATAAAGAAAAATGGTTAGTGAAATGGGTGTCAGCCATCAGAGCAGCAACAGGAAAGTTGTGATTCTTTAGCCTTAGAAGGGTTGGAATAATAATAAATTTTAATCTTTTGTGACTGTTAGCTTTGATGAATTGTTCAGATTTCTAAATGCTACTGGATGCTGTTTTAAATGTATGTTTTCTTTCAAATTTGATTTAAGTTACTTTAAAGAGTGCAAAAGTAAAGTGTCAGAAGAACAATTGCACAAAGAAAAGCATTATTCCTATGAGGCATAGCTTTATAAGCAATTCTTCTGTTCTTAGTCAAATTCTGCAGTTTTCCAAAGAATCCTAAGGAAAAAGAACCAACCTCAACATAAAATCCATTCCCTGCAATTAGGAACAGTTCTGTGCTCAAATGTACAGCAATAAAACCATTTTGCATGGTTGTTTTTCTTCATAACATTGTTTTATATATGAGGTATGAATTTTGGGTTGGCTTATATTGAGGTTTCTCCCACTGGGCATAGTTTGTGAGGGCAAAGCTATCTGTAGAAGTTCTGTTATGTAGTAAAGTTTTTATGTCCTAGTGATGAATGTGAACTGTTAAGCTCCAGAGGAAGGAAACTTGGCACTTTGTGAGTGGTGGGATTGGATAAACTGGATGCAAATCAGATGACAAACAATCCTAATTGTTTGTTGAAGTCAGGAGATGAGCTGTGGTTATTCCATATACCCTAAGGCAGTAAAATTGTTAATGTCATTTGCCATGATGGATGCATCGACCCGGTTTACAAAGTGTAATTAAAGAAATGCTTGAACAATATCACAGCTTTCAGCTGCAGCTGCAGCAGCAAGGAATGGAGTTGTGCCTATGGGAACCTTGACACAGGAGACAGAGAAAGGGGAAAATCAAAGTACAGAATGCAGTCTTGGATCATCAGCTTGTACTGTGAACTTTGTCAGGATGTTGGGAAATGGTTCATTACTAACCTTTTTGGGTGGTCACAGAGTGGAAAGGAGAGCAGAGGAGCAAATGCAGGCCTCCTGATAGTGTGTTAGTGGGAGAGAAGTGTGGGCAATCAGAATACAAAGGTGCAGGCAAAAGGCCTTCTTACAGAACCTCTGAGGAATTTTTGTTCTGGACTTTAGCTGTTTCATCTGTTAAGTTATTCTGGTTGTCTTGTGGTGTGGATATGTGGGGTAGCCATGTAGTGTGGTATGGGAACTCACCTTGGTTCAGTGCCAGTGATGGAGCATAAACCACTATTCCTGTGTAAAGGATCTGAAGGAGAAATAGTTCATGATTTTTAAAAAAAACAAAAAAAATCACAGGTATGTGAACGCTCAGTGATAACACTGCTATTTAAAGTGGTGCTCAGAGCAAAAATACCTGATCTAGACATTCATTTAGATCAACTTGTATTCAGCTTTCTATTTCTGCCTTCATAAAATAAAAATCTAACATGATTAGATGGCAAAAATATCCTAGGCAAATGGAAAGAGAAGCTCTCAGGAAAACAAAATCACTGATGCAGAGATAACTAGGGTTGATCTTGCAATTTGTCTTCCCTTTTTCCATCCAGTCTCTGCTGAGTGATTGATTCAATGCCCTTCATGTGAATATTCTGACAGAATTAAGAGAGAAAAAGTCTGAAAGTCAATAAGAGTCTATTGCTAAAGCTTTTGGAATTAGTAGAATTGAATTAATAGAGAAGTCAATATCCAATATCCCATCAAATCCTTTCTTTCCATCAAATATAAAATAATCTAGTCTTTTGAGGTCATCCCTGCTGGGACTATTACAGGACTGGAGCTGCCTAGGCGTTCCCAGGAGATAAGCGCAATAGCTTTCAGATGGGACAGCTTCACCTCAGTGTCACCAGGGTAACTGGTGAACTAAAGGTCCCTAGTACAGCTGGTCAAGATTTGCAAGCAAGAAAGACTCCACTGACCAGAGAGAGAGAAGGGCTTCAAAGGAATATAATGAGACCAAGAAGCTCAGAGTTAAGCAGGGTATTCAAAATAGGATTTTTAATCCTAAACAGGAGAAAGTGAACAAGTGAAGGGAAAAAAATAATATTCGTTAAAACATCCCGTAATATTTGTTTAAAAATGTGCACTCTGACCCAAGTCCAGCAAAATAAATGTTAAGTGAATTAATACAACCAAAGAGTCAATGTTGTCTTACCGTCTGCAGGATGTAGATCAGCGTTGCAGCAAGTCGGACGACCTTGTTAAATCTTAACTCCAAATACTAGGAAAAAGAGGTACATGTAGCATCTGTGACACTGCTATTAACCTTCTGTTTTCTAAGATTATATGTTGGGTTACAGTATTTGGTGTTTACTTAATATCAGGAATGATGGAAAATGCTCAGGGGCTTATAGAAACTACAACTTTAAATAGGAATATATCACAGCTATATAATGAGGAAGATTGAGGTCATGTCTAAGAGTTTGATTCCTATGGGGACAAAAGTGGTGAAGCAGAGGGAGAATCACAAACCTAGAGGCTTTGACAGTGCTTGAGCAAAGCTGGCTTTCTCATCTGCCGTGTCTCAATCTAAACCAAATCTTCACATCCTTAATAGAGAATGGCAATTGGTTTTCTTACAGACCTCCAGATGGATATAGAGGGTCATTCTAAATTATGACATAACTGCAGAGGGGAGCAGATCCCTAGAAGCCTCTAATTTATGCCTGATTCACTACCTGGAGTATCTCTGCTCTGCAGAGCTGACAAAAATTAAATCTGCATTGCTAACCATAAGGCAGTCTCCCACTACACCTCAGGTAGTATGAGTCTCTCCTTCAGCCATATTCCCATGCTTTCCCAAGCAGATATCAGGCACAGAATGTACAGACCTCTCTTCCGAGTCTCTAAGCATTAAACTTCCAAAGAGGAGGATGTCAGGCTTTTCTCTCAATTAGCAAGAGGAAATGACCTCAAGTTGTACCAGGGAAGCTTAGATTGGCTATTAGGGAAAACTTCTTCACCCAAAGGGTTCTCAAACATTGAAACAGACTGCCTAGGAACGTGGATGAGTCACCACTCCTGGAGTTGCTTAAAGATGTACTGATACAGCACTTAGGGACATGGTTTAGTGGTGGACTCTAGCTGTAGAGTCTAGAGCTAGACTTGATGATCTTAAAGGCCTCTTCTAACTCAAGTGATTCTGATGTTCTTACTAATTTTGCTCATGTTCATCTTGCATAATAAACCCCACAGTTTTCCATACAAATAAATATGTGATTTTTGTAACATGGCTTTTTCCTGAAAATAGTTTATGAAACCAGCAGAACTGTCTTTCCACAGTACTTGGACTGTCTGGCTCTGATAACATCTGTGATGGCTCAGATAAGGAAAGTAATTCATTCTTTGATCTTGCATCAAAATTAGCTAGAATGTGGCAATGAGAATAGATGGAAGATTTTAATTTTTCCAACCTGAGTATTTCCAAATACCCAGGTAGAGCTATCTGAGCAAAGCATCTCCCTGTATTTGGGCTTAAGGAACATGGACAGGCTTTCTGTTACTAGGAAGCTCCTCATGAACTCACCTGGCTTTCTTCATCCCATCCTTGTTTAGTTGAAACAGCTAAAACAGGAGTAACTAAATTTGCTGCAATTAATTTAAGTGACTGAAAGGCTATTCCCAAAAACTGAAAAGCTTTCCTATGGCCATACAGATGGCAAAGGCTTTACGGAAGAAATATTACTTTATTTATTTTACTTATCTTAATTGCTGAACTGTCAAGTGAAAAAAATTATGTTCCAGGAGGAATACAAGGCAAAAATCTCTAGAAAATTCAGAGATTGTTCATTCTTTTTCCCCTTGAGAATTATTGAATTCATTTCTGCTGCCCTGATTGTTTTGGGGTTTTGTTTTCCTTTTGGAAGGAGAGCTGCCATCTTCTCCTTCTTTGCTTCTTCCTCCTCACTCACCTTTTTAGATATTGGAAAGTCCAAGCTATAAATTGGACCAAATTGCCAGATAGAGACCAACTCTGAATTGGACACTATTCAATTTCTTTATGAAAATCTGTCTTTTATACCTGCTTTCATAACTAGAATTGAATAGTTATGTACAACATCAAAAGCATTTGCAAACTCTTAATTTTCCAGCTGTAACTTTGGTGTTGATGTGCAAGCCCTTGTCCTGGCTTTGCAATATCTGCATAACCCTTAATTTGTGCTTTCAGCTTATGCAATATAAATTACTAGTGTGAATTCATGCAACCAGTTATTCTAACCTAATTTTCTCTAGAGTTATCTAAGTACACGATGCTGACTTTTATGTTAGAGCAGTACTCTTTGTAGTTTTTACTTACCTCATAAGTGCTTGTAATGCCAGATCTGTAAAATACAGGAAGAAAGAGTTCAGCAGTAAAAATTATGACAAGGGCATAAGAAAGAAAGAAGAGCACAAAGGATGCCCCATAGCGATAAACTTCAGAGGGTGTCCCCAGAACGGTGACTGCTGACATGAAACTTGTTGTGAGAGAGAAAGCTATTGGTCCACAAGTCATCTGCTTACCACCCACCAAAAATTCTTTTGAAGTTTTCTTTTTCCTCTCTTTAACTGCAAAAAAAACTCCAATGCTAGCACATACTAGAAAGAGTGCTGCAAAAACAATGTAGTCCCAAGCCACAAATTTTTTGATTTCTGGAGCTATGAAGTTGGACATAGTTGGATGGCTCACTGATGGAGAATTCCAGTTTTCTATAGCTGTTGCTCTGCAGTTTTGCTCTGTTGACAGCAAAGTTGAAGTTAATCTGTAGGTCATCAATGATGAATAATAAATAGAAATACTGTTCAGCTTATAGATTGGGGTTTTTTAGCCAGTTCACATCTAAGGAGGAAACAAGACCAATGAAGGATGAGCTGGGAAGGTGCTGAATGCACTTAGACCCAAGTGCTTCTGTCAGGCAGGCTGCAGTGAGGGACTTGGCTGTGGAATCTGGCACATACTGCCTTTTTATCTGTGAGGCTTTGAGTTTAAACATTAGCCCAGCATATTTACTTGATCTGACTGTAAGCATTCTAACCACTCAGTGTTTTTTAAATAATAAAATGAGAGCAATAAAGAAAAGAATAAAGGAAAGCATAATGAAGGAAATCTCAGTGTCTGGACCAATGAGCCTGCTGGTGAGCTTGTTTTCAGAGGCGCTGTTCCTTCGTATGGTTAACAACTTGAACATCACAGACAGTGTTTAGAGTTCTCCTTCAATATTCTAAGTGTGCTCTTTGGTAGACCCTCTGGACCTTCTGCCTTAAACCAGAGCTTTTGATGCATGAAAATATCTGTGATGCTTTCCCCCCAGCCTGCCATAGCCCACCAGCCTTGGTGTGTTTGGGAATCCAGAGGATTTTCATATGAGCAGAAGTGTGGTTTGTGCTGCACTGAGGAGGACTTTCATTTGGCAGTTGACCTTCATTGACCAGTGCTTACTTATGTGGGTTCAGTTTGGTTAGACCTGCAGAATAAGAGAAGCAGATTAGAAAACAACAATGCTTTTCTTATGTCTTTTAATGACCAGTTGAATTCAGTGAATTAGATTTTTCTTGTGTTGGCTTTTTTTAATTTGTTTTTTAAATAACTGAATACTCATTTTATCTCTGTCTGTGCCATGCTTTCCAAAGAAGTGACTTGTTTGTCACTTCGTTGACTTGTTAATCCCAAAGGATTAACTTTCACAAGGCAACAATAGTCACAGCCTTGAAGAAAGGGTGTAGGGTACAATTTGGAGTGTAATGCAGTGTTTCACATAGCCATTGGTAGTCTGTTTTTGGCTGTGATTTCTTCTGCTAGAACCAAGAGTAACCTGGAGACTTGAAAGGCCAGCTGCTGCTACGGAATTGGAATTTTAAAAAAAAACCAAAACAATCAAAGATACTTCTTAAAAGGTACTACTTCATTTATAGCTGAAATGCTTCTAGTTTTTAGAGGGTAAAATGCACAACTGTGAGGTATTATCCAGCACTGTATAAAAGTCAAGGTATCAACTGAAGGCACGTTTTTGACATGGCACTTGTGTGCTGTAGCCTGTGAGTAGTGCAATGGATTGACCAGATGAGAGAGCAATAAACAACCGTGGGCCAGTGGAATTGAGATGTTGTAAGTAAATGCTCTGCAAATTATCATCCAACTGGCTCACTGTAATTTATTTATCCAAGTATACACCTACTGCTGGTTAATGTTTCTCTTTTGTACAAAAATCTTAAATTGTGGCCACTCTTAAAAAGGTAGAGTTTCACTTGCCAGGCATTCCTTTGCTTTTGGATGGTTTTTTGTCCTTTATTTTTGCCTCTTCAGCCATGTAGTAACATGTTTTCTGCAGGTATTAATTCATACCTACAGAGCTCAATTAATAAGTATCTCTGGGCAATGGTAAGAGCAATGTCTTTATAAGGAAGGCTTATTTAACAGGGCTTGAGTGCATCACTGAGGGCTAGCCAGGCAAACCATGTGCATCCTTCTTCCTACAAACCCCAGCTTGATTAATGCTAAGTGAATACAAAATAAGCTTCAAAGAAATTAATAAATTTGAGAATATTTCCTCTTTAACTTGAGACATTGAACTGCACTGCTCAAGTAAGACTGCATCAGTCATACTGACATTGCTGAGAGAGTGGCAAACTGTTTCCAGGGCCTGGGATAAACATAAAAAAGAAGAAAGGAAAGGAAATGGTCATGTAGGTCAGGAGGTCTCATTGCTGGTTATGTTACCCGAGAAAGTCTAAGTAGAAGATCCCTTTAACTTCGTTCTAGGAAGTGGGTATGTGGTGAAATATGTTATTACTGGCTTGAGCAGATTGTTTAAAATAGTCTGTTTCCCATCAGCAAGCACTACTAATTAGCAGCTGGGCAAATTGTACTGTCACACAGAGACGAATGAAGCTGTTTGTCAGCTCACATGGGCTCACTGCACAGTAATTTGAGTAGGATTCCAGGAAGTTTTCCAAACAGCAAAATTCATTTTGGCATAAATGTAAGACAGAAAGTATTTTCTTTAAAATTCTTCTAAAATTATGAATGGTCTTTCTAGCAGAGAAATGGTATAATAAAGCTTAAATGTAAATTTGTTTATTATACTATAGCCTCCTGATATTTTTCCAGCATAGTTTTACAATAAGGTTCAGGATTATCTTTTTTGCTAGCTCTTATATGGGGAAAAAAATTAATACAGCTTAGAACTGCAACTTTTGAAGAAGAAATATTACTTCTGAATAGCATGAAAACACTTGTTTTTCTGTCATAATGATATTTCTTAGCTGAGAATTATTGGAATTATTTACCTGTAACAATCAAGTTTTGTATTTGTGAAATTTACTATGAAATTAAAGTTTTATCCAAGGTAGCCAAAGGAAGGAGATTGATAATGGGATTTCCTCATGTTCTAGATTAACTTTCAGTGCTTTCATTCACTGGATTCTTTTGCTTTCTATCCCTATTAGCCTGTTGTGAGAACAGATTCAAACTGGAAAATATGCCAGGCTTTGTTGCCTAAGTGCCACCCGTGTCTGATGGTGTCAGTTTGCATAACCATTGATGATGTTTGTTGGGTGAGAACCACTCACTGGAAAGCCACATTCAACCATTCTCGGTGAATAACAGAGATAACTTTTTAAAAATGGCCAGCACTTAAACTTTCTCAGGGTGACTCTTTGTAGGTAAATTTTTTTATTTGCAACTAACTGGTCTTCATGAACCTCAGTACTGCTTGCCAATGAAGCCTACTGATGATAGGACCTCGGGGTTTTTTAGTGGAGAAAAGACAGCTAAAGAAGAAAGCAACAAATTACTTCAGTTTCAGAGATTATATAAGTGAAGAAGTTTCAAACTAATCAAATTAAAGTCTCTTTGTGGGTGCATACTTTCTATGCTATCTGTACACAGTAACATATTCTCTCTTCATAGCATTATATACATATACAGCACCTATTTATCTAAGCAAATCCTTTCTAACACCTAGACCAGAAAGTTGCTATATTTAATACACGTTGTCTTTCACCAAGAAGTATTAAAACTGCAGCTATCAGGGAAATACTTGTGTTGTAGTGGAGTATTTGAATTTTTTTTTTCTCCTGATAATGCAGACAATAGAATCAAGCCCACGAAACAACTGGTTTGCTATGGAGTAGACATGTTTTACTGAAAATAGATAGTAAATTATTTTTCAGCCTTTTTCTCTATTGTTTAAGGGAGCTCTGAGAAAAATTAAGTCAGCTTCAACTGGTTAGTTGAAAAAGAAGTAATAACTAGTCAGCTGAGGAATGGTGTATTGCTGGAATACTAAAAATTAAAGTTGTATTGCTCAGAAGTCTCTGTTAAACTTACAGGTCATTATCTTTCCTTTACTATGGACTTTGCCTTCTATTAAGAGTCTCTTCTTTAATGATTACTCTTTCCTCGGAAGGATGTGCTCAATTATCTGAACAGACCAGTAATGCGGGAAGGTACTGCTTATAGTTTCAAAACAGAGTATTCCTTGGGGACATTGAGTCCTTCCTGAACTGCTTTTCCCCAGCAGCTCCAGGTCACATCAAACTACCTGGAAGGGACTGTGAAGAGTGGTGAATCATAGAATGGTTTGGATTGGAAGGGACCTTAAAGTTAATCCAGTTCCAAACCCCTGCCCTGGGCAGGGACACCTCTCACCAGACCAGGCTGCTCAAAGCACTGTCCACCTTGGCCTTGAACTCCACCAGGGAGAGGACATCCACAGCTTCTCTGGGCAACCTGAGCCAGGATCTCACTATTCTCATGGTGAAAAATGTATTCCTGGTACCTAATCTAAATCTATGCTCTTCCAGTTTTGAAGCCTCATATCCCTACCTGCCCTTGTAGGAGTCCCTCTCTGGCTTTTTTCTGGCCAGGACATCTACTTTAATGTCTTGGTTCCTTGATGGAAGCTTTTGCCTCATCATTTATTGGCAGTTAGCTTCTTGTATGCTGGAAAATATCCCATTTATCATATTGCATGTCTCTGTGTCTTACTATGCAAAATGGACTCCATCCCTGAAGACGCTCAAGGCCAGGCTTGAGGGTCTAAGCAACCTGAGCTCATGCAGGATGTCCCTGCTCACTGCAGGGGACTAGATGGCCTCTGAAGGTCACTTCCAGTCCTATGATTCTGTGAAATATAATTGGCTACTTGGTTTCCCTGCTTCCATTTTGTGCTTCTCTATACATGTATGTAGGTATAAAAGCTCATTCTTATGTATATGTTTGTGAATTAGAGGAGCCATGGAGCTATGGTATGTGTTTCTTCTTCCATTCATCATGTTGGATTTATTTTTCTTGCATATAAAAATACTTTGGGGTGGTTCTCAGTGTAAGCTGCGGGGAACTGAGTAGGGTTATTTTATTTAGTGTAGTCATTTATTAATTTGAAAACTTGCCTCTGAGTACACGTTGGACAGTTTCTGGAAAGTAAATGCCTGAAGTTAAGCAGGCAAAATAAAAATATTGTGATAGCAGAATGTGGTCTAGGAATGGTAGTAAATTAGACATTGGAATTAAGGATGTTGGAGATAAATGAAAATTCAGCAATAAATTCTAGATCTAGATGTTTGCTATATATGAATGACTACAGTGGAAAAGCTGCAGTTTTAAATGCTGAATATGTTGCCCAGGAGAGATGAGGGATTTTTCCTCACATGAGAGATGGGTGTTTTAAACATATTCTTTAAGGAGAAAAAGTTCTATTTTATCCTATGTCAATGGGAATAGATATATCTTCATCTTTGTTCTGTGGTGCCTTGATAGACAAGCAGTTGAGAAATTAGAAAATTGTCTGTCTGCTGCAGGTTTGACAACAGATCACTCACTTTCCTTCTGTTTTATGACCCTTTTCAGCCTGTGACAGGGCAGCTGAAAAATTCAGGGTTCATCACTTGCTGTTGTGAGTCCAGAAACTTCACAGTCAAAGAATTTTGGACACCAGGATGACAGGGAATGCTTTTCAGCCTTCTGGTTTTTGCAACTCATTCTGCTGCTTTCTCCTCTTGTACGTACTGCACCCAGTACAGGGTAGCAGCATGCAGAATTTTTTGACAAATCTATTTGCACTCTTTGTTTGGGTTTTGTCCTGTTTGTTTCAAAGCCTAGTATTTGGGTTTGGGGTTTGTTTTGTTGGGGTTTTTATTAACATGTTTGTTGTTTTATTTTTGGTGATCCTTCACCCCATAACATCTGTGGAAAATAACTCTCTGTTACTTTCCATTTGGAGGAGCAAGGGGAAAAACAAAAGAGAGGCAGCTGTCTTTTTTGAGTTTATTTTTCAAGTAATTTGTCTGTGGATGATCACTTGGAAAGAGGATTTCTCATCCAATGCTTTGCTCCTGCCGACTGGCTGCTTGGCTCTGGATTAGTAATTTGACCTTTTATCTTCCTTTTCCAGGGGAAAATAGAAAAGACCAGATGCTGAACTTGAGATGTCAGAAAAGGCCCAACCAATGAGCCTCTTAGATAGCCAAACATTGCTGCTTCTAGTGGTGCTGTGGGGGCAAATGCTTTCTGATGGGTTCTTTTTCTCAATGCAAAAATATCTGTTGTGTAATCCCTACTTCTTTTCTCAGCTCCTTCAGTAGATTTTAGCAGGCTTTTAGAATTACAATCTGAATATTCTTCACAGGCTGTAAATCTTTGGGGTTTAACCAGGGGACAAGCTGTAGGACATTTTGTACTCAAAATGTTATCTAATCTGGTAATTTAATTATGCTAATCCAAGTGAGCACTTGCAGAAGTACTGTTCCTCTTAACCACCACAGCATGTGTTAAACATTCCTGAATTCATTTTGTAGTGTTCCTAGTTCCTTATCATTTTTCTCCAGAAGGCTTGGAGACTAGGCACAGCTCCATAGGACAGAAACTGCTGATAACAGATGTCTCTGGAGGAGAAATGAGATAGGAATAGTCTGGAAATTATAATACAGAAGTTGGAACATGGCTGGACTTGGACTCGTACTGGTTTGAAACAAGTGTCTAGGAACAAGTGAGATTGCACTCAGGATTATTAGTGAAATTTGTAAGCCAAGGTTTGTTCTGCTTTTATTTTGAACTGATGGAGACCTTAGGGGTGGGATTAAGCATGTTGCTCACAACTGAGGGTTACTCTTGTCTTTTGCTTTCACATTCATGCTACAGCTTTCTTAGGATTTGATTTCCTGCATGCCAGGAAATCTGACTGGATGGTCATGGGTGTTTCTTATTAATAGTTTTATTCTTAGGAGCTGGCTAATTTAGGAGCAAGGATGTAAGAACTGTATGTTATTTACTGCATCTAGACCTCTATAATTGGAATAAAACACCTGTATCAAGGCTGTTTGTGTTCCAGTGACTGTTTCTGGGCTTCGTGTGCAAAAAGTTGAGGAGCAGTCCAGAATATGAAAGACATGGTGGTGAAAGGCAAGCCGTGGTTCCTGTGTTAGACCCTTTACTCTAGATGTAAGAGCATGGTTTGATTCAGAAAGTGAATATCCTACATTAGCAACAATTTAGTGGCATGAATTAGAACTTTGAATAATTCTGTTTCCCAGATCATGTCAAGTTAATTACAGGTGTGTAGAAATGAGAAGCCCATTTTAATACTCTGTAATGAAAGAGTTCATTCCTGCTAAAGTGCATGTATATGTCTCCTCCTTCTTTTGTGCTTTATTTACATGGAAGTTAACAGCCTTTTGATATGTGGCCATTGGAAAATGTATTCCAAACACTTAATCTTTTGTAAATTGCCCTCTCATGGTTTGTTTTTCCCCACTCCCCAGTCATACTTCTCCTGAGGGTTGTTTGATTTTTTGTTTTGCTTTATCCAAAGACTTAGACCGAATCTCAGCTACAGATAAATCTTAAGGAAAAATGCCTTTATCTTTCACCTTTAGTATTTATGGACTATGATAGTAATTTCATGGTAAAGGAACAAAGCATGTAGGAAATGTTAGAAACTTTGGAAGGCGCATTTGTGTGTCCATGCATACTGGTGAGAAATCTGTATAGATTTATCTCTTATGTGTTGGTATGATTTATCACCTTGATATATCATATATGCATATAACCTATAGTGGACCCACAGTGCTCAGTAGCTTCTGTTACACTCAAGAGTTTCTTTCTATGTTATTTAGGGATATTTTTCCTTCTTCATATTTCACTACAAAGCTGTGCTACCCAGGACTGTGCAGCAGATTAGTTGCTTCATGGTGCATTTTGGGAAGAACCAAGCCAAGATCTTGGAAAGAAAGCTGGATTGATGTCTTCCCTGGGCAATCAGATGTTGGTGTGCCAGACTTGTAATATTTAAAAATATTATAGTTATGTCTTTTAATGTGCACACCATGGGATATTTGTGGCTCTGGGTTCCTTACTCTTAAAAGGTTGCAAGATGCTGAATAGATATGAACAAGGAAATTTTCTAATTTGTAATGCCTTTGGCCAAGGTACCTTAAACTCACCATTAGAAATTGATCATTTAGACATCAGAGTTGGAATCCTCACTTCCAACCAACTTACTGAAATGGTGTCATTATTTTAACTATTAATGTCAACACAGGGATGAAAGGAATAAAAGCTGACTTTCGAACTAGTTCCATGTAGATAAACATAAAATGGAAATCTGAAAAAAGGAATTCTTCCTTTTTTCATATGCAATCCTGCTTTTAACACTTCTTACTGTGAACTGCTTGACTGAAAGTCCAGATCTTTGTGTAGTTTTTTTATTTAATTTTTATAACTTAATGTTAAAGGTACCATATTGCAAGCGTTGGGTTTAAAATTATTAGAAAGGGTGCCTTGCCCTTCAACTTCCAAGGTGCGAGGTGTTCTCATGGATCTATTTCCTAAAGTCTTTTATCAAGAATCGTTGTCATCTAAAGATCCTGTCCAGCTCATACACATTGTATTTGCATGCAGGAAATCTGACTTGGATGGTCATGGGTGTTTCTTATCAATTGTTTTATTGTCATCTTTACATTGTTAAATCTGCTTCTGCTAATGGCTGTAGCAGGGAATTTGTGAATCTTGAGTATTGCATGCAGCTACTCATCAAGGCTTCCAATTCTGGCGCTGGAAACCGGGGAGTCTCACGAATATGTAGAATACCTCAGGCAACTGTGAGAGTAGTGAGGCACTGGAACAGGCTGTCCAGACAGGTGGTGGAGGCCCTGTCCCTGGAGACATTCAAGGCCAAGCTTTATGAGACTCTGAACAACCTGATGTGGTGCAGGATGTCCCCACTCACTGCAGGGCGGTCAGACTAGATGTTTTTTTAAGGTTCCTTACAACTCAACGCATTCTATGTTTCTATGGAACTCAGCCACAGGCTGAAGCCTTCTCTTGATGCAGAAAGCATGAGCTTCCCCTCACACTGGAAGGAAATGCTCAGCCTCTTGCAGTGTTGTGCCCTAACATTCAGGTGGTCCTGGCGGCATGTGACATCTTCAGATGCAGGAACGTAAATTCTTTATTTTTGTCCTCTGTTCTAACAAATCCTTGGGTAGACAGAATAACACAGCAGGAAATATGATCCCACACTGAAAAATTGTCTGCCTTTTATGGTCCTCTGTCTGGAAAATTAATCAGGTAGGAAGAAAAACAGTAAATCAGGAGCATTGGGGATTTTAAAAAATGAAGTTAATGTTAATTTAGTTAAGAGAGAAGACTACAGAAATTATTTTTCCTTCTCCATTCATTTTTTTCTTACAGTCTATGAAATTACTTTTTTCAACTCCCATCCTTCTACTCTTCAACTAGGAAAAAAAATATTACCAAAGGGATGGGAGATCTTAACTTAGGGATCACATAACCTGTTTTTCCAATTACATTAAACCCTTGTGTATGCATGCTGATGCAGATACATGTGTGCTTTAGGTTTAGAAGCAGATCAATTTTTTAATACTTCAGCCATTTGTATTCCTGGTTTTCATCTGACAGAGTCCTGGAAGTGTGATTTGTCCTGCACTCCAGGGCTTTGATTCTCCTGCTGCCCCAGACAAGTAAATCCTATTAAGGTTGACGGAATTTATTGATGCCTTGCTGGGGGAAAAATTAGGGTTCCTACTTCTTACATGGATCTAAAAGAAGAGTTAAAGACTGGGCTTCATGTGCAAGGATGGCTACAGAAATTAATTTTCTCAGGTACAAAAGATTTCATTGTATTAGTCCCAATTCTTGTTTGTTCAAAAACTTGTTGAACAGCCCCTCTTGACTGCTGTCCCATTAGATAGAAAGTTCATAAGATATTTATAAAACAAATGCTGTCAAAATAGATCAGTGAGCAGATAATTGTAGATGCTTCATATGGCTGCATCACTCAACTGATTTATCTTTCTGGTCCAAGATTTGCTAAATCTGAAGCAATAAACTCTTCCCCCTCTCAGAAGTAATAATAAGAGCCTACAAAACATAATGAGAATTTGTGCTTTTAAAGGCTTCCAAGCTCCTGATCTCATTTCAGGAGTGATTTTTGATGCCCTTGGCATGTGTAACACCAGTACATGCTTCTTGGAAACTCAAAGCCCTGTCCTCACTCAGAAGGGCCAGCAAAATCTCAAACTAGGATTTTCACTGGTTAAGCTGGTTTGCACTCTCCTAAAGACTAGCATGGTAGCAGAAGTTTAAATGAAGTCAAGCAATTTAATTCAAACTTGTGGTGCTGTGGTCACTGCAGAAATGTCTCATGTCTCTGTTTAGCAGCAGCTCCTGCATATGTCTGGAGAATGGGATAGCCTCAAAAAAAATTAGGAGAAGGAGGAATCTTGGTTAATCAGCAAGATTTATAAGCATGATTATCACAGTCTTTGAAAGGACATGGAGAATGAAAAATTTGGAGGTAATAAAAACCAACAAACTTTCCCAGTTCATAAGAGGTTTTAAAACATTTAATGGTAATAAATGTGGTACCAATCTTTCAATAATTGCTGGGGAGTGGAGGGCCAGTTTGAAACACTTCAAACCATCAATTTAACATCTGTATCTCATAAAAAGCATGGAAGTCATACTTAGGGCAAATCAAAAGTGTACATGTGTTGTAGTAATAGCACAGCAGAAGACAAATATTCTTTGGGAAGAAAGGCTCAGTGCTGGTTTTTTGTTTGTTGAAATTGGTAAGTACAATATGATATAAAACTCTCATAATTAATATTTCATTTTGGAATGAGCCTAATAAGATTTCAGAATGAGATTTTTCTTTACTGTTATTGACAGATTAGGGACAGACATAACTAAACCCCAGCTGTCTCTTGTTCTGGTTTAGGCAATGATATCCCCATTCTCTGGAAAATTCACCTTTCAGTCATTAGTGGCAAAATTGCTGTGAATATCACTTCAGATTAGAAAGCAGATTGCGTTGAGAACCTGCTGTGATCTCACCGTGCTCTCAATTTTAAATATGCAAAAGTTCTACACTTACACTCCACTAGTTTCTTTTTCAGTAATAGAATATCTGTAGGCACAAATATTTGCTTGTGTCTAGTTCAGCATTATAAGAGTCGTGGTTCGTGCTATCATAACTAATTACACGAGCTAAATGGGAAACATACCTGCTTCATTGTCCTGTGGCTTCCACTGTACATCAAGAGAATGTGAGTTGCTATGAGTATTCTCATACCATCAGCTTCACCTAAATCCTTTTCTGAACAACTTCAGCAGAATTACAGATACAGTGTGGATTTGAAAATGATTACAGCTTTTGAAGGTTCAAGAACAG
The DNA here is from genome assembly GCA_013400935.1 of Turnix velox. Taxonomy (NCBI): domain Eukaryota; kingdom Metazoa; phylum Chordata; class Aves; order Charadriiformes; family Turnicidae; genus Turnix; species Turnix velox. The sequence continues at coordinate 492,930 of VZTY01007177.1, forward strand.
TCTCTGAAATCGGCTGTGAAGTAGTCTACTCTGTCTTTTGAGAGGACAGCTGGACCAGCAATGTTTGTAGATCTAACAGGAGATGAAGGTTGGCCCAAGCAATGTCACTAGGTGTCACTAGCTGAAGGAAGCTGGAGAGGTGGTTGCTTTTGTTTCTCATTTCACCTTTTCTCTCTTGCATCCATTTTTCCTGATGCATGCAAATCTGGTTTCCACCATTCTTCTGTGGGGCCTCAACTGAAGAGGGCCTTTGTCTCCTCCCAGGACTTTCAGAGCTATTGCCAAACACAATTTTAATAAATCACTTTTCTTGCCTTAGCAAACTTGGATGTTAGAGCCTCCATGGCACAATAGTCTCAACATATGTGTAATACTCCTATAAGCTTGTTCACAGCCCATCCAGATTTGAGTTCCATGTATAGTGCCTTGGATGTGGAGCAAGAGAATATGATCAGGGCTTAAGCAACATTTGGTCCTAATTTGAAAATAATTAAATCTGTATTTAAATGCATGCTTGGAGTATCTGACTGCTTGGAGACTTCATGCTGGCAGTTGCATGAGTTATCTAAATTGTAGAATCATAGAAATAATGTATTCTTATTGCAAACTGACTCATTTTATTGTAAACTGGCTAGAACCCAGAATATCCTGGCTACAAGATGAACTTGTTCAAAGTGGGAAGATATTTCCAGTTAACTTTTAATGAAAATTAATTTTTAATTTCCAGGATTCTTTTTTTTATTATTATTTCTAGAATTATTTCTGTCCTTCAGCTGCTGTTCTCTGACTGCTTTGTGCTGACCACAGGCATTCACAGATAGAGCTTTAGATAGTGTTTTTTTTTTTTATCATTACCAGATTCCCTCCCTGTTTTGGAGAAGGACTGCTGTTCAGGCTGAAATTTCAGTTTGTCTGAGATATTTCCTGGGACTTAGAACTGACTATGACAAGGTATGAGTTCTCTGATCTTCTAAGCACAAATCAGTCTGTGCTTCTGTATGCTTCTCTCCTTGTGAATGGAAAAGAATGGCGAGATGCTAATTCCAACATGAGGCTGAAGTGTCTCATAGGAACTTGCTTGACAGCCTTGGGACATTAGATTCCATGAGCAGCCATCTCTGTTGTGGCAGTTAAATATATGGGGGGAAAAAAAAATCAGCCATAGACAGGCAGATGATTTGTTGTGGTCATTTGATCTGAAAGGGGGGCCATTCACAGAGAGTAATTTCACACTGCGAGAAAGCTGATTCAAAGATTCTTGGTGCTGGAGGTAATATCTGAATTTCTTGCTGTTGAGTGAAGTTAAATAAGAGTGCTGTCGGTGACCACAGCCATGTGCACTGTATATACCATGTATGTAGCCAGGATGCAGATGAGTTTTTAAAGCAGCGTGTGCTCTAAGATGCAGAGATGTCCAGCTCCAGGCAGGACAACCTATGGTGCTCCCATAGACCTGAACCTTGGGGTTGTGAAGGGGAACACATCTGTGGAAGGAGAAGAGGAGATGGAAGAGGGACAGGGCCAGTAGATGACCAAGGAGGAGAATCATAGAATAGTTTGGGTTGGAAAGGGACCTTCAAGATCATCTAGTTCCAACCCCCCTGCCATAAGCAGGGACTCTTCCCACTAGATCAGGTTGCTCAGTGCCTTGTTCAGCCTGGCCTTAAACACCTCCAGAGAGGGGGCATCCACAACCTCTCTGGGCGACCTGTACCAGTATTTCACTACCCTCGCCCTTGCCTAGAGTGGTCCCCAGGCCCCAAAATCTTGCTTCAAGTGTTACCTCCTTGCCCTCCTATTAATTTTGATAAGACCAAGCTCCAGCCAACCAAAAAAATCCAGCTGCTTCAGTGAATTGTATAACAGCTCTCAGTCCAGGGAACGGCTGCTCCAAGGTCTGGCATGTTTTGCAAATGTAATTATTCTCTTCAGAAGTGAGGGCTAACGCAAATATTGAGCCTGGACAGCCAGGGGTTCTAGGTAAAGTGCCCTTTTCCTCATCATTCTGTTCACAGTATATATTTTACATGCTCATTTGTACTGGTTTGTGGGAGTTATTGTTGTCTTCAATCTCATAACCTCTCATTCTGAGGTTCCTGGCTCAGAGCACCCTGTTCTCTTGCTCCTCTTGCAGCTTAGAAAACCATCAACCAGTGCTGCTATTTTTCATCTGTGAAACGGAAAATAAACAATTTGATCTGCAGAAATATTTTTCATCTCTAGTTTCAAAGCCACAGACTCTTCCGAAAACAATAAGAAGCTCCATGGATCTGGCACTTTTAGGGGATGGTCAAATGCTTTTTAGGGTACAAAACTTGGTTGCAGTGCTACACTGGGAAGTAAAGATAGCAAGTTCTGTGGTGCTCTACTCCATTTCTGCTGCAAAAGGGTTTTATAGAATATGTGTATTTATTTAAGCTCCTGCCTGTTCCACTCTAATGGCAATGGCAACCACAGAGTTGATGGTTGAATTCAAGAATTAGCCATCTGGCTGCTGTCCTCTGAAGGATGTAACAGCGTTCCTCACAGTTCACTGGAGATAATCCTAGGGCAAAATTTCTTCCTGGTGAGGTCAAAAATATTAAAAATAAAATAAAGAGGAATAAAAAAATCCCTAATATTTTTAAGGCTGATTTTTCTGAGGTTAGTTTTGCGGTTGCTGCTTGCTCTACCTTTCTTCACTCTTGCATTATCTATTGTTTGCCAGTAGATTTTGCTCATCTCTGGCTCTTCAGGAGAATCCCCAGTTGGATGATACGTTTCAGCCATACCGAGGTGTCAGTAGTTATCTCATTAACTGCCTTGAGGTAGCTGTTAAGTGATCATCTATTAACAAAATATGCTCTTGTTAAGTAAATATGAGACAGCATTAGAGAGAACAGTCCTAAATAAGAGTAAGTACACAATCTATACAAACAAAAACCCCCACTGACATAATATGTGTTGGTTTCTACTGAGGCCTCAGCACAGTGCTATCAGATCTAGTGTGATTGATGATAGTCACTAATCTCTGCTTGTGTCATGGCTACATCAATCACTCCTACCCTAAGCTACAGCCCTAATTCCTGATAATTAAACTCAACCTCAGAGAAAATCAAATACCTTAAATCCATCTTAGCTTTTTATCCAAGTGGTATTAAACCACTGAACTCAGTGGATGACATGGTAAAAGCCAGGTGATAGAATCATATAATGTGTTGAGTTCAAGGAACCTTCAAAGGTTGTCTAGCCCAACCACCCTGCAGTGAGCAGGGGCATCTTGCAATAGATCTTGGGTCCTGCATGTGTACAGCTTCCATACAGTGGAACTTACTTTTTTTCCAAATTGCTTGTTTAAATTATGAGTTGACTTGCTATTTCAAGTGAAATTTTTTCAAGTGCTATTTACAGTGAGAGTAGTGAAATACTGGAACAGGTTGCCCAGAGACGTTGTGGACACCCCCTCTCTGGAGGTGTTTAAGGCCAGGCTGGACAAGGCACTGAGCAGCCTGATCTAGTTGGAGGTGTCCCTGCCTATGGGAGGGGGTTTGGAACTCGGTGATCTTGAAGGTCCCTTCCAACCCAAACTATTCTATGATTCAAGACTGAACCAGCCATGCATTCATTTTGGTCCCCTGCAAGTAGGTTGAGTATTAAGTCCTTAACAGCTAAGTCATTTGAAATGAAGTGTTGATGACCATGTCTATGACCCTGAGGTCACAAAAAGGAAAGTGCACACTTAATTTCCACGTCTATGAAAGGACCATAAGGCTTTTTGAAAGCTTGGTAAGGCATCTTCCAGTAAACAACGCCAGGTTTTTCCTCTCGTGATCTTCAGACTTCTGTAATTTAACTGTATGTACATAATCTTTAAATTGTATTATATGCAAACATATGTGCTCACATACATTTCAAAATTTTCTGGCAAAATTAGAAATGCCTTGATCTACACAGTTGGTTTTATTTCTCATTCTTTGGATAATCTTGTTTTTTACTGGTCTGTCCAAGAGGTTTTATTAAACTGCTCTTTTCTTGGCTTTTCTGATGCAACATACACATCCTCTTCACCAGAAATGCTTGGACACCAGTTCAGAGCAGCCAAGAAACAGCTGGAGGAGGCAAGTGGAAGCACGTGGTTTTCTCCTGTTTGTCCTGGCATTTTAGAGCAGTCTGTGCTTCTCCAGATCTGAGTATTCATTAATACCAAAGATAGGAAATAAGTAAGTTAGGTTAAAAATAAAATAGAGGATTATTGCAGTAAAATATATTTTTGGTTAACTCTAAATTCAGCATAGCTGAGAGACTTGTATGGTTTGAAAGAAGAAAATTAATAGAAAATAAATTTGTAAGAGCTAATGGTAACTGAAAGGAAATTTCTGCACATCTTGTACTATCTACCAAGTCTTAGAAAGTAAGACATAGCTAGAACAAAAAGGATAAGTAGTTACTTCTGAATTCTTACCTTTTCAGTCTGTTACTACCATCTGATTGGAAAAAGTTTTTAAAAACAAAGTCTGCAAAAATTAGACCTGCAAATATTTCCCACTTCCTTTCACCATGGGCTGAGTTGTTTTCTATTTCCTCATGATCAGTGGGTGTGAATGAGCCATAAGAATGTGTTCACAAGGCACATGCAGCTTGAGTATCCTAAGGAAAAGATGTTTTCTGTCAGCATGTTGTCAGAGAAGTGTTTTTGACCAAGTGCTGCTCTGGCAGTTGTTCTCACATGGCCCTTTCTCACTTCATCCTCTCTCCCTCTGATGGGGAAGGTTGGGAAGGATGGGACAAATCTGTTCCACCACAGGAGGACTGGTTCCTCCGAGGTGTCAAAGGGATGTTCTGAACTCTGAATTTCTGCATGGAATGGTCTATGATTACTGATCTTCATATGGAAAATTCAGGTCAGCTACCCCAACCCATGTGTGGCTGCTGTGCCTGCCCCATTCAGATCTGGACCCACTTGTAGGATAAAAAGGACAAGTGTCCCTCAGCTTTTCCTTGAGGCTGTAGTCAAACTTGGGAGCTCAGCTGATGACGGTGACAATATAAGGCTTTCATGTCTGTTGTGGTGCCTACTGGAGAAGCACCGCTGATTTAAAACCATTTTTAACCTTGCAGCAGTCTGGTGCTCAGGGCTAATGTGGGATATAGCAGAGGTCCTGCAGAATGCCAGCTCTTTGTGCCGACTGACTACCTGGTTAACTCAAGCACAGACAGTTTAGAAGTCACAAGATGGTTAATAGTTTAGAGAGGAATGTAGCCTGGATCAGTCTTGTCAGAGCTTTCAGCCCCTTCTACAGCACGTCTCTTCAGATTGAGAGAGTTTTGGGGGTTTTCTGACTGACAGCAGGAAAGACACTATTTGCTCTTGCTGCACAGCTGGTTTCTTCATACAAGCTTTAACAACTTGTTTTGTTCTTGGTTAAATATTTATGAATATTTTTTTCATTTATATTTTATAAATAATCGTAACCAGAGGCCTTTGCTCAAGTCAAGTAAAACTCTGAGAAAGGGCTGTGTAAAAAATGAGTGAGGAGCAGTTTTCTAAATCCTCATGTTTAATATTGCTGCTTGTCTTTTGAATTGCCTGTTATTGTAACAGATTGACTCATGCAGATTTTTAGTTTACAAGCTAGCTTGAATATCAGAAAGAGTTCATGCTATTAAAACACACTCAAAAATATCTCCCAGTTTTATAAGTCTGAAAGACTTGGAATTTCAAAAGTCAAAAAAAATTTAATTTACTGTATTATAAAAGCAGCTTCAAGTTACTAATAACTACATCCATATGGTATCGCATGCCAGGATGGTGAATATATGGCTAGCAATAATATCTCAGTTGCTGAATACCTCAATTTGGAAAAGTTCATCTGGAGGGGGTTTTTTTAGTGAACAATGATTTCTATTGTTTCTCATCCAGTGACGTTAATTAGTTCTGTTTTAAGATGGGGGCTCCTAAATTGTAAGATTTTAATTTTTTTAAATTAGGTGTTTTTAAAAAATATTCTGAAGTTTACAAAAATAACTTTCGTCTTTAAGTTGTTGTCTCCAAAGCAAAAAGGGTAGGAAATACATAAATGGCTCCAGTTTCTTGGGTTTAAGAATCCAACCTGAGCATCACGGTGCTTGTAGTAAAAATGTGTTGGTGCCAACACTGATTGCTTTTTAGTTTAAAACACCCAGTTTAATAAGCTACTCAATGTGTGAGAAGAATGGAGACAATACCTATTCTAGTGGTATCTCAAAGAAATCAGGGTGGAGCTCTGTTTATCTGGATCCATGTCCAGGGGCAGGTTCCAGCCTGGTGGAAGAATAATGGGGGAACATGGGGATCAATGGCACCTGGCCACTGTTTTTGGCTTGCCAGAGGGACTTGTGGCTAGTATTACTAGGAGAAATTGAGTCTAGAATTAATTGTATTTCATGTTTATAATATTCATTTCTTCAAAGCTTATATTTAATACAGAGATGCCTTCTTTTATGAACAGAGATACAATACAGGGTGCTGCAATTAAAAGCTCTTCCAGAAAAGGTAAATGTATGGAATACTGTTATGATTAGGCTGAAATAAAGTCACAAATGCCCCAACAAATAAAAACAGACTACAAAAACCTTGATATAAATAAAATCTTTCCATTCTATCCCAAGTTAAGTTTAATGCTTTGTGCCTTCATTGTGGCATAAAGATGCATGATTCATTTATGATCTTTTCCATGAAACCTATAGCACTAGATGTTACAACGCACAAGTCAAAGATCACTTAAAATTTACTTAAAGATAATGCTTAATGAACCCACATGCCCCTCTACTAAGCACAACAGGAAGTGCCACTTTTTTTCCCATCCAGGTGTAGGTTTCTGTCAGGCTGATTAATTGCAAACTGTTAGAAAATTGTGATCTTGCATTTAGCATCTTCAGTCATTTTCTTATTGGCTTGTGACAAGTTCCCAGATGCTCCTTTAATGAAAGGAAATGCATATTCTCTGTCAAGCTTCCTGAAAAGAGTCTCTGGATTTTTAGATACCACAAATCATTGAGTTTATAACTTTAGAAATTGTCTAGCAGTACCATCTATCCCAGACACTCTACTTCTTCTGATATTCAAGTCTATCCCACCACATGACATCAGAGTCATAGGCTTGCTCAGCTTGCTTGGGTTTCTCCATGTGGTAACAATTTGTTGTACTGATTTTTCTAATTCTTCCAAAGAGTTCAAGAATCTGTTTTCTCCAGAAAATGTCAAAATTAGAAATTGATGTTCACTTTCTTGCCATTTTTTCCAGTTATTGCTCAAAGACTAAATGATTGTCCGTTTACTGTTCAATGCCAAGTCTTGCTGAATCCTGCTGGGAGTTTATATAAACCCTAAAGGACAATGATGAACATTTGGCATATATAATTATACCTTTAAAAACACATTAGAAACCTAAGTGGACATCATCAATCTTTTTTTCCTTCAGAAGGCGGCAATATCCATTAAAAATAGAAATACGAATTTTCCAGTTTGCAATCTTGAAAAAAATTACGGAGTTCTGTTAAAAACTCTTCCAGTTTGTGTAACACCTTACTTTTCTACATATCCAGCTACAGATAAACTTCAAATTACTGAGTCCTGAAAGGGGCTCCTCTAAAAAAAGTGATTCCTACCCCTAGTATTATCTGACAAAAAAATAAGCAGTTAAGCTGGCCAAGTCAATGTTTACCAAATGTTCCTTGTAATGACACTTGCCAAAATATGTCCTGTAATTGAGACCTTTTCCTCAGCTTACAGATTTTCCTGCTGTTCCCAGATTGCTTCCAACAGTCAAGAGGGGGATGCTTACAGGAAAGCCAGTAAGACCATTATTTCCACAAGAACCTGATAAGCCAGAAGGAGATAGATTCTCAACAGGAATAGGGATGTAAATAACAAACACATTTGAGCTTCTGTCACAGCAAAGAAGTGAAAGAAAAATTTTGTTTACTTCTGGTTTATTTTTGATCAATTCTTATGTGATTGCTTTCCCATTTTTGGAAGAATGAACAGTCTTGAAGGGTTTGGAAAGTGATACAAGCTCATCATATCAAAATTATTATTTGATTTCTGCTGTTCAGGACAGAGATCTGGTACTTTTTCTCTGTGGTTTATTCATCTGCAATGTCTGCCTCTCCCTTTTAACAAGGGAGCGAAGACACAAGAGCACACATTAATGCACCCACAGTAATAGGTGAAGACAGATTACTGGACCAGATATATTTATTTTTTAGACTGAATCTGAAAAAAATTTTGCTTGATTGAAATGGGACAGAGATGGCAGATAAAGAAACCATGTCAGAAGTAAGAGAGAGATGAAGAACAACTTTGGCAAAACTAGGCAAGCTGTAGCACAGGTTAGCTCTGCTTTTCATTTAGAATGTCATAACTGGCTAAATCTGAATTTGGAAACTGAGATTTGTGCTTCGTTAGACCTCTTAAGGAGGGAACCCTCTCCAGAGCACCAGCCCATGAAGCCAGATGGGCTCAAGCCATGGTATAGTGTTCTCTACCACAAAGTGAGGGACTGAGGTAACTATGGTGTAGGTGGGATTAGATTGGAAAGAACAGTGCAGGACATGTTGAAGGATCTCTGGAAAATATTACTTTTCCCTGCCCTAAAATAGAATGTAGATTGTTCCTTATATAGACCAACCTTCAAAAAAAAAACCCCAGCAGCAAAAAAAACCAAACCTCAAAACAAAAGAAATCCCAAACCTCTATAGTTACATGATACTTGTGTTGCTCTAAATATAATAACATTTGTGCTAGGAAACTTCCTTGTACTTATTTTGGAAGGTCATCTGCTGCTCAATGCCTTTTTTCAAGACTACAATGTGTTTTGCACTCCATCTTTTTGTAAGGAGATGAGAACAAAAAATGATAGTTTTACAACCACAAGGAAACTAGAAATTTATCCCCAATTTCAGTCACAACACAGGATCAGAAATCACTCAAGAGCAGATTAGCTGAAAAGGAATAAATTAAACTTAAATCCACTTAGAATAATAAATAAAATAAATGGCCACCATCCCAGATGAAATATTCAGATAAGTATTTTGAAAAGCACATCTATTTGGCATTTGTGGCGGAGCTGCTGCTCCATATGAGATTCATGAGGTTGGAAGCAGTGCTCAGTGTCTCTTTAACTATTTTTTCCCATGAGGAGGGATTAATTGTGTTCAAAATGCAGACTTTCTTTTCCCTGCATGTTGGTATTGTTCCTAGTCAGGAAGGAAAGATGAACCATGATGGGTTATTGTAAAGGGATAGGTTGAATACTTTGCTTTTCCAGAATAACTGAACTTTGCAGTATTTTCCTGGAGCTGTGATTTATCTGTGCTTTTGATACCTGCCTCTGTACTGATATTAAAGGCTATCTGATCAAACTATATTTGTCATTGGTCTTGTAAGAGACAGCATCTATACAAAATGTTTCCTTCATGGAAAATATATGCTTGTGCAAATCAGTTGGCAAGAGAAAATTCCCACAGAAATTGCCATTTGAGTGAAAGCAGGTAAACAAATGGGAAAGCTATTTGTCAAGTCCACCTGTGCAGATGACTATAAGTAACATTATACCAGTGCACACAGCAAACTGTGTATTAAAACACACAGGTGTCAGGGTCTTCTCAGTAAATAAGTGATTTTTTTTGTTGTTGTTTTGCCAATAGTTACTTATATATGGATTTTTATCTGGAAATCCATTAATACTCCTGGAGACTGCTTGCATGAATTGTACCAAAATACAAGCAAAACCCCATAAGTTTTTCTGTTACTTCTCAAAGTTTGTTCTGGCTGACACAAAGCACCATCCACCTCCCAAAGGTGAAAATTCTCTGGGTGCACTAACAGTGGGTGACGCAAAGCTGATGGGAAAAGATGTGCTCACCTGAAACTCTGTGGCAAGTCTTCTGAAATGACTAAGGAATAAGCCTCCAAACAATAAGATTGAATTTTGATCAGTACTTGCTTTCAGTTATTGCCAGTGAGCTGTGGAAAGGGATTGACAGAAGGTGTGATGCTACAGAATTAGGATGAAAGTACTCAAGAAACTTTTTATTATTATTCATTTTGTTCTTTGGAAATAAGAATCAGCATTTTTTGTCTTTTTTTTTTTTTTTTTTGTTAAAAATAATTTACTTCTTAGATGGATTATTTTAAGCACCTTCTAGCTATTCATCTTCTAGTCTACTCTTCTCTCCTGTTTATTTGATTAAGGAAATATATCCTTTCAATGAAAATTCAGTTTAGTTTCCCGAATTCGATGGATGAGTGAGAGGAACATGTATATCTGGTGTCAAATATTTTACAAGCAAAACCATTTTTGGAGTAAACAAATTACAAAGTACTTTCAAATCTATGTGTGATCTTAAATTCATGATGAAGAAATAAAAAATGAAATTAAATTAAGAAATACTCTGAATACACTACAGAAATCTGGGACAGAGATAATCATAATAAGAAGGATATTGATCTGTTGGAGAAGATCCAGAGGAGGACCACAAGGGTGATCAGAGGGCTGGAGCACCTCCCTTATGAGGACAGGCTGAAGGTGTTGGCGTTGTACAGACTGAAGAAGAGAAAGCTCATAGTAGCTTATCAATACCTGAAGGGAGCCTGGGGCCGACAGAAAGGCTGGGGTAGAACTTTTTAATAAGATATGTGATGGAAGGACTAAGAGTAATGGATGCAAATTGGAAGAGGGAACATTCTGGCTAGGTATAAGAAAGAAATTCTTTACTGTGAGGGTTGTGAGACACTGGAAAAGGTTGCCCAGAGAGGATGTGGATACCCACTCTCTGGGGGGGTTTAAGGCCTGGTTGGATGAGGCACTGAGCAACCTGATCTAGTGGGAGGTGTCCCTGCCTATGGCAGGGGGGTTGGCACTAGATGATCTTTGAAGTCCCTTCCAGCCCAAGCCATTCTATGATCTTGAAGACTTTTATTTTATGGAGGCATTTCTGGTTTCACAAAAATTCAAGACTTTCTTTCTTTTTGTTAAATCTTTAACTATTTTGTCCTCCTTTCTCTTTTATACTTCAGTTTATAACTCAGCTTATTCCCATTTGAATTAGAGAAGCATTTGGTTTTGTGAGGTCAAATCATGTCTAAAAGAGGAAATTCATGACCTTATTAAAAAAACCAACATCCCTGTAAAATAAAAAATGAAACCATCAACCCAAAAAAACAAACTAACCACAAATGAAAAGTTTCCCCACCCTTTCCTGCTTCTTTGGAGCTGCATTGACTCCAAGAGCTGAATGTGTTTTATTCCTGTTGGGTAACTGCTTGATTGCATCACCCTGCATCCTTGGAGAAGGGAGTAAGGATGTTGGTAAATGATGCCCTTTGAAGCAGTTCCAAGTATGTGATTCTGACAATTTTAGTTATGTAAGTTCTTTCTACCGTCCCTCAGGCAATTTGATGATCAAAGACAAGTCAGAGTATCCCAAGAATTAATTTTGATTATTTTAAATACTAAAGGACAGGAAAATCAAAGGCATGACTGAATAAAATCAAAAGATGATTATTTTGATCAGAGAGGGTAGATCTGCCTGCAATATGTTAATGTCTCCATTCCCCAGTGATCTGCAGATTCCTTTTCATGTGTAGATTCGTTACGAAGTTAGGCAAGGGAGGCTTTGGTTTTTTTGTAATTGATATTTTGTAATAAGAATACTAATGAAAGATTTTCTAAGAATGGAATGAAAAGAAAAAAAAAAACAAAACAAAACAGAAATTTTAATTTCTTTCTATTTGAAATATTTCCTTCCAGCATTTCCCAACCACTTAGAAAAGCTGTGCTGGGAGATGCAATGATCAAATTTAATTACCTGCATATGTCCCTCCTTACTGAATATTAACTCAAAGCTTAATCTCCTGCTATGATCCCTGCATTTCAGTATTTCATTGGAAGAGCTGCAAACCTTTCTATATGCTGTAGAATTTCAGTTTTCTTAAAGCTCACTACTGGAAGAAGTCAAGTCTGACTTCCCTGGCTGTGCTTTACAGTCTTCTCTCACCTATGCATGTTGAAGGGAATCTTGGTTAAGCAACTGGCCAGTCGGGGACACAGAGGTTTGTCTGGGGGTGCTTCTGTTCTCTGTTGGTTTTCTCAGCTGGAGATTGCGGTGGACAGAATGTTTCTGGCTAATGAGTAGGATCAGAAGGACACGGCTTACTTGTGTTACATTTTTTTCCTTTCTGACTTTGTCCTGGTTAACTATTCATTGGTGCCATTTCATAATAGTCTGGTCTTGGAAATGGCTCAAGGGTTGGTTAAGTATATATTCAGTATATTTGCATTCTCTTTGTTTTTGAGAAAATATCAGTATTTGATCTTTATTGCATTAATTTCAAAATCTTTGTTGTTTGACTTTTTTAATGACCTGAGTTTAATTTCCTAATTTAAAGCTATGTTTCCATTAATTCGTACACACTTATATTTTATATGACTGTATTTCAAACTATAAAGTTAGAAGAAGCTTTTTATACATATTTAATCTTCTTTAAAGATCTTCTAAACTTTATAGTAATTCAAGAATTCATTGCAATTTCCGTTTTTAAATACTCAGACAGAAAACTCAGTTATTTAGATTTGATGACAGATGTGCTTATAAATTTCCAAAACTATTTTTAATTAATGTAAAAAAAAAAAAAAAGGAAAAATTGCATTTAACTCCATAAAACTGTGCAAAGGTTGAAGCATCAAGAATTTTCACTTACTAATTTCACAATTCAACTAAAAAAAGCATCAGGTTATTGCATACAGATTGTGTGTGATACCAAAGTTTGTATGCAAATAAGAATTAAAGAGGCAGTATATTTCATACAATGCTTTTTGATTAACAGACTTTTTTCTTCAAGTTTGAATAGTTTGCTTATTAAAAATTCTACCAATAAGACAATTTTTGGATTTGAAGTAGCTGCTTTTGATTGGAAAAGTGTTTGAAACTAGATGTGTTTTAGTGAGGCAGAATTTATGATTCTGATAATGTTCCCCTGCTTTTCTTGGCACTCCTGCTGTATATGTGAATATATTTAGATAATGGAGATGATATATTTTTTCATATTTCAAGAAGCTGGAGCTCTCAACCAGCCTTAAATTGCATTTCAGAGATGCATGTTTCCTCTCTGCCTGCCTCATAACTTGTATACAGGATTTTACTCTTTTAAGATAGGGTTTCAGTGTTTACTAAAACATGATTTTTCCACCTACGGAAGAACATGTGCTACTTGTAAATAGGAGAGTTAAAAAAAGACCTTTGCATAAGTCAAGGTTCCAAATAGCTAGTTTTAGCATATATGCTTCCTAAGATCAAGTAAAAGAGAACAGCAAAGAAAACTGAGGAGAATTAGAAGTAATAAAATCCTGCTTTTCAAAGACGTCACAAACACATTAGGGGATTACTGACAACAGTGGTTTATTTTTTCTTGCTTTCTTTCGGATGTTTCAGACATTTCCTGTGGTGTAAACAAAAAGGAAAATATTCCTGGAATATTTGCTCTTTGTCTGGACATCTAATTTAATAGAAAAACAGTACTAAATGTAAACAAGTATAGTTAAGTGCTTCAAATTTTATAAAAGCAAGTGGTGATCTATTATAGCATTAAGTTATATGAAGTTAATTATTAAACATACTGATATTATAGCTACTGGACCAGGATTGGTTTTGGAACAGAAACTGTCCAAGTACATTGATATTTCCTGAAAATAGCATACCTCATCAGATAAAATAGTGTATTGCCACATCACTGTGTTATTCTCCAGTAGGATTTAATTTCATCTGAAAATTATGATATGCAATAAATTCTACCCGATTTAAATCTGACCACCACTCTTGAATAATGGCCAGAGAACTTTTACCCTTGCTGCTGAGTAGGAGACATTGGTTGAGCTCCCAGATAATTTTTCTGTGCTCAGACCTAAAGTTCAAGCATTGCTTGTGCTAACATATGGAATTTAGTAATTTGGGATGAAGGAAAATCAGAGGAATCATGAAACTGCCTAGGTTGGAAGGGACCTTCCAGATCATCCAGCTATCAACCTAACTCTGACAAGAGCCATCCCTAAACCATATCTGTAAGCTGTCTGTCTGCTGGGCTCTTAAATCTCTCAACCAATGGTTCCTCAACCCCTTCCCTGGGCAGCCTGTTCCATTGTTAAATAACCCTTTCAGTCTAAAAGTTTTTCTCAGTATCTAGTCTGAACCTCCCCTGCTGTAACTTGAGGCCATTTCCTCCTGTCAGTGAGACATTTATTTTAGGTCACTTTACATTCTTCTAAAGAGGTAAAGCAAGCAGTGATTTAAGGTAGTGATTTAATAACATTGTTTTCATGTTAAAAGACAGTTTTCTGAAGTGCACCAAGCACAAGAACCTCTTGTCTTTGCTATGCAGAATGTTTGTGGTTGCTGTTGCTCACTTTTCTGTAACAGCCTGTTTTATAAAAACCAATGACCTGCCTTAGAATATTGCATTTGAGTTTATAAGTAAAGATAATGACATGGAAATGTTGTATAAAGCAAAATCTACACTCTATGGAGGAAAAATAGGGATTTCTTATGAAGTGATTAGTCTCCATGCAGGATATAAGGATCAGAAGTAGAAGATACAGACAGGAGTACCCCAAACACAAAATCTTACTTCATCTATGCAAGCTTTTTTACTCATATCTGCATAAAGCAGGCTTAACTTATGCATTGTAATAAAGTTACTTTAGTAATGATTTATGAGCAGCTCCAACAGACACATAGCAGATGCATTGTTTCAGCTTATACTTTTTTTTCTCATTGTTCCATGTTATTTTTGTAACTTATACCCTTTCATCAGACTTCTGAAACAGCTTTTTCATCAATGGGATCTGATAAATCTCTAAAAAAATTGTTCTATTAACCATTAAGGACACACTCTATAAGACCATTTAAGGGAAGGAAAACTCAGCGCCTTAGTGGAAGGGCTGCCAAAATTAAAATTTGTCATTGATATCCAAACAGTACTTTGTTGCATTTAGTTCATGATTGAGACATAATGCAGCATTCTGAGCACTTGGGGACCTCCTTAAGTTACATGCACCCCTCTGCTGTTTTGAGTTTGCATAGTATTCATCTGGTGTGAAGGTTTAATCGCCTGTCCCATTAGGGGTGCCTCCATATGCATGTGTCTCTGTAGCACTTCACACTGAGTTTTGAAAACTGGAAAATTCATCTTCCATTTAACTGTATGTTTTAGCACTCTAGTGTGACAATGGAAATAGGATACTGTGTGTGTACAGGGATATGTGATGCCAGATTTCAGAATTCAGCTCAGTCAAGAGATTTTGCTGGCTGAGCTTGCTTTAATTTTTCTATAAAGAGATTGATTTTGTTTGGTTCTGATGGGTGAATGATGACTGAGAATCCTTTCTTTTTTCTCATTAAGACATTGATTTTCAATGATTTTGCTGGTGGAGCAATGACCGACCATGTTTTTATTTTTCTTTGAAGAGGCTGATTTTGAGTGTGTCACATCAAACAAAAAAGTCAGCCTTTGGTACAAGCAATTTAGCACACTAAAGGAGAAAAAAAAATAGGTTTATTATAGAAGGTGCTAGGAACATCATGGCAATGATTCACAGATGAACTGCTGCCCTGTGTATCTGGGATATTCCATGTTAGCTATTATTACTAAGTATGATCTCAGAAAACCCTGTGGGGATGATCCTGGGTGCTAGGGTATATCATTTATGAAAAGATGTTTTCTTGTTAGACTTTACAGTTCACACCAAGGGGCACTGGAAATATTTCCTAAGGTGATGGAATAATGTGGAAGAAAATTGAGTGCCAGGAAAAATTAACTCTTCTTGAAATTCTATACATTCAAGTGCTATATTCCAATGTTTAAACCTGCACTTTCACTTAGCACACTGGAGCAAACAGAAGAATAGGTGGCTTGTCTTCAGCTCACATGCACCTCGTGCATCCCTGCTGGCCTCATAGTTAGTGCCAAGGGAAACACTTTTTGCCTTTGACTCTGCCAAGTAAAGTTTGCCCCCACCATTGCCGTGGGACAGCAGTGCACAATTTGCCAGCTGCAGCATTGACCTCTGAGAGCTTGAGTTAATTTGGATTCCGGTGAAGTAACCAATGAGGAAACATGATTTTACTGAAGAGCTGCTCGTTTGTTCATTTGTACCTAAAAATCCTCATAAGGTCAGTATGACAACATGTTATATGGACTCAAACTAATCTTACAAATGCCTTTAGTAAGGTTTAAGCAACCCAAGAGCATCAAATATATATATATGCATGTATAAAAATATTACACAAGATTTTCATTTTGAGTAAAGCAGGAAGGAAAATGTGTATGTTCTTTGTGCCTCCCTGTATGGACACTGTACCCAGTAACTAAGGGTGAGGAAACTGCAGGCTGGTACCCTGGTATAGGAAAACTCTTATATAAACATCACAATTCAGTGTACACCAAATATGGGAGGACTTTCTTTTAATGTATATAGATGTTTGCTAGTAGATTGAAATCTTGGTGGCAAATCTTATTATAAATTCGAATTTTGTCAGTAAAATGGAAGAAATCATGAAACCACAGGAATTAAATGCAAGCTAATTCTCAGCATGCTCTTCTTCATTTGGGAATACAGCAGTTAAGAATTTACATTTCTAGTTACTTTTGGCTGTTCCATTTTGTATTCCAATTGGTATTCTTTCTCAGAGTGTCACTGCAATTTCAATTCTTTCTGAAGCTTTGTTAAGGTTTCATGAGCCTGCTTATCAGGTGGGAGTTTCAGAGGTTCAAATTGCTGTCAAACCATGTACCAGCACATGTCAGCGTGACTTTAAAGTCCATAACACAAGCCCCCAGTGCTGCTTAACAAGTTTTACATTATTAATCCCTTGGTAAAACTGAAAGGAAAAAGATCTGCTTCTAAAGTCTTCATAAAATCAAGAAGGGAAATCCATATTGGAGAGCAAAATAAGCTCTCACAAACTTTTTCTCAAGTATGATAAGGCATTTTGTAAGGCGTTTGGATGAACTGTCCTGAGTCAGCAGTGGTTCTCTTTCTCAATAGGTAAATTATTTGGTGCAGTGAAGGAAAAACGGATGTATTTTTTAAAAATCACATAAAGGTTAAGGAATTAGTTTACTGTTTCCTAATATATTTACTGAAGAGTCCCTTCAGGTCTCTTTCAATGTCTCATTCAGTGCAATACACATGGTGTATTCATTTTGTGGCTTATCTGAGTATCCTGAGCCATTTTCCTGTCTCTATTATAAATTTCCTTTCCTGTATAACTTATAAAGAGTGATCACCGTTTTTTCCCACCATGTCCAACTGGTGACTATGTCATCAAGAACTCCTCTAGTGCCAATCATTCTCCTCCCTCCATGTAGGTCGATGTGCTCATGTTTTCTAGCTCCTTTGCTTTCTCAGAGTTATACTCCTTCCAGTTTGTGGTATTTCTGTGCTATGCTTAAATGCAGGCACTCAGCTTAAGTACTGCTAAAATTTTATCTTGTCTTTGGAGGAGCTCTTCAGTTGTTCTTCGGAACCAAATTAATTTCTAATTAATTTTCTGTACTAAGAGACAAGTTCCTCTTTGCCTAAGGCAGTCAGGCTTCCTATTTGATTATTAATTGAACTCTCCTCCTTTTTTGCACTTTCTCCCTTCAAAAATTTAATGAAGCTCTTCCCTCATTTTGTGTGTGCATGTGCAGCTCACATGAAGTGTGTAACAAGAAATTATATAGGAAACTTTGATAGCAGATCAAGATCTATTCCTTTCTCTTCCTATGTGTATCATCCAGACCCACTATATTGCAACTCTTGGCACCATTGTTCAGAAAACTTATGGTGACTACAGACTTTCTTTCAAATGTTCACTTGAGGTTTATCTTACATTTGAATCTGTTACTAGTATACATGATAGAAATACTTCCCATAGACTTGTATGGCAATGATTTAATTAGTTGTTAGACCACTCATTCATCTTGTTTATGTAATTCTTCACTGTTTGTAAAACTTCAATACCCGATTAGTTTAACTTTCTTGGTTCTATCTTGATAATGATTAACCTGCAGTGTTCTTGATGTGTGTGTTGTTGGTGTTCTCACTCATTGCTGCACTGCATGCACACCTATGTCTATTCCTAAGCCTAAAGCAAACTTTTCATTTGGGATTCCCACCAGCCAAAAAAGCCCTGCAGCCACTACTGCTGTGGAGCCATGACCTTTGGCTAGTAGTCAATTTATCCTGATGGGTTGTACTAATTAAAGGTTTTTCAGAGGGAATCTTATACTAAAGACAAATGGGATGACATGCCAAGAGTTACCTTCTGTTGTAAAGTGTAAATGTGCACATCAGCAGTTTTTCCATGTCTGTATAGCAGTGTCTTCACCTAAGGAAAATTGTTTCCACATACATTCAGCCAGAGGAGTTTAGGTAATGAATTTACAATATGTAGGTGAAAGGTAATACTTAAAATATCTGGAGAAAAATCTGGATTTTTTGAGACACACAGATGTGAATCTGGAGTTATCTGGATGACATAAACAGCTATTTATATTAAATATTATCATTAATTGTACTTAGAAGTAGCTGAAATTTACTCCAAACCTCCCCGTCCTTTTACTTTAAATGGCTGTGTTCTTAAGTATGGTTAAAATTACATGGATTAGATTTTTAATCCCCCTCCCAATATGGATTTCCCTTCTTCATTTTATGAAGACTTTAGAAGCAGATCTTTTTCCTTTCAGTTTTACCAAGGGATTAATAATGTAAAACTTGGCAAGGAAATTGCTGTCTGCAAACTGGAGTGAATATTACTTGATGTAATCCAGATATAACAGCTCCTTGTGCAAGCTGGACCTTTTGCAGCACAAAGAACATAGGAATGAATAGTTCAGTGGCCTGAGCAAATAAAGAGGAGGCATCTTTAATTTGCAGGCATGAAGGAGGTTTGAGGGTTTTTTCCCCGGCTTTATAGGAAAATAGGATTTAAAAATAGTTCAAGCTTGGGAAAAAAATAAATTCCACTTGAAAGAATACAAAATTTAGGGTTGGGGTTTTTCTGGTTGGATTTTTAGGGTTTTGTTGGTTTGTATTTTTTTGCTGATGCCTTCTAAATTTGTTTGCTCTGAACTGAGATGATCTCAGTGTCTGCCATGCCTTTTTGAGTGAAAAGTTGGTGGGTTTGGACTATACCTGCAGTGAACATACAGCAGTAGGAGGCGAAACCTAGAAGAATCTGCCATATCCTTTGCTTATAGATGCTTTTGAGAGGAGAGCAGGGGAGGAAACTACCACCATTCTTCTTATCAAAATGCTGTTAGTGTGAAGTATAAGTTCA
Source organism: Turnix velox (assembly GCA_013400935.1). NCBI lineage: Eukaryota > Metazoa > Chordata > Aves > Charadriiformes > Turnicidae > Turnix > Turnix velox. Next base: position 512,268 of record VZTY01007177.1, read on the forward strand.
GAACTTGCATTTGAGGTTTGTCATCTCCTGTGTCCCTTGAAATGCAGTTCTGACACAGAGGCATTGCTCCCTTGCATGCTCTCTTGGACTGCTCTCAAGAAATAAAAGTCCTTGTAACCCCAAATGCAAGCAAGTTGCTTATTACATGGTTGTTAATCTACAATCTTTGTAATCTGAATTTATTTTTTTATGTACATACTGTATCACCTTTCCAAGGCTTTTAATATATATCCTGATGGATCTGTGCTTTCCTGTCTGTACACTCAGCAATGATGTACACAAGCATTTGAATTTGATCCAAACAGCTCAAGATCTGTTTTATACATCCTTCATTTGTACAAGCCAATATCTGCAAAATAGCTTTCTTCATCCTCAGGGGGGGAGAAATGGATCAGATACTTAACTCTGGGTAAAGTCTTGGGTTTAGATTTTTTTTCTGTTGCTTAGCATTCATTGACAGAGGTGTGGAAATTCATCACAGCAAACTGCTTACCTCCGGGTGTTTGTTATGATCCTCCATACAATGCAGTTGTGATCTGACCTCCAAGAAGTGGTGTTAAATCACTGCCTCCATGCCAGATATGTGACTGTAAAAATGGTTTGATGCCTATCCACAAGAATGGTGTTCCAATGCCTTCAAGCAAAAGCTGCCAATTGTGAGTTCTACTAATAGAAACCCATTCAGTGAAATGCATTAGCTTGCTTATATAGCTGAGGACAGTCTCCCTTACTCATCTGCATTATATAAATTAATTTGAAAGACCAGCAGAAGGTAGTCAGATCAGCCACACAAAAAAAAAAAAAAAAAAAAGATGTGTTCCAGTCCTATCACTTCATAAAGCACAGATATCAGAAAATGAGGGAAAGGGGTGCACAAGGTTTTTTGGTTTTTTTACAGGCTTTGGAGAATTTTTCTATAATTTGCCAACAGATTTTGTAGGTTCTATGTTTATGAACCTGTTAACCAAAACACACACTTTGGCAGCGGTTACAGCACATGATGTGCATTTTTTGTTGAGGTTTGTGGGTGCTGTCTTTGGTAAGTGTTAACAGCAGCCACACATAATGCTAACAGCCTCATTGCCTGAAAACTTTAATAATAACTCAAATAGATGCTTAATGTTGTCATAAAGCAGAAACAAAAAATACACAGTTGTTACAATCAGAAAAATAAAGGGAAGTACATTCTAGATTACTTAGAATCAGTTTTAGGTTACTTAAGATTGAGCCTCTGAATAAATAGAACTTGATAATGAAGCCATTCAAATACTAGAAGTTATACTGGAATTTCTTTAATTCTCATTGGTTATAATATGCTACACATTACTGAAACTCGCAGCATGTAGTGAATGCTACAATAAAAAGCATAATTCCTAAAGTATAAGTTCTCTCCTTTCACCTATCTGGTAAAATGTTAATGTGTTTTCAGGATAAAACAGATTTTTCTTTATATAAAAAGAAATACAGTGTATATATAGTGTAAAAACTATTGTAGTATATACAATGTTATATTTACATATAGTGGAGGTTGTATGTGCATATTTACATAGTTATTCCAAAAGCTTTGAGTTTTGAGAGACAATGGGATCTTTTCTGTACATGTTTGTAGCCATTAATACAGCAAAACTCTTCATAGCGGGGAAATCTCTTGAAGAGGATGTCGGGAGGAGATATTTCGTATTAAATGTTTTAGCCTTTCCTTGGCACTTATTTAAACTATTAGGTCTCTTTAGGGTTTTTTTAAAGGAAAAACAGTAGTGTTGATCTTGGGCTAAGCTTCTTTCAAATGCTTTGTAAAGCAGAGGATCCAGCAAAGCAAATATCATATCCATGGCTATTTCCAATACCATTTCAACCAGTGTTTTGCTTGGAGCTTGTACATTTCTTGAGTAATTAGAATACTCCAGCACCACCAAGTCCACACATGCTTGCATCCTGCATCTAGCAGGGGGATTGGACTAGAGGATCTCTTGAGGTCCCTTCTAATCCCTGATATTCTGTGATTTTGCTCTAAGTCCAAAGGGGAGTGCTTCACACTTTAGGAAATGCTGAACTGAATGCTAATTTTTACGTGCAAGGAAGGAGGGGGATAAAAAATCATTGCTAGCAGCATTAGGAGCCTAACTTTCTGTCTCAGTGTCAGATGCAAAATTCAACTTGCATTTGTCTTCATAATGTATTTAAGACATTAAATACATGGTTACACTGGAAGCAGAGAGGTAATAATAATCTGCATCAGGCAGATAGACTTTGTGTGTCCAAATGCCTCCTGCAGCCATTACACCTCACAGCTCTTGCAGGCAGCTGCTTTTCCTCCTAAAGCATTTGCTTCTACAGAATACTGCTGTTTTCTTTCTTTGGCACTTATGCTTGGTACTTGATTTATTCATTGTTGTTGTTATTTGGAAAAGTAACTTCTTACCCTTAAATTTTATCCTCGTCATAAGCATAACTTAGAACCTCTGTGCTTAGTGCTCATTTTTCACTCATCATTTGTTTAGGTTTTTCTTGGCAGTTTGCATGCTTGGGCCTTTTTTAGCAAGCAGGGATGATAAATATCCTGCACACTAGGGACAGTGGCTTCCTGAAAGTAATTTGGCAACACGTGCGTAACTGTGATTCCTGCTTAAAAACCCTACAAGAACTCTTTTTCACTCTTCAGTTGCATTTCTTTCAACAATGCAGCAGAAATGCAAGTATCTCTAGTCAAGTCTGGTTCAATGGGCCTTAGCTGCTGTGCTTTTATTGTTGGTGCTGCCAGAGACAGGTTAGTAACCGTGGCTCTAATGTGACCCTGCAAGACCTTCCATGGCAGCCAGGAATGGATGCAGGCTTAGGTTGTTTTGAATCTGTATTTTCATTTAGATTTTTTTTTGCTCTGATAAATAGGGAAAATTTTCAGTGATGGAGAATTTTACAGGTCCAACAGCAATGAAATCAAAGGCAGTGTCTTAAACTGCTCATGCAAAGCTCAGGATCAGGTTTCGCCAAGCCTACGGGGCTGTTTGTGTCATTAGAAAAATTACAAATGTGTAACTGCAGGAGGATAATAGCACATATAAATTCTCTTATATGTTTGAAAAGTGAGATTGTGTTGATAGTTACAAGCATTCCACATGCTCCTACATGGAATCATAGAGTGGGTTGGACGGGACTTCAAAGATCATTTAGTTCCAATCCCCCTGCTATGTTAGGGACACCTCCCACTAGAGTGAGATGTTCAAAGCCCCATCCAGCCCGGCCTTGGCTTTACAAGTTGAGGGGTTTTCTATGCTACTGCAAAGTTTGTGAATAACAATATATATTTTAAAAATATATTTCATTTAGTGAATTATTTTCTATTGCTTTTTTATTCTATTATTTTGCTATACCTGAGGTCTTTACGCTTTTAAGTGTAAGATATTATCATGAGTTAGCACAAATAAGGTAACTGTCTCCCTAATTGTATTAAGGATATTGAGTGTCCTCAGTACTCTACATGTCTGTGTGGATCCAAAATCTGCCTTTTTGTCCTTTCTTGTGTCATTTGAAAGGTGGGTACTAGAGACAGGAGATGATATTAATTGGTTTATGTATGTCAAGAATGTGGTTTTCTCCTCCTGAACTGAAAAACTTGTTTTGGTTAAATCTGTCCTGCCCTACCTCCTACCCAAACACAGAGAGTGAGCTAAAAGGAAGGACACTGCAACCCAGTGAAATCCTTTAGAGAGTTTAATGAGCTTTGAGTTGGGTTCTTTGGCAGTCAGGATGTGAATAACAGCAGATATTTTGTCACACTCACTGTTCGGTAACAAAAATATTGTTCACTTTGCATTCAAAACACCAGAATCCAAACTAGTCTGCAAGCTGGTTTGAATAACTTGATAATTATTATGGTATTTGTTTGTTCAAAATTTGTACATAAGTGCATATGCCATGGAGTTTCATTTAAAATAGACTACATCTACAGTAGTGATTAACACAGTGCAACGAAGGAGCCAACTGAAGCGGTGAGTATAAAGGCTTCCACACCTACATGATCCACAATTTTTGTGTCAGGGCTCAAGCTGTAGCTCCAAACTAAAATGCTAATAAGGGTACAACTATTACAGAAGTTTAATTAGATCTCCTTTAGAAACAAATGTAAAGGTTTTTATTTCAAAAGCACTTCTGTCCTCCTCCGCCTTGGTTTGGTGGAGAGAGCTCTTCACTCATGCAAGGATCCAATTAGAATTAATTTTATATTACTTACAGAGGAACTGAACACTGAGCATCTTGAGGCTGGAACAGAATTTCTTTCAGGGTGGAAAGTATGTTGTGGATCTAACAGGAAGCAAACACAAAAAGTTTTGATCGTGAATGGAAGGAATGTGCCCAGAGCATGTATGCATCATTCTGCTCCTGAGGGTCAGAGGAACAGAGCTGGAACAGAGGTAATAGAAAAAGCAAACCCACATGTTTTCTTAAATGGTTAAAAACCTCTGCTACTCTCCATTTTTCTGTGCATCTTCTTACAGTCACTTTTCTTCTAAAAAACTTTGATACTTACAGTTCTGTGGGGACTGTGTTAACCTTCCTGATATCACCTTTTCTTCCTTTGCTTCATTCTTTTAGAAATTGGCACCAATTTTTAACTCCTTCCCTGCTGCATATACTGTGTCCCATACCTCTTCACACCTCTGTCTTATTAATATGCAAGTTTGAACCCATCACATCCCTGTCAGCTTAATACAATGGGTTTCTCACCTTCAAGGCCTTTGTTCGGTTTCTCAGCTGTGCCATTTTCAGTATGACCCATATGGTTCTAAACTACCTCTTGTCTTTCCCATTTTTATTACTGTAGCAGCTGGCTTTGGATGTAGGTGTTTGCCTGGCACCCAGAGAGCTTTGGCTGCTGTTTTACAGCAGATCCAAAGGGACAGAGTGGGACTCTGGACTAAGGCCTTCCCACACTCTGTCTTGTGCAGAGATTCTGGACAGAGAACTGCTCTAGACTTATTATTTCTGATTTTCAGTCCTTAACATCATTCACGGGAGAGTAAGGATTCCCCTTTTTTGTTCTTTTGAAGCCTTCACTTTGTAGCAATTTTTGCTTGAGAGCAGCCTCAGATGAAGCAGAGGAATGTGCTCTGCAAAGCCCAGAAGTTGCCCAAGGAGTTGCCACCATGTAGCAATAACGAGACTTCAAGTTCAGAAACTCCAAAGTGAGTTTCCAGTTGCAGAAAATTGCAGTCCTGGCACTTGGCCACCAGCCTGGGCTTGGGCTGTTTTAATTTCTGCTGAATCTCAAAAGAATATGAGGATATTTATTCCCCCACACTTTTTTTTTTTTTAAGTGGGCAATTCCTGCGTGTTGGCCTGCATTGAGGTGAAGTACATCTTTACTTTTTATTCTACAGTTAGTGATCTGGTAATAAAAATAGGGGGAGAGAAGAAAGGTGTGAGCAGTGCAATGTTCATGTAGACTGGAGATTTACTTTGGCAGAGCTTGTCAGCATGATGTGTACTTTCATCACAGGTGTTTTCCCAAAGCATCTCAGCTGCCTAGACAAGATGTAATGGCAGCAACTCATCCATGTACTCCCTTCTGCTGGAGCAGGGACAACATTTTGCATAGCCACAGAATAACTCATTCAGAAAATAAGAAGAAAAAAAACAAAGTTTAGAAACTTTTGGGAAAAAAACACGCTTTAATCTCTGTTGGTTCCAATAGCAAAAGCAATTCTTGAGGCCAGGATTATTCTGATTTAGGCTGTCAGATTTCATTCCATCATCACAGAAAAAGATAATCCTGAAGCTCAAGTCCAAGGCAGAGAGAGAAGATCCAGAGTCTACTCTGAGCTCTTTGAGTGAATCCCTTTCATCTTTAGTTTTCCTTTGTAAAATGACAGCTGAGCTCCTGCCTCTCTCTCAATCTTCTTAGATCTCATCTACTGGGAACCTCACCTGGGCCACAGGACATCTTTAACACAGCCTGGTGTTGGTCTGTGTTCATATTGTTTGGGTCTGACTGACCACTTTAATAGCAATTATAAAAAGAAAGGTTAACAAACCATGTGCAAAGATCAGGACAGTAATGAGGAACATTTGTTGATGCTCATCGTACCACTGAAAGTGTCTCTAAAATCCTTGAATGCAAAATTGCATGGAAGTTTACATTTTGCTGGGAATATGCTTTCTGATCAGTAAAAGAAATAAGAATAGTGAAGACAGTGAGACAGTGAAGTGTAACGAGGTTGGTGTATTTTAGCTGAAACAGAAACTTTTTAACTTGCTTGTGGCTCTATAAGTTAGAAGTAAAGTCAAACACTCTCCTCTGCTGTTGAATAGGACCATTTGTAAATGACTGGCACATTAGTGATTGTTTGCTGTATCCATTCCAGGAATCACATCAATCAACAGTACATGCTTATGCATCAGAATTTAATTTGTTGGAGAGCTGATTTAGTGATGATGGCAAAGTTTCTCAATTATTTGCAGCTCATGAGCTGATGTTGAAACAATCTTGCCTGAGTACCAGGGTGTTTCTTTTCTATGTAATTTTCACAACTCAATATCTTCAATTAAAATGTGTTTACTGTTAAGTGAGAGATGGTTTGGGGCATCACCTTTTATGAAATACCAAAGGAAGTCCCAGCAGCTGTAAATAACCAAGACTGAGAGATGGAAGGCTTTTACAGGAGGCAAAGCTAACAATTTTCAAAGGATTGGATTTTTCTAATTATCATTCTTATGCTGTGATCCTCAAAGAGGATACTAGACAAAATTAAGGACAGTCTTCTTCATGGTTTTATTTGTGTTTTTCTATGATAAACTCATCCAAATGAAATAGAGAGTAAAGGCATAATTTAGCAGTTCTTTAACACAAGCAGTTTCTACAGGGGGTGACAGGAAGTTGCTGACATTAGATGAAGCTTTGAAGCTGTTGCAGGTTGGTCTCTCAATGCAAACTCTGCCAGCAGCAATGTGCCCCGTCCTGGAAAGGATCTGGGGGACCTTTGGATTTGGTTATTCCAAGCTGTTCTACCCAGGGCCCTCTCCTGGCGATAGAGCTGGGATGAATCCAGCCAAGTAATTCAGCAGATTGTGACCACACTCTTTTGCTCTATAAAAAGCCATTGGGAGTTCTCATCCTCTGCTTTTAATGAATTTTGAAATATGTACAATTAATTAGGAACTGAAACTGCAAAATACAGGAGAAATTTTACTCAGTGAAGTTGCCCTGCTGGCTCTGTGAGTGGTTTTGTTAGGAAAGATGATATCTGCTTATGTTATTAGGACCTTTAGCCCCTAATGAATAATGTATAGAAGCCTTGTAGTGATATTAAATTTCATGTCATTACTTGTTTAATGCATTATGGATAATGGATAATACATAATTCTCAATGTCAAGGGCAAACAGTCTTGGTATTAATTTTAGACCTTTAAATTCTGCTTGCAACCCTAAAAAAGTGAGATTTGAATGTAAGCAGGAGAATAAACAGGAGTCTAAGAACTCATTTACTTAGACAATACAATATTTTGTATGGTCCTGGAGAACTAGCAGTTAGGTCAGTAACTTTCCTGTGCCAAATCACACAGAACCTAAATAATGCTGCTAGAAATACTGCTTGTGCAAGATGAGTTTGAAGGGTACATTTAAAAGAAAGGGATCTGTACGGCTGATCAGGAAAAACAACGTTGACTTGAGATTGAAAAATTAAAAGAAGATTAATTGAAATGTTAAAGAGATGCTTATAAGTATCCATTTTACTTTAAAGTGACAAAGAATACCAGGAAATTGTAATAAATTCCCCTGCAATATTAGAGAGCATCAGTCAAAGCATCTAGCATTTGGAAGGGCAAGGCAGCTGCATCACTTTGTCTTGCTAAATGTGAAACTACTGAAAAGCTGGCAGTGCAAGGTCTATGTGCAGTGATCAGCTTAGCTGCTGCTGGGGAAAGATCCTCTACACTTTGACATCTGGCCCCTGAGGTTGCTGGCCAAGTGTAAGACGATTTCCCACTGGAGTGAGGCTGTTTGCTGTTTGCCCTTCAAACTGAGCTCAGACTTTCTGTTATCTCCCACTCCTGCCTGTACTTAGTTTGACAGTCTGGGTGAGGTGGGTTGTTCAGCCTGGAGAAGAGAAGGCTGTGGGGAGACCTTGTAGTGGCTTGAAGGGAACCTACAAGAAAGCTGGTGAGAGACTGTTTGCAAGGGTATGGAGCTATAGGACAAGGGGCAATGTTTTTCAACTGGAGCTGGGTAGGTTTGGATTACATGTCAGAAAGTTCTTCACCATGAGAGTGGTGAGATGCTGGAACAGTTTGCCCAGAGAGATGGTGGAGGCCCCACCCCTGGAGACATTCAAGTCCAGGCTTGATGAGGCTCAGGGCAACCTGATCTAGTACAGGATGTCCCTATTTACAGCAAGAGAATTGGACTACATGACCTCTAAAAGTCCCTTGCTATTCATCACATTGTATGACTACCTAATACCTAGGAACTTGCTGAAGGACCTATTAATGGGAGCTGGAACAGGGAGAGTGTAGCTGGTGTGTAGCCAAGGAGAATTGTGCAATGACCGAGTATGTGCTTGACCTGAGCAGGGCTATGACATGATCTTGGAGCGGTGTACATGTAGTTCCTGCAAGAACTTCTGTAATCCTGTGCACCCAAACTAATGAAAAGTATTAAAGCCACAATATATCCTCTGGAATATTAGAGTTGGTACATTATTCTCATAGACCATTCATACATCATGCATGAATATATACCTATAAATGCATACATATATAATTTGCTGGATTACTATATGTTTTACATTTAATTGTTAGGATCATGTTGCAGAACAAGGAGGAAAGGGAAATTGTGGAAGCGTAGAATGGTTTGGGTTGGAAGAGACCTTAAAGACCATTTAGTTCCAACCCCCTGCCATAGGGAGGTACACCTTCCACTTGATCAGGTTGCTCAGTGCCTTGTCCAACCTGGCCTTAAACATCTCCAGAGCAATTTCCCTCCTTTTCAAAGGAAGTGTTTTGGGATCAAGCACATAATCATACCCTTTACTTTTGAAGTTCTTTCTTGTTTGGTAGCAGCACATAAAACTAACTGCACAATACTACTTTTCTCCTTCACAAAGGGAGAATTGACACTACTGGGATTTCTGCCTGTTAAAAGGCTGCTATAACCTTGAGGTTTAAATCACAAAACCACTAATAGGCTCCGGTCTGCTCTGCAGCTTCACCATCCCAATGGATGGCTAGCCCTTTGCAGCTGAGGATTAACATGATATGGCTTCTTCTGTTATTCCCATCATTCCCACATGGCTTATTTTGTTAGTTTGTCACTTGTTACACCAGCAGGTATTGTTCTCTATATCATAAGCTTGGATTTGGATAGCTCCAGAGAATGTACTATGTAGTACTATTAAATGCTGCAGGTTTGTAATAGAAGCACACCAACAGTTCTTGCTTCTGGTACCCATCTTTCTTGAGAGATGAAAGGAAGGGAGATTTTTCCATCTCTGTGAGAAATAAATTATCGTTATAGGCTAACAGTAAATTCAGGGCTTTGATGGAATGTTTCTTCTAATATTCAAAACAGATACAAGTGCTAGAGCCATTTTCTGAATTGTACATGTCCTTTGCTGTATTGGAAAGCAAATACCCTTCAACTCAATTCTGAAAGCCTTGGAATCACTGAAACAAGGGCTTTATACATGAAACATCCAGTCTGCAACTGCATGAATAAACAAGACATGTAAATCCATTTGTGCTTATAGGATAAAAACCTAATATTTTGGAACGTTATCTTCACATTTTATTATCTTGATCATTTTACCAGGAATTGAGGACCGAAGTCCAAGTAGAATTTAAGGAAAGTATTAAATTGGTCTGTGTCCTTATCCACTTAGATATTTAAAGAAGATAACCAATCTCATCCTAGGCATTTGATCTCCCAAAAACTGCAGAGCTGTGCAGCAGATGGAACCAATCTCTTAAGACTGAAGCCTAATGGAGAAAAACAAAAGAAGAAAATAAAAATTACAGTTTTTTTCATCTGATTTCTCTATAATGAGCTGCAAAATTCAATGAAACTGCATTCATGGTCTTCTTCTAAAGCTCTTTTAGACAAAGGTAAGTTATTTGAAGTAAGAATTTAGACTTGTCAGAAAGTACTAAAATACAGTTGCATAGAGTCAAGGCCTTCAGGTCTGTTGGCATTTCATGCCTATTTCTTCACCAGACTACCATGAGTAACACCACTTAGAAATGTCAGAATAGAGAAGTTCAGCTTCCAAACTATTCTGTAGTAAAGTTTAATGGCTTTGAAATACAAATAGAGATGTACTTTGGGATTCCAGTGTTTGGCATTTTTTTACATGAACACAACCCAAAAGTATCTGCCTTATTACCATAGCCAAAGAGGAACAGCAGAGAGGAAGGGTTGCACCAAATTCTATGTTTTAACTAATGGCAGGAGCATAGTGAATATGGACAAGTAAGTAGGATCTGTGAAAACAAATTGAATCTTCCTTGAAACCACCATAAAAAACACATGAAGAGTAAATGGAGGTGCTGTTACAGGGGGATGGATAGAGTATAAGGTGAGAAATTAGAAAGATTAAGCCTTGATGAGTGTGCATTATGTGCAGTTCTGTGTTATGAACAACCAGAAGAGCACATATTCCAAGCACCACTCTCCTCTCCCTCTGCAGAAACTTCAGTTTACTTCTCAACACATCTTTCCCATGGGCTTCCCGTGTATTCCAGCGCAGAGGAGTCTTACTGCTCAGCACATGTAGTCAATTCTTTATGTTGTGTGCATTTTAGATGAGTAGTTCTAAATCTATCAGCCATGGTTTTTACACAAGACAGCCACATTTTTAAAATGTTAACTTGCATTTTCTGCAGGAGGGTTTTTTTGTTTGTTTTACTTAGGTGACTCTGTCTTTCGAGTTAGTAGAATAAACAGAAGCTTTCTTATTCCTGGAAACAGTCTTGAAGTTTGAAGGTAGGCCAAGAAATTAAGGAACTCTAGTTTCTGTGACAGTCAAAGATAGCTGTAAGTCTGAGTTTAGATGGAATTATGGAATCATATTGGTTGGAAGAGACCTTTAAGATCATCAGGTTCAACTTGTTCGATCTGTTAGCTCTACTTATATATTTTATCTCTTCTACCAGAAAGCTGGTAATTCCAGAATGTTCCTAGATTCCTAGTCCTGGGTGACTTCAAAATGAGAGGAACTTCAGAAAAGAGAAGTCTGATAATAGCATAGTCCTTGTGTTTAACTGGAGCTCTAGCAGGAGGGGAGAAACCTCCCTCTGTCTCTGTATGCAGACGTTGAGATGAGCTGTGTGCTGGAGGGGCTGTGGGGTAAAGAGGGAAAATAAAGGACTCTTGTTTCCAACTGTTTTCACTGACCCAGAGGAGGAAGGTTTCTTGGCTAGTTTGGAGGGATCAGTTTTCACCCTGAAGGGGAAGTTGCCACGTATCTCTCTATAGAGGGAGAAGATGCTGGTGGGTGGGAGGGTGCAGCAGAGGAAAAGCTGTGTGTTCCTGCATGCTACACATCATCAGTATGGAGGTTATGCTTTGAAACAAAATCTGTAGCATAAGCTCAAGATTTTGCAAAGCATTCACATGAATGTAATCGCAGTGAGCTAATCTGAGTTACATTGTCTTGGGCTGTGACTGGATCTGAACCACTGGGTTTTGCTTCCAAGTAGAACAGGCGTTGGAATGATTAAGTACCCGAGAGTTCTTGTGAATTATGTTTAGAATTGAAGACACTGCTTCTACATAATGACTTACGTGCCTTGTTTTGCAGACATATGGTTCCTTCTCCATGTGTTCTGTCATGAAATACGTGGCTTGTTACTGTGCTGTGAAGCAAGATGTTTGTGATTATAAAAAATATTTACTTAATTACATAAAATTTTATTTTTAAAAAAATTAAGTAAATGGGAGCTGTCAAAATATCTTCTGGTATCTATTATGGTTTACACAGTATATATACATAAATGTGTATGTGTACATGTATGTATATATGTGTGTGTGTGTTTATATATATGTATGTGGCATTCTGAAACAGCAAGATGCAAGTGGCTCTTTCCGAATTCCAGGAGCTGTATGTATGTCCTGAAGGCAAGCAGACTTGGGGAGGAAATGATTGGTACACAGTCTTTGTAAGCCTAGAAAACTCTGCCAGCAGGACAATAGTCAGTAAAAAAAAAACCTAAAATATAAGAAACAGGTTGTCCAAACCACAGCAACAACCAACCCTGTGGCTTTCTTAGTGACAGATACAATTTCATGCATTTTCCACATAACACTCAGAAACCTAAACGAGCCCAGAGGTCTGCTAGTGGAATGGATTCACTTTTCCTGAAAAAGCCTGTTACAGGAGCACTTGGCGCTGCCAATATTGTTGTCAAGAGGGTTGTTATGTAGGAAACAGTTACTTGTAAGCTTGACCAAGTCTCACATGCTGCAGGAGAGCCCCTTTGGGGCTGGAAGGGTGTGGGAAATGGTCCTTTCTGAGGTTAGCAGAAATGGGCTAGTGAGTCCCTAACCTCCTGAGTCCTGAGGAAAGAGATCTGCTGTGTCTCATGATCTTGAGCTGCTAGAGAAATCCCAGAAGAGCTTCATCAGTTTGGCAGAAAAGATAGCTGGGGTGCAGCCCGACATGTTAGGAGAGGAGTGCAGTGCTCAGCCATGGAGATGGGGGAAGGAATATGAAAGCAAATCTATCATTGTTTCAGATGTACTTCACCTCCCTCTCTTTGCCTAATGCCTCAGAGAGTATTCTCTATGCTGGAAATGGTCAGTATCTTGAAGTTTAGTTGCCTTTCTCTTTTTCTTGCTGGTGAAACATGCAGTCACAAGTGAAAGGTTCATTGCTTAGATTACTCCAAGAACCAGAAGTATTACAGCCCACACAAATGACCTTCAATGTGAAGCACAGGTTTCCAAAGGACTCCTACTGCTACATGAGCTAGAGAATGATCCTAAAATAATAGAGGCACCAACAGGACTTACATCCTGTTTTCAACCCAGCCAATTAAATGCAGCGTGTCCATCTGAACAAACTGCTAAGAAACATGTTAAGACCAAGGCCTAGGACTGAACTCATTTGATGTCATATTTTTGACAAAAAGCTTTCTGTATTTTGGTCATGAATTGTTGTCCCCCAACTATTTAATTTGGCCCAGGAGTCTGGAGTAATCAAGGTGAAGTCAGCACAAAGAGCTGTGAACTGAAGCAAAATTGAGGCAGTAGTTTCTGGTCCTTTTCTAGGTAGATCAGCTTAGCACTGAATAAGACATTGTCATAGGTTTTCTCCAAATCAGGGCAAAATCCACAGGTGGGATAACATTAAGTATTAGACATGTATTGTCATCAGTATTTTATTTAAATTTTTATTAACTTTCAAGTCTGCTTATTTTTGGCAGTACATTTAAGACTATCTATGCAGAAATACCTGTGACAAAGATTCATCTCTATGTACTTCCTTGTATGTAGGTGTAATTTTACTGCCTCAACAGCCAGAAATCTCTGCAAGAAATCTAGAGATAAAGAGCTACTGAGAAATGAAACATATTTATTCTTCTAGCATTGAGAGATAGCTTGACAATTTCGATATCTACCTGCAAATTTGAAAAACAAAAACATTTCTGTTGCAGAAATGAAAACAATAAAAAGATACATCATAGGATTTTGTTACACTTTCTGTGAACAAAACATTGTCTAACAAATTCGTGCGTAGTTCGTGTTGTTCTGCAGCAATAAGGGAATCAGTGTTAGAATCATGGCTCAACTGATCAAACAAGATTAACTGGAAAAGTTCTTTGGCAGAGATCAGTCTGTGCAGGAACTTGGCCTGTGTGCAGCGAAAATACACTGCAGATGTATAAATTACACAGGTTGGGACAGCGCTGGTCAAAAACCTCCATACTGGAGTCATGTGGGAAAGAAAGTCTAGACATTGCAGATTAATTTACTTCATCTAAAAACATGCAATCTAGAAACTGCCTAAATGCACATCTGTCCAAGTACATGTACAGATTTTGTAAGCAGTTATGTTAAATAGATGTTCCAACAGGGAACAAGCAAAGGATTTTAGCCAGTTGGATTTATTAATAAAGCTTACGTATAATTTTAGTTGTAGTTACAGCTTTTTAAGCAGCCAGTGGATTAAGCCAACCAGGCAGATAAAGCCTGTCTAGGTTTTATTTCACAAAGTAGCGTGCAACAAGGTATTGTTACAGTCCTACATTTTCATTGCTGCAAAGAAGCTTAATCAAACAAACATCCAAATTCCTGATTATTATCACACAATGCCAGATCAAAATAATTCGATATCTTTAATAAGTTTAGTTAAAGACAGAGGCTTTTCCACTGAGGAAACAAGGTCAGGGTGAGAAAGGAGTAATAGAGGACTCTTTGGTTACTGTTGGGAAAGATAGGGGATTGTGGATGGAGCTGCAGTCACGTGTGAATGGCAGGAAAAATTGGAGCATTGATGCCAAGATGAATTTATGTATTGCATGCAGATAGAATTCCCTAATACATAATCTGTATGTTTCCAAGACCCTTGGAGTTTAACTTAGCTGTGACCCTTGCTTTTGGACATCCTCAAAGAACCACATATGGACGACAAGGTTGAAGAGGCTTGGTAGGCAGCCAGCATGAAAACATTGCTTATGGGAGGTGTGCCAGCATTAGCTGTATTACAAGGCAGCTATTAAGGAAGATTACAGATTTTCCAGGTACCATCTGTTTCCTTCCTTCTGGGTCATGCCAGACCCCTCTGCATAAAAAGCCTTGCTCCAGGCACATAGATGAACCCATGTGTTAAACTCAGACCTTCCCTCATCATCTCAGCTCTTGCCAGCAATAGTGATATTACCCACTGATTTATCCTCTCTTCTCAAAGCTTCTCTGGTCATTTCCAGGCAGCACAGTTTGGTAATATCTCGGGTGCCCTCCCCAACTAAGCCTCCGTCCCTGCTATCCCTTCTGCTCAGGGACCTGGCAAGGGGTGTGTGGTCACCTCCTCAGCTGCAACATCTTCTAAACCTGTGATGTGAGGTTAATAATAATAGTCACAAGTAGTTGCCTTAGTAGTATATAAATAAGTAGTTACCTTCTGCTTGCTGGCAAAGGCTGTCTGTGTGCTGTGTTGTTTTCCTTTACTCGCTGCCCATCTCTTGTTGCAGCATATGGCTCCAGGGAGACTGGCCAGGGATAGGTGTCTTTTACCATTAACTCAAGTTTTGTCAGCTTTCTCAAGATTTTTCAAGTCTTATGAGGCACAGTGGAGGGAGCTGGGGTTTTTAGGCTGGAGAAAAAGAAGCCAAGGAGAGACTTTATCAAATACCACAAGTACCTGAAAGAAGATTGTTGAGAGATGTCACCTCTTCTCCCAGGTGACAAGTCACAGGACAAGAAGAAGCAGACTCAAGTTGTGCCAGGTGTGGTTTAGATAGGATATTAAGAGAAACTTCTTAACTGAAAGAGTTATCAAACATTGGAACATATGCTACCTAGGAAATGTATGAGTCACCATCTCTGGAAGTACTCAAAAGGTATAAGCGGTGCTGAGGGACCTGGTTTAGTGGTGGATTTGGTGGTGCTGGGATAATGGTTGGGCTCAATGATCTTCAAGATTCCTTTCCAACCTTAACAATTCCATGATTCTAAAACTTTTCTTCAGTTCAGATCAGAACAGAATATTGATACCAATTTTTAGAAATGTTTTGGTGTCTGAAGAATTTTTATGCTGTAGTTGTAGTCTTTAGCTTGCAGCACTGCTCCCCTGTCGCAGCACACACCAAATCTGAGGCACTGAACATGGCTTGGATCAAGTCAGTGCAGATTATGCCCAACCCTGTTCTCAGCTCCTATTGCACTGCAAACACAGCACCTCTCTCAGGTACACATGAAACCTTCAAAAAACAGCATGCTATAGGAAAAGTAATTTCTTTCACCTTAAAGTATGGTGAGGAAGGTGTTTGCCAGGCTCTTTTTGACCAGTTTCCAGCTAATCTGCCCTCTGCAAATACAATCAGGAAACTGTTTGCATGTCTAGAATAAAGCTATGTTTTTTAATTAAGATTTTACTAGCAGTCATGATGGTTGTACCACATTTTGACCAAACCCCTGGAAGAGAACTACACTAATGCCTGTCTTGCATGGCAAATAAACATAGGAAGAAATAAAAAAGAGGGAAAGAGGTATGTATATAGAAGGGGTGAGGTCTTCTGGGAGGTGGCCCTGCCTATGGCAGGGAGGTTGGAACTAGATGGTCTTTAAGGTCCCTTCCAACCCAAACCATTCTATGATTCTATGAGGTGGGCTTTCAGAAGACAGCCCAGAATCAGATTCCTCCAGTATTTTTCTGTATATAATAAAGAGCAGAATTTTCCTGAACAGAAGTGACTCACTAATCTGACCATGCAGGTAAGAGCACAAGTAAGAATTATTGCTATCAGTTAAATTAGACATTATATGTTTGTGTGATAGACGTGTCAGCTATGACAACCTATGATGCTCAGTATTGTTTTCTGAAAAGTCTGCCTTGGAATAAAATACATTTAAGGTTTCAGGGACTGTCTTGCTGGGAAGATGTTGAGAAGAAGCTTTAGTGTTCATATCCTTGATGCATCTTGAAATGCTTTTTTCACTCAAAATTAAACATTTGGGAGAGGGCTTTTCATGAAAGATGCTGAGTGTTTGCAGTTTGATTTTAATTCAGTTGAAGTATGACAACCTAACTTTCAGGATATACGGAAGTGCTCAGTGTGAGAAAACTTAGATCTGCTATTTCAAGTGCCTGTCTTTCCAAGATTAAATCCAGATTTTCAAGGCAAGCAGCTGGAAAATAAGAAACTTGCAAGTGACAGACAAAATTTTCCAGTTGGTTTTCTGGCTGGCTGTAACTTGTCTCCCTTTCCAGGCTCCTTCTTGTCCCCACCGCAGGTGCCAGCCTGGTGGCACTATACACTCCAGCAGTATGGGGATATTCAGCAGCATTAGGGGATACTCAGCCCTATGAGCCATTGTGGTTCATCTCCTTTACTGCTCTAGCTTCTCCCTCTGCCCTGGTGGCCACTGCTTCTCTGATGAGCACCCACCATGAGCCATCTAGTCGTGCTCCTCAGTTCCCAGGCTTTTCCTTTGCTCATATAAATGAATTGGATGAGTTCAGCAGGAATGTGAACCATGCTCTTCATCAGCCCTCTGGCTCAGTGAAACTAACTCTGTGTTAAAAGGATAACCGCAGCATAGAATTCTTTTCATGGGCTGCTTAGCCTTCATTTCCAATCCTTGGCCCACGGTGTTTTATTGGGAGGGTGTTCAAGAATCTTTGATGTCTCATTTCCTCTCACTTTGTCTATTTGCTATATGTATGTGTCTGTATATAGTTGTTTCGCTAAAATGTTCACATGTTCCTGGTGTTTAACTCATAGTGTATTTTTGGAAAGCAGCTATATTACTTCTCAGAATTCATTTTAGCAGACTTTACTGCTCTCTTCCAGTCACTTTCATAAGGTAGACTTCTCTGGTTTATGTTCTTTAAAAAGAAAAAAATCTTACTTTAAAAGGAAATTTCTGTTAGCTCACTTTGCAATGCAATCCAGCTAATGCTTATTTATTTCTGTCCAAAATATCTTGGTAGAAATACACTGGGCTCCACTTGGATTCTTCCATAGCTGCATTAGAGTAGTTTAGTTGCCCTACGATTGACTAATATCCAAAGATTTTTCTCCTCTTCTGCCATTTAATTTGCAGTGTTCCAAGCTCAGGGCAAAAATTCTTGCTCTCTGTTCCAGAGTATGTGCTTTTGCCAGATTTCATTGTGTTTCTACTTCAATGTTTAAGTAATAAAGTCATCTTTATTCTCCTCATATTGATTATGCCTCCCAGTTTTTTGGACACAGACGTATTTTGTTAATATCCTCCAGGTGTTTCTTCCAAAATCATTAATGAAAATATTAAATGAAGTTAGTTCCAAGAACTCACTGGAAGAACTCAGTAAGATACCTGGTTCAAATTAGATATTCTTATTTTATTACAGTACAGGCACTTGTGGACCAGCTACTGCTCTTTAGCAATGCTTGAGTACCTCTGGAAAGAGAGATTAATCGTGTGTTATATAAGGTTTGTTGATGACTTCAGGGATAAGATTTTAGCCCTGAAATCATAAGTACTTGCTTAAAATAATAAATTATGAAATCCTAACAGTAGGATTCTATGTGTGGGGTCTTTTTCAGTTAGTTGAGACAGGATGACTATGCTGGAGATATAAACAAAACAAGATGAACCTCAGTCATCAACCAAAATGTTATTTGTAGTTGAAAACTGTCATCCTTCTAAGTTTGTTTGTACTTAATCTTTTCATTATGAATCACAAAATTTTTCCAGTTTCCTAATTCTGCCCAGGGCATTCAGGGATCATGAAGAATTACAATCTTTTGATAATTTTGTGTTTCAATTTCAGTTTTCAGATCAATTGAAATTTCTAACACAGTAAAAAGGGAAGTTTTGACATCAGTCTTCCTTCATGCGTTTAATAACTTAGTGAAGATGCTCTCTCCTGCTGAAGTGAAGGAATCACAGGACTGAACTTCGAAAACATCGATTTGCATCATCTTAGGAAAGGAGATGCTTTTTTAGTGGAGGAAGTACATCAGTGCTATATCTTCTGTCTTGATAGATAATGCATAAATCATGAAAAATTAAGAAGCATTTTAGTTTTCATCAGAAAATAATGTATGTTAAATTATTAAAAACATAGGTTAGTCTGGTTAAGTGGGTCAATACTGACTGAGTAAAGACCTAACTCAAACCTTAAATGTTATGTCTGACTTTCAAAATTGCAATAATATGGGAGCTACATATGCCATCTAAAGGATGAGCTATTCTTAGTAAATCTCTTTGTTCTAATTCACTATTAAAACTTGGTTATGCTGTTGTTTTTGCTGGCAAGTTAATAGTAGATAAAAATGTGCATGAACCTGTGTAATATAGTCCAAAGACATATATAGAAGCGTCTTCTGATTTTTCTGCATTGCTTTGATGACAAACAGTGCTGTAGCACATTCGGGATTGTGCAATAGTCATTGCTAGCACCAAAAGATGCATTTGTAAACCACAAGATTTTCACATTATATTTTCTCTAACTCACTTTTAGCAGTCTTATTATATAAGCAGTCTTATTATAGAGATGTGAAAGTATTTGATAGTTGAGAAAATTAATTTGGCTGCTGTATTAATCAGTTTAAGGTGACAGTTTTACTTCCACTCATTTTTAAGATAGTAAATTGATCTGGCTGCTGTATTCATTAGTTTAAAGTGGCACTGAATTTTATTTTCACTTGTCTGTAAGATAATGGGTTTTTTCTAAACAATTTTTTTAACCTACAATGTATAAAGAAAACTAGCAAATAAAAGGGCCCAGTCAGAAGCTGGAACTATTAGAATTTCAGAAGCAAAATTTTCCAACTGTTTTATCACAAATACCCTAAATAAGGCTTAGTTCTCCTCAGGTTAGAAGTACTGAGAATGGAACTGAAATGCACACAGATTTAGTTCAGCTCTAATTCTAATGCTGTGTTCACTGGCAGTGTCATTGTCTCTAATACAAATGCTTGTCCTTTTATATATGGTTATAATCAGATATTTAAGAAACTAATTTTTTGTATATGTATTGGATTCTTAGCATGAAATATTCCTTGTGAAGACCAGGGTAAACATTAGGCAAGACTAAAGACTTTGAATGGGAAGGTAATAGAGGCCCAGACCTTGGACACTAGGGAAATGTCTGGACAGCAAGAGCAGAGCCAACATGTGTATGTGCTTCAGTTGGCAGCTCTGTAAACTGACCAAAAACCAGGTTCCCTCAGAAGGGTGGTCTTGTAGTAGACCTTGGTGATTTCTTAATATGTGTGTTGATTTAATAAAACCTGACCTTCCATAAAACTGTTCATAAAACTGACATTGAGCTGTTGCAGTGAGTTCAAAGGAAAGCCATGAAGATGATCAGAGGGCTGTAGCACCTCCCTTATGAGGGCAGGCTGAAGGAGTTGGGATTGATCAGCCTGAAGAAGAGGAGGCTCAGGGGGGACCTCACAGTGACTTATCAATACCTGAAGGGGGCCTACAGAAAGGCAAGAGTAGGACTTTTTAATACAGTACAGGATGGCAGGAATAGGAGTAATGGATGCAAATTGGAAGAGGAGAGATTCAGGCTAGATATAAGAAAGGAATTCCTTATGGCGAGGGTGGTGAGACACTGGAACACATTGCCCAGAGAGGCTGTGGATGCCCCCTCTCTGGAGGCACTGAGCAACCTGATCTAGTGGGAGTTGTCCCTGCCTATGGCAGGAGGGTTGGAACTAGATGATCTTCGAACCCAAACCATTCTGTGATTCTATGCATTATTTTGAGGTGTCAGTCTTTGATAGCACTACTCTGCAAAAGAAGGTGTTCAGTCAGGTTATGGAAATTATTATATGTCTGAGCCCCTGCAGTAGCCAATGGTCTGCCTTAGGGTTCTGGAATTCCCTTCCGGAATTCTCTGAGGTTTCAAGCCTGCAGGAAATCATGTTTCTCTCAAAATTCAGCCTGAGTTAAAACAAAACAAATCCAGTTCTGTTTTTAGCATAATAGCTCTTCTAGCTGCTCACTGCAGTAGTCATTCTTGTACTGTGTTGTTGCTAATGAGTAATGTTTATAATTATCTATTTTTGTCTTACTCTGCTTCTGTGTTTGCATTTTCATTTGAAATCCCATCTGGAGTATCACAGTGTTATAACTATTATTCTTTATTTGAATTCTAGTTACATCCAGAAGTATTGGCTGTGTCCATGAACAAAGGAAACACTAGAGATGGCCTTTGACCCCAGAAATGCACTGCATAAGGTGAGATTCCTGTAGTACCTGATTGATATGTATTTAATCTCATATTGTTTCTTAATATCTTGATACTTCAATCTAAATTTTTACATTGAATTACAAGAGCATGAGGTAAACTGTGTTCCTACAGAGAGTTGTCCTATGAAGGGCTAAGTAGTGCCATCTCAAAATGCAAATACTATACAAAATTAAGTGGTTTTTCATGTATACAGAGCAAATCAATAGCACAGCTAGGGAAAAGTGAGGATTTCCTAACTTGTGCTGTCTCCACCACTTGCCCTAAGCAGGCAAACAGCTGCTATTAGGCCTTTTGATGATGTGGAAGCTCTCCTGGATCAGACTTGCCTGGAGCTTGTCTGACACCATCAGTGCTTTCACAGCCTGAAGGGCTGCCACAAAATCATTCATCTACATTAAAAGCCATTGCCATCTTCCAGATAATTCTTTCTCTCAGTCTGATATTTCATCAAGCGAAAAGCTCAGCCAAGGCATGTTAGAAATACAATTAATGCAATTTAATTTAGACCCTGTGATTAAACTTAATTTGCTTCAGACAAAGCTGCTTACACTGATTAATTGCTCCAATCTGAAAGAGAATCAATACCTTCTTGCTGAGAGGGAAATGAGAGCTCTGTCTGAGGAAGAACAGGTTATCAACTCCACAAACTGCAGATGTGATTGCACAAGCATTACTCTCAGAAGGTAATTTTAAATAAAATTATATAGAAAATCTGGTAATTAGAAGGGATTTTCTTTGTATTTATCAGAAGAAATTGATACATGTTTGTGCAGTGGAAAAAATAATACCAAGTTTGTGCTTAACTTGGAGCACTTCCTTACAGTAAATTCTCAGGTAATCAACGTGCTGAGGGATGGGCCAGCTCTGCAAAGAAAGAGATCATTTACAGAATCCTGAAATTCTGTTCCATTAGCAACAGATGGTGAACAAAAGTATATTACAGTACATTCAATACTGCCTCTTTAATGTTTTGCAGAGCTGCTTCACATGTCAGACTTTCCAGAGGAAGGAGCTAAGCTAGATCAGCAGGTTTGCTAGATGTGTAGTTCTGTAATTATATATGGATTTTAAAAGAAATTTAAGCCACAGAGGGCTCGAACAGTAGTATTTCGCACCTATGAACTAACAAGAACTAAATGAACTTCTATGAATTGGTCTGACTAGACATTTGAAGCAGATTTGGTTTATTTGAGTGTAAATTGTGGGTGTGTGGGATCTGCCCCTTTCCTGATCTTCACCATTTCCAGCTCTATTAAAAAGGAACCTACTTAGGAACAGAGTTGTTTTGTCTCTGATCAACTCTGCCTCGTACTGAAAATACACTTTAAAAGTAACAGTTCTGAAATGATCGGTTGCTTTCTGGAAAAGCCATGGAGTGTTTAGATTTATAATTAATGTAGCCTTGCGCTTACGGAAACTTGGCCTTTCTGTGCCTGGGATGGTTTTGGCTACGGGTGTGTGTTCTTGCACCTCCTTATTTTTAAGGAAGGAATGGCTTGTTATTTGTTGCTGAGTGAAACAGCAAGCACTATTAATATTGTGGTGCTGACAGAGAAAGCATTTCCCCACTTTGCTCTTCTTTTTTCTCTTTCCCTTGAAACGCTTGCTTTCTTTCCATAAACAGATGCAAACAGACCAGGCACCTCCTGCAAAACAACGTCAAGGGAGAACAAAGTAGCAATAAGGCATGTTAACTTCTTGGTGGAAAGATGTTGTTTATCGTATGACTGCACATATCAAACATGGAGATGAAAAGTTTCAGTGTAAAGGTGTTTGTCTGCAGCCAGTTTTGTGCTGTGCTGCATAATGATGTCAGGTTTTCAAGTGAGAAGGGATGAAGCAGAAGGGTTTTTTACTCCCTTGTCCCCCGCTAAGCCATATAATGCCAGTTTTTTGCTCAGAGGCTCACAGCTACAAAGCCCCTTTGTGAGTATCAATGGCAGTGGCGCTGCCCTGCCCCAGAGCTCTGCCGATGAAGGATGCTCTTGGGGGGCCTGAAGGAGAATTGCTAGAAATTGCTAGAATTTGTCAGAATTAAGTGGAAAAAAAAAAAAAAAAGAAAGAAAAAACCAAACGAGTTTAAGGACATATATCTTGAATATCTTGAAAAGAGCTTTTAAGCCAAATGTCTGATATTGGGCAGACTTGCCCTACCCCCAGCAGGCTGAACAATGCATACCAAATTTCAGGGCAAACTGAGTTCAAGCACCTGAAACAGCTGACCTTTAAAGTGAAAATGCTTTGCAATCCCTGACTAGTCCAAGCTGCCACGACTGAGTCAGGGAGACAAGCTGAGAAAAGTGAACACAAGGGTTTCTCATTGCTATGAGAGGAATGATATGATCTCAACCTGATATTTTTTTGTCCTCTTTTGTTCCTGTGCTGGATGTTTACTGAAGCTCTGTCCTTCCTAGCTGCTTCTTTTAAATGTGGGATTTTGTTCCCTAGAGGATTGTTTGTTGTTTTATTTTCCCTGATACAAAGAATATGGCAAATAATCTAGTCTTTCTTGCTTTGATTTATCCCTGCTTTGTATCCCAGGAGCATTGGAGCTGTGAAACTGCCAGCAGCTTCCTAGAGTTGGACAAATTTAGGTATGAAAGTAACTGCAAGAAGAAAGCAGACAAGCCTGTTAGGAGGAGATGGTACTACAAGCTCAAGAGCCTATAATGATTTTTATTATGCAACCAGAGCTCTACAGCTTTATTTCCTGGTCACATGAGCTTGAAGCCACAGTATGGCTTCAAGTATTTGAAACATTGTGCTGGGTCAAGAAATGGAAGAGAGACTCATTTAAGAAAATGCTGTTAAGGAAGGTACAGGAAATAGTAGGTTCCTAAAAGAACAAGAAAGCACCTAGAAAGAAACAAGAAGCCGAAAGTTTCTCATCCATTTGAGAAATAAATAAAATCAGATCTAGTAGTTCTTTAGAAAAATAAATATTTTGAAAGTCTATCTGAAAAAAAAATAGCTCTTTTTAGAAATTATAATTTAATCTATATGTTCTTCTGTGCAGAGACTGTAATTTTATGTTGTTTTCCCAGAACTTGTTGCTGCAGGGTGTTTTTCATAAGCAGAGCTTCCTGGTGATAAGTAAACAAAAATGGCAGAAATAAGAATTGTGACCAACAGGTTTGATGGTGTGTTAGTGGATTTTCTCACATTACATGTTCATTGCACTCAGGACTTAAGGTGGTTTGGACATTATGGTCTCTTTTGGGCTGGGAATGGTAAGGCTGTGGTTACACCAACACAAAATTCAGCTGGTTGCACTATCAGAAGCTCTCTGGAAGCAGAACTGGCAAGCTGCTAGTGGAAATAAATCCTAGCCAGTTATATTTACAGGTTTCCTAGACACTGTTCTTTCCAAATGCAGCAAATCCACTGCAAATGAGTCACCTTATTCCCATGCACTAGGATTACACTAACCCAAAGCCCTCTTACACTATTGCATTTGTAAGGCTTAATGATTCTCTTATTTTCCCTGCATACTAGTGGAAAGAAATCCTTTCCAGCCTCCTCTGTAGTGTATTGGAAAAAGTACATGTGCCTGGTTTTAGACTTAGTCCCAGCTAGCTTGAAGCAAATAGATGAATTTTCAGCTGGAGCTGTTGTTAACAATTGCCTTGTTCCTCTCAGGAGCTTTGTTGCAAAGATGTTAAAAGCCAAAAGCTGAGATTTGGCCACAAGCAGCAGCTATTGGTACTCCCAAGAGGAGGTGAGTCTAGAAACTGGACCTGTACAATGCATTCCAGTACATTTTGAACACTGGCAAAGACACAGTAATCCCAAGGATTTCCCAGCATGAAGCCCAGATCTCTGATTTATCAGCTCATGCCCTTCAGTCTCCAAGTTTATCCCTCTGATAACTCTCACAAGGACTAAGATTTATCCCTTCAGCACAGGCAGAAAGTAGAATAGCACTTCCAGCTGACTCAAGGGTAATTGGTCTTTAATTTAAATTGATTTGTTTCTTCTGGATTCATGCTGCTATGACCATCATTTCAAATTTTTATTATATATTTGATTTCAGTCAACACTCAAGACCACAGAGAATTTTTCCAAATTTAGATTATATAAGGAATTACAAGGCAGCTTCTTGCTATCAGGGAAGAGCAAGTGTCCAAGAAAAAGACACCAAGAATAGTACAGCTTGATCTTTGTTAGCTAATATCTTGCAAGAGTAAAGTGGTTGATTTGCACCTAAATAATTGAGATCCACCAGACTGAGATCCTTTCTTCTTCTAGAGTCTTATGCTAACTGTCCTGGAACATAAATTGTTAGTAAAGAGACTTACAAAATAATTATATAAGGAAAATAAGTAAGTGCAGGGGCAACACCTATGTATCAGAAGCTGAATATAGTGTCAGGAGAAAAGAACCTAGCAATTCAAAAAGAATAGATGATGGTGAAAACAGTGAATCTGATCTCACATGCCACTGTGGCTTTTTTCTTGGATAAATGGAAAGAGGGAAGAAGAACTGCGCAGCTCTTATCTACGTGGCACTCAGCAGTAAACCTTGTCTTTTAGAGCACTAACATGGTGCTGCAAAGGTCTGCAGTCCTGTATCCCACCCGCCATGCAACAGACAAGAATGAATGGGCTTTCTATGCTGCATTTTGATGCCTAATGCTCAATCCTGATGAAATAGATTTCCCTTGGAGTAACTCGGCAGGGTTTGCAACCATTTTCCATGCTCCATTTCCTGTTTAAGAGCAGGATGTGGCTGATAAGGATTTGGCTGTTCTGTGGAAGCATTTGAGGTTTAGGTCATCATGGTCCCATCAGTTGCCTTTACCACAGGCACTGTCTTCCTCCTGGAGGAGATAAGGAACAGCTGCTTGAGCTGCAAACACCAAAGAGGCTGCTAAGGGCTTCCTCCTGCACTGGCCCAGAAGCCAGGCAGGCAGAGTGATGGTTTCAGATTGGAAGCACCAGGAGCAGCCCCATGGCACATAGGTGGCACTGCTGGGCTGGCCCACAGACACAGGAAAAAAAACACTGTAGTTAAAATATGACACTTCGGTGAAATTATGGCCCAAGGTACCCATCTACTGAGTTTCAAGGCAGTCCAGCCATCAGCCTTGAATTGGCACTATAATGCTGACACTCTTTCTCTATAAATATCTATACACACAGGAAGTGATTCTGCTATAAAACACTTCTAGCTGTGTGCATGGCTCGGAATCAGTGCAGAGAGGATCCATAGCAAGCACTGTCTGAGCATTTGCTTGTCCTCAGATACTTCAGTAAAATAAAAGGGGCTGCTTTCAAACAGCAGGGGAAAGATGACTTTAAAGTGAGATGTGTATGGTTTAAATATTCCAGAATGATGTCACAGCAGGAAGTTAAGTCCTCTTTTTTTTTCCTGTTTTAATTGAAAGGATGAGACAATTTTTCAGTTGTTCAGCTACCTCTATGCCTGTAAGTGGTGTCTGCGTAGAGCAGCTGGGTCTCTGCATGTGCTGAAATACACACACACAGAGCCCTGCTGCAGGAGTCCCATCTCCCCTGCGGTCAGGAGGAATTACACTGCCATGATCCCACTGCCAAATACAGTCCACAGAAGTCAAAGTGTACACATAAAAAACCCCACTGACTAATCCTTGCAAAGTCCAGTGAGGTAAAACATATCTGTGCTCTGTGAGAAGATGAGAACCTGACAGTGACTATGTATGACATGGCCTTAAGGCCCCCAGATGTAAGCATTGCTTCTTCCAGTGCTTTCCTGCGTGTCCTGATATTTTCTCAGGGAGGTAACCAACCTCATACACACCGAGGACAAACCCAAATTCTGTGCTAAATATACCAAACTGAGCCTTAAAGGCTCAGGTGAGGTACTGGTGGTAAAATCATAGGCAACTACAGTTTATAACATCATAGTTTATAACTCAATATGATGACAGAAACTGGTCATAAAACTAAATTTAAACTCAGACCAAGGGCTGTAATGCCCTGTGGTGAGCTAGGCTGCCTGGACTGTCCCTCTGCTCCACCTCTCTCTGATCAACCAAGGTTGAGAATGGCTATTAGCTGAGGCAAGCATTGCCTGGGATGTGACACAGAAGCAACAATGAGAAGTAGGAGAGGTATTACTAGGAGACAAGAGGTATTGCTATTCCTTCCTACCCCTACTTTTTACTTTACATGTCTGTACAGGCCTTTAAGCTTTTTATAGCTGGTCCAAGTACAGCAAGAACAAATCAAGCAAAGCAGCTGGACAAAGCCTTGCTATTTCTGCCAGCATGGGAACATCCAAGCTTGTATCCGAGTGGGCCTTGGGATGCAGCAAAGCTTTCAGGAAAGATTTGGCACTTTCTGTTTCATGTCTGAGTACTGCAAGTAGCAACATTCCGGGATATTGGTTTGTTAGTGGATTACATTACTGAAGGGCAATGTTTTGATTATATTAAATAGCTGTCAGCCTCGGAAGTTGTTCAGCTATTTGACCTGTTGATCTTTTATATGGATTTTTTTCTTGAAAGAAAATATTTACTTAACAATTATCATTAAATTGATTAAAAAAACTCGCACTTCCTGACATATATTCACTTTGATCTTTGCTGATTTGCAAGAATCTCTGTCCATATTTGTCTTTACCAAATTCATAGTCTGTGTGAGAAAATGCTGCTTGCACATTTTTTTTATGGCTTGTATTTTATATTTTTTTCTGATACGGTCAAGTGGTTTAAGTAGAAAAGACGTGGTGGTGAAACAAAATTTCTATGATTCTTTTGTGGGTTACCCTAAAATTGACCAGTACAGCTTTAGAAGCAGAAAGTAATGAGTGGGAAAGAGAGAAAGGGCTGAGATCACTGAAAGGCACATACGGTCAACCGATTTTCCAAAATGGGAGATCACCCATGGATTGTGAAACTTGCTGGCTCATTGGGTGACTGGTGGTGGTGGCTGTACAGAGAACATCTGCTTCCTCAGACCCTTCTCTTGTGAGGCCTCAGCATACACTTCAGTTTCTGAATATAAATATTCCCAACGGTTTTGATGGGACTGTTTACATGAACATAGGTAAGTACAGACAGTAATACAACTTTCAGCTGTAAGTTGTTCAAAAATGCAGATGAAAATTCAGGTCTGATTTTTTTTTTTCTCTTTCTGAATCTGTAGGAATTATCATGTCATATTGTTTTCCATCACCTTGTGTATGTAGAGCTCAATGCTGGCTTTTTTACCCAGGCAGATAAAATATATAACCAACAAATGGATGATAGTATGACAATTTTATAAGAGCCCCTTGGAGGTGGGAATGTATCGCCAAGTCCTTTTTGTGTCAGTTCATTAGCTGCTGAGATGTAACTGCTTCTCCTCACAAGGAGAACCTTTCAAACCCTGGCAATCTGCCTTTCTGATGCTGGTTAAAATTGGCCAAAAAAGACCCCACCCACCTCCAAAGAAAAAAAGCCCACATTATTCTTATAGATTCCTTCGGAAATACTACTACCATGGTTCTCACCATGTCCTACATACTCCTCTTAAAATTTCATGATGCCCAATCTGTTGCTTCCAAAGCAGAGGGTAGCAGGCATGTTTGCTGGGCAAGGTACAGCTCTACCCTCTCCTAGCCTGTTGGGCATTTCTTTGACATCCCCTTTTTTTAAAGATCCAACCATCTTTTGCTGTTTGTCAATCCAATGGCTGATTCAGAGGTGATATGTACTGAGGAATTCTTGTTTCTGATTTGTTTCAGCTTCCCCTTAAAATGTGCTGGATGCCCTCAGAAAACATGGTGACTAAGGTGGCTGGCTGACAAATCCCTCACAAACCCTGGCATGGACCAGCTCTCTCCTAAGATACCTTCAAGATCCAAAGTCTTGGACTTGGCAGCAGAGCCTCTGGTCAACAAGGAAGGAAGGAAGGTAGGGCTGGATGGGTAGGTCTGTTCTAGCTGCTATTGATGATAGCAGTGCCCAGAAATTTGAATTTGGGGAAACTACTGAGAACTGATGCTTCTGGAGGCATTATTTCAAGGTCTTGAAGTCCTGTCTGCTTAGGTCAGAACTCATATCCATATTCAACACATTAGTACATTCTTGTTTATTAACTGTTATGTATTAGCTTCAACAAGTGGGATATGGTTTTCTTCATCCTTCACCTACAAACCCTTCTGTTTCTAATAGACACAGGGACTATGATGAAAGAGAATATTCTGTGCTGTTCCAGAGAAGATTAGACACGTTTTTATTTGCTAATGCGTTCCACTTCCAACAGTCTACTGCTGTAACATCTGGGGCAGGGGGACGGGGAAGATGTTTGGTTACCAGTGAAGTAACTCAGTAAAGTTACAATG
The DNA here is from genome assembly GCA_013400935.1 of Turnix velox. NCBI lineage: Eukaryota > Metazoa > Chordata > Aves > Charadriiformes > Turnicidae > Turnix > Turnix velox. Next base: position 541,478 of record VZTY01007177.1, read on the forward strand.
TCTGGAGGGACTTGTTCTTGTGTTACACTGTATTAGTCACACATGGTGTGAGTCTATATTCAGTCGAAGTCTCAGGTTTATGTATCTGAAGAAGAGATGAAAATTGAATTTCTGATGGGAAAGCTACAGCATAAGGGGCCTTGATGCAAATTAGACCCCAAATTAGATTTGGTTTACTTTTGTCATTAAGGTTGTAGATGTGAGATGATGAAGTGTTTTTACTTGCATTAGTTACTAAAATGTGTTAATCACTAATCTGTTCCTAATCAAATCATACAACTAATTTTTTGAAAGCCACTCATAAAGGCCAACACTTCTGTGCACCTCAGCAAAAATTCCTCAGAGAGGAGGTGGAGGCCTCATCCCCAGAGATATTCAAGGCTAGGCTTGATAAGCCTCTGAGCAACCTGGTCTAATGCAGGATGTCCCTGCTCACTGCAGGGTTTGGACTAGATGAACTTTGAAGGTCCCTTCCAACTCTGTGATTCTATGAAATGAACCTCTGTCTGGTGAAAATTTGGGCTAGAAGTATTCTTTGTTGTGATGATTTTTCTCACATAACAGCTTTGTCTCCAGGCCAGTTGTCACATATCAATAATCAGTACCAAACAGCTGGCAGTCAAAGAGAGCTCTTGGAAAGCATTATGTTTGCCATGATTTGATTAACAACAGCAAATTCTTTTCTGTAAATTGTCTGGAATTAACACAATGAACAATCTAGTAATTACTACTCATGTCTGAAATGCGTAACATTTCAGGAACCTTATGTTTCCAGAAACAACAGATGATTCCTCTATGATTTGTTGTGCTGATTTGCAGATGACTTGCAGCCCAACTAAAGAAAAGAAAAAATAGAAAAGGCTGCAAGAAATTTACAAATAAGCCAAGTGCAAGTGAGCCATACAAAGCAAAATATTTCCAAGATTCACCTATGATTCTGCCCTGCTGAAGGCATGGGTTAAGTCTTCACCAGCAAGAGTCAGAGAAAATTTGTTCAGAAAATGCAGCCAGTCCCCCATGTCTCTTTGTGAGCTGATATAGCTGTTACTGATATAGCTGTTTTGTCCATTTATGCTGAAGCAGCTTTGCACTCCTCACCCCTTTCTGGCACTGCAGCAGAAACACCACCAGCAAATGTCCAGAAACCTTTCTCAGAGGCATCCTCACATTCTTAACAGTGAATTAAACCTAAACTGGAAAAAGGAGGCAAAATAATACTGGCAAATGGAATAAGACAAACAACAGATTTTGTAAAGTGCAAGCAATATGATTTAATTTATTGCCACTGTATTAGTGGTCCTAACTATGACTTATAACTTTCAAGTCTTCCAAAAAACTGTAGTTTAGTTGTGATTGCTCACTTTCAAACTCTGGAAAATCTTATACATGCATTTTCAGGAATGTGAGAGAGCACCACAAAAGCAGCTTGGGTTTGCAGCCCATCACTACCTGTGATCCCAGCTGGACTCTTTGAAAGGTGCGTCAGTTTTAATATGTGTCTGGGTGTGTTTTGGTTAATGCATTCATCTCAGAAACTTCTCATTAGTCCAAATTACTCAGATTTACAAGTTATCAAAATATAATATTAACTAACATCATGATTTATTTAGAGAGCTTGGCCTGGAAAACTGTAAGTTAGAACAGTTGAAATGTGTAATTTTTGAAAAAAAACCCAAACCAGTGATAGAAGAAAATTATCAAAATGTAGTAGTTCAAAGATAATTTTTAAAAACCCACATGAGTAAGTGTAATTTTGATGCCTTCTTCTTTCAGAGTGGTTGATAAATCCTCAGGACAGTGCCTGGACAGCAGCTGGACCTTGCACACAAGATGCTTTGGGAGGTAAGCATGAAAATTAAATGGGAAAACCCGTAAGGTTTCTTCACCCAAACAAATCATTGCTGTTATTCCAAGTGTTTTTAATTGTGCTAAACTTCTCCTTCATCAAATTTCCATTCAAATTACTCCAGTACAACCAGAGGCTAAGAAAACATGGGTTGTGTAACCCTTTGCTTTCATTTTATGTGCAGATTTTCTGCAAAAAGGGAGTGATATTGAAGTGCAATGCAAAAGTACACTGGGAGGGTAACCTACAAAACATGTAGTGAGGTGAAGAGTAATAGGAGATTTAGTGAGTTTGAAACCAGGGGCAAAAACCCACCTCCCACCAAATGTTCAGCACAGTGCCAGGGGACAGGCTTTACCCAGAGGTTATTGCTTGTATATCACACTGTACAGCAGGGCAACCAGAAAGGGGAATATTTGTTGTCTTTTTGAATTTTTTAAGCAAATTAGACTTTAGGAAGAAATTCTTTACTGTGATATTGGTGAGACACTGGCCTAGGTTGCTCTGAGAAGCTGTGGATGCCCCATCCCTGTGGGTGTTCTAGCCTAGGGGCTTTGAGCAACCTGATCTGGTGAGAGGTCTCCCTGCCTATGGTGGGGGGGGTTACAACCCGGTGATCTTTGAGGTCCCTTCCAACCCAACCTATTCTATGATTCTTTGATATGTGTACCTTAAGCTGTTTGGGAAATAAGGTGAAAGAGGCCAAATGCTCTTGCTATTCCTTTGTTGCTGCTATCTGCAGATTTAATGCCAGAAATTTCATTACAAAGGGTCTTCCTTAGAAGGGTTGGAGAGGCAACCCTGTAGTTGTAGACAGACTCACTCTACCCCGCAGGCTGCTGCCACTGCAGAAACAGCACACATTGCAGCTCATTGCAGCTCTTTAGCCCATGGAGGTGCTCTATTTGTGGATTGTTCTTGTAGAGCAGATGAGTTGCCCAACCATGCCTTCCAAACACTCCTCAACTTTGAATGTAACCTTTCATTTTTTATTTCAATCAGCTGTCACAGCATTGCTTTGGTTTAGCTGAACCTTCCTAAGGCTCCAAATAGCAAAGTGTTTTGAATACCTTCAAAGCTGCTTGCTGCAAAACAGAAGCATTTATTCTGTTACTGAAGGGAAATCACTCTTCTCTCAGCAAATTTACACTCAGACATGTCCTATCTGACCCTGGAGGGAATCCTTCCACAGCTGCCATGACAGTATAGCACTGATTTCTCAAGCTTCCATTGGACCTGGCAAACCGTCCTTAGGTAAAAGCAGATTTATGATCTGGCACAGGCTCTGGGAGCATAAAACTCTGTAGGATTAAAGCACAGAAGTGGACCAATTTATGAGACCAGAGGTAGTGTTCAGAGGCCCTGAATGTCAGCAGCCAGGCTTGGACTTTCTCATTTATCGCTACCAAGCTGGAAGAGTTATATTTCCTAAGTATAAATTAGCCCAGAAACTTTATTCAGTTGAGCTTCTTTCCATTGAAGCTGACCAGATGCCTTTGCTTCTTGTCTGTAAAGGTAGAAGCAAGCAGCTACTGTTACTGCACTCTGGTTCAAAGTCAGTAGTAGCAAACAATGGTGCTGGGGCTCCAGGGTGAGTAGTCTCACCAGTGCCTGTTGCATCCTCTACAGAAGTGCCCACAGAGCTTCAAGCAAGTCTTCTCAAATGGTGGCTCCTAAGCCATGTCATTCTGAATAAAAGTCATAAATTGCAGGAGGAGGTCTAAATTCCCTATCGATATCCTGCACCAACCTCAGGCATGGGAGAATAAGGCAGTGTTAGGGCTACTGAATGAGTGCTCTGTGTGCACTGAGCCATTAAAAACCTGGGGAACAGTCAACCATGACTGCACAAAAATAAATATAAAGCTGACTGTAAGTAGTACCCCTTCACCTCTGTCTTCAAGTAGGATTTTATAAGAATGTTTGTTAAAAGGAATGATTTCTATTTTTTTTTTAATAGGGAGATGTTGGTATATTTCAATTGAAACCATATGCTTGGTCTTACACTGCTCAAACACAGAGTCAGTCTAGTTTTAAATTTAATACACTTTTAAAAACATTTTAATGTTTTACTCTGGAAGCATGTTTTTTAAAATTCTTTATTTGCTACATTAGGAAAGGTGAAAGGAGATTAAACTGGTTAAATCCTTGGAATTCTTAGTAATTTTTCTGTCTTCCCTCACTTCTATCTGGACAAAGGGTACTATTATAAATATTTCAGTTTTATCCAAATCTTAGAATAGAAAGGCTAAATTATTGCAGTGGCTTGTTTAATAAAACTATGTGCAGTTGTTTCGTCTGAAAAATGTAGGCTCCCAACCTAAATTCACAAGCAGGGACTTGAAAGGATTGATGAGAAGAGGAAATTTGATGATTAATCAGCATCAGATGTGTCCAGATCCAGCTTTTATTCAGGAATTCATTCTTGATCTCAATACATAAGGTTGTGTGTATGAATCAGAAAAGAGCATCATAGTAAACGTGGCAAAACTGGGAATTTTGTAGAGTAAAATCTGCTTAAATTGCTGGAGAACCAACCTAGAGAACAGACCTGGTGAATTTCAGCTTTCTGAAAATGCAGACATTTTCAAGACCCTGTCTCAAATTAATGTCTTAGAGCACAAGACTGCAAATCACGAGCACCTGTATCAATGGATTCATCCCATTGGAAATGACATCAGTAATTTTCTACAAGACTGTTTTTTTTTTTCAAAGCTTTTTGTACAATTCTTTTCCAGCTTTGCCTGAGCAAAGCATGTCAGGCTTTAAGCTTTTTTTTTTTAATTTTCTACAAGAGGGAGAGAAGGAAAGAGAAGAAATGGTCCGCTTTTTAAAATCCTAAAATAAATCTTACTTCAACAGGTTAGAGGCAAGGAGAATGTCTTACTATGACTAATTAGTGAAATATGCTCCTGAAACATGTGTGAAGTATATGTTTTCCCATACAGCCTTTTCACATTCATGTAGAACATAAATATAATGCAGAAAGAACTGCAAATCAAATCAATATTTTAGCAGCATGATTTGCTGTCTCTGTAACAAACCACATTCACAGTAATGGGAAAATTTCTCCATGCGCTGGCCAAGGATGATGCTTTTAAAGTATTTTCATTTCCACTGAGGAAGTGTTATTATTTCCACTTCAGGAACTGTGCTGAAGAAATATGAGCGATATTCCTTTTGGGGTTCAAAGTTTTTTTCATCAACTGACAGAAACTACACTACTATAATACCAGTACACATTCATCCCTCTTCTCTTTTAACCTCTTCCCTTGTGAGGAAGCATCCCAATGCTTTAATTCTCTTTTCAAAAATAACCTGAGCACGTCCTCAATTTTCTTCTTTAAGCAAATTATATTTACATAAAGTAAATAGGGCTGTGATGAAATCTGCTGTATTTTTCTGCCAAGGTTGAGCTCATTTTTGTGTTAACTAAAGTTGAAGTAGATTCAATAGTAATGGTATACTCTTCTCAGACAACCATGCTGACAAACCCATTAGTTGTATTCTCATTAAGCCTCATACCCAGTACTTGCAATAGATACTACTGTTATTTTGGTTTGGTTTTCTCTATTGCTTATCCAAGAAGGGCCTCTGCTGAAAGACTTGGAGGACTCTGTGCCCAGACATAGCTGTGGATTCAGCCTGAAATTGGTCAAGAGGAAAAGATATCTCAGAATCCACCACCTTTGAACAACAAAGTTATTTTCTTTACGCATTTGTATTTGAGAAATCTCTTGCTCTTGAACTAAATTGTACTTGCTGAGAAGTTGAGAATTTTGGTGTCATTGTGCTGCTCCTGGAACATTCAATATTGTTCATTTTTCAGCATATTCTTTTCTAATTTCTGCTGTATTCTAAAGTTAAACCAAATTAACATTAAGTGCTTTGTGAAAGTTTTATTTGACCAAACTTTTTTTGATTTTGCAGAATTTTTGATGTGTTCTTACAGCATATTTCCTGCAAAAAAAGCCTGGCATTATTCTTTCGTGAACTATTTCATGGCCATCGAACTAGAGGTCATTTGAGCATTTAATGCTACACCCCACAATCACAAATTACACATGCATCCTTGTTAGTCCCATTTTTAAACAAGGTTATCTTTATGTAAAGCCAGAGAACAGTTCACAGAAGTAACAGAAGCCAGTAGTCAGAGCACAACATTCATACCCTAAAGCCTGCGGGGCCTTCAGGACCACATAACATATATCTGTTCTCCAAATTAATGGCCATTTGCATCTGAAATGTTCTGCTGCTGCAAAGTTTGATGTCATTTGAAACAGAAATAGCAAGCACGTGAAGACTGAAAGCCAAAGATGAATCACTGCTTGCAGAGGAAGAGTATCCAAGCATCACCTAAAATCCAGTGCCAAGCTGTGTACTTGCCATCCATTTACAGGCAATTTCTAGACTGGAGGCTGATTTTGGTGCTAGTGCAAAAAAGTTCATGAAAAGTAAATTCTGCATTTTTTTACAGTACTATAAACCTAATGCTCTTCAGTGGAAAAACAATGGCTTTACCACAGCAGAGTACATTATGCCAAGTATTTGTAAAAAGACAGTATCAGTATGCTACTTTTTTTTCATTTTCTGTACTTTTCCCTCATTTTTTGCATAAAGGAATTTTTAAATGCTTGAGCAGGCAGGGAGGGTACAGTACTGTCCTACTGAAATCAATGGGCCTTCTGACAATGCCAGGGTTTCAATGAGGGCCCTCATGGGAGCATGTCACAAGGAGCAGCTGTTTCTTGGATGCATCCCAAAAGCTTCCCAGATATTTGATCTCATACTACTACCCCTTATGGGTTCCGAGCAGAAAATGTAGTGTTCAGCAAAAAATGGCTGTCTCCACTCTGGTATTCCTAAGAAATTCCCTTCTGTCCCCTGTTGGTTTTATTGCCCTATGTGCCTTCCAGATGATGACAGAAATTACTTCTGGAAACCCTGTGTTGACACTGATTTTGATGATGTCGTTTCAGCCCTGGCTGTGGTGTTCCTGCTGCTGCTGACTGCGATGAAAATGCCTGAACCTTCAACCTGGGTCTTGATGGATGAAGGTAATTGTTACTTTGAGTGTGTCTCTTTCCAAAAGAAAAAAAAAAAAAATCTGATTTTCATTTCTATGCACATGATTTTGTGAATAATTTAAGGGTTTTTCTATCAGAGTATCTCAATGCAGTCTTAGGACTTGTCTTTCAGATATGATTTTGGAACGAAAAATAGCTACTCATACACAGTAATGTTCTGTCATCTTTCCATTGTTTGATGCATTGTTTGACACTAGCCCAGGTTGCCCAGTGAAGTTGTGGCTGCCCTACCCTTCGAGGGGGGTTCAAGGCCAGCCTGGACAGGGCTTTTGAGCAGCCTGGTCTAGTGGGAGGTGTATCTACCCACAGCAGGGGAATTGGAACCAGATGATCTTTGAGGTCCCTTCCAACCCAGACAACTCTTGGATTCTATTGGTTAATACTCAGTATTCTGTTACATTATAATGCTGAACCACATAGGCATTGCCTTGGATCAGGCTGTTGCATATCTTTCACTGAGTTCCAGCTTTTACCAGAGCTTTGCCCACTGAGTCACCCAGGCAGCAGATCTTGTGTTGCTGACTTGCTTCAGAAGCAGACATTCCAAGTGGGTTGCTTGGGAAGAGGCTATTTTGATGTTAAAATTTAAATAAAACTGGATAATGCATATTGGATTGAAAACAGCAGCAGACGGGAGCTGGCAGCTGCAGTGAGGAACAGCAGACACCTCTTGGTCTCTTAATATATGAAGAGAGAGAGAAAAGCTATTTAGTAAGGCTAAATTTTGTATCCACTGTGGCACTGGTAAAAGCATAACCATGCTGACAAAGCTATAGTTGGGTGATTTACAACACAGCATTAATATGAAGAGACCTCAAAAGTGGAGTCCACCACAACCCAAGCATCAGCCAAACCAGTCAGCTGGCAGCAACACCACCTGGGGTGGAAACTTGTGTAGATAAAGTACTGTGGCTGGCAACGAATTGGGAACCAAATAAAATATTAGGTGAAAGAAGAGCATCCTGGGAATAAAACTCTTTGAAAGAACCCATGTTGGCAAACACAGACGGAGGACAAACACCAAGTGGGCTCAGTTGAATAAGCCTTGAATAGTCTTTAAACCTTTTATAAAGCTGAAGCATAAAAGCTTTTCCTAATCCCACCTATTTATATGAGTGTTTTCTGAACTTAATTACAACTTCTTACTGTTTACAAATGCATGGAGTGTTTCAGTTGGGATAGGCCCAGGTTCTCAGCAGTACACCAGTTGCCTGGACTCTGCAAACATTGTCCATATTGAGGTGTACGTGCGTGTGATCTTCACTGACTCTGGGGCCAGGGAGATTTACATAAACCAATTGAATAAGCAAAGAGTTCAGCTATTACCCTCACTGTCTCTGGGTTAGACTTTTGTTGATTGGCTGACTGGTTGGTGTATATTTTTGCTCTTACCCCATGGTATCTGTTGGTCTTGCGACCTTCTGAGCTTCAGTAGGCTCTAAAGCATTTGCTCAGCAACACTGATAGGGCCAGTTATCATTAGGTATGAAAGACCACACTGACAGAATTTGGAGATAGTGATGTTGTGTTGCACCTTGAAGAGCTTAGACATGTGGTTAAGCCTATCACTGAGCTCTCAGGAGCCCACTGAACTACCCCAGGTACCGGGGACACCTGGGAAGAGAAGTAGTAGACAGCCACCAAAGCCAGTTACATGGAGAGAGGGGCTTTGCTGGAGCCTCTCAAAGAACTACAAGTGAGGAAAGGAGGAGCTTGTGAAGTTTGGGATGCTTGAGCACAGGAAGAGCAGCTGGACTTGTAGAGACCAGCTTCTCTTTGCTTCTCATGTACCCAGAAACAGGACATCTTGGGATTACAGAAGCAGGGCACCATGAAGGAAAGGGGGTCAAGACTCAATGTTTGAAATCTGAAGTCATGGCAGCATAAGACATAATAGAGCCAAAGTCCCCCAAGCGCCATAAGGCTCTAATCTATAATGTCCATAACTGTGAAAAAAGTGCAGATAAAACATAAACATCTGACCTTTTCCCAATAACATTAACTGTAAGCATCATGGTTATTTACAGCATGCAGAAAGTATTGGGATGATAGTTAAAATATTTACATTACAAATACAATATAAATGTTTTTGCATGCAAAGCCCTCACATCAGCAGTGGAAGTTTTAACTGGGTGACTGTGGGATTTGGTATAATCTCTGCGAGCTGGTGATTTTTTCCATGAAAACAGAGAGATGTTGTGAAAGGACCTGGTAAATTTATAGACCCTTTCTTTTTTGTGATGTCAACTCAGAAACAGTAAAGACATATTTATACTAGTTATGTGCAAGTTTTGACCCTGCTTTGATGCATTCACCCAGAGTACTGTTTCATGAAAGAGAAGCATTAAAAATATTATACAGTGAGCCACATAGGATGAAGTACATCTGGATTTTCGTCAAACAGCTGTATTTGAATTTTCCTCAGACAGATCTGACATTTTATTTTAGAATACTTTGGTTTGCATTTCCCCATTTTTACCCCATCAAGGTCTATTGCGTTCACATTTTTCCCTCAATCTGCATCGATTTCCCCCTTCAAGGTCTGAACTGACTAGGCACGTTTGCAGCTTGGTGAAACTCTTCTGCCCCACACCTTCTTCCTCCTGAGGGGGGGATGCTGTGAAAAATCAGATTAGCGGCAGTCATTTTTGAAGGGGAAATGAGCCTAAAAGAGCAATTGCAATTAGGGGTGAGGTAGAGTGCTGTTTATTAAAGGGAGAAAGGTGTACGTGTCTTCCCCCTGACCCACATCCCGAGGGGGGCGATGTCCCGGGGGCGGTGCCCGCCGGGTCCCGCCGGCCCGGTGCCCTGGGCGGGGGGCGGCCCGGGGGCCGTTTCCTCCTCCTCGCTGTCCGCCCGGCTTTTAAAGGCGGCGCGACAGCAGCCGGTCCCACAACGGCGCTGGCGTTGCGCGCCGCTATCGGAGCCGAGCCGCGGAGCCGGCCGCGCCCGCGGGGCGAGAGCCTCATGGGGGGTGGGCAGCGCGGAGCCCTCCGCCCCTGAGCTCCCGCCGGCCGCAGCATGCCGGCGACCCCGCTCTTGCTGTGGCTGGGCTTAGCCGGCCTCTGCCGGGCTTACTTTGACGGCCCGCTCTACCCTGAGATGTCCAACGGGACCTTGCACCACTATTTCGTCCCCGATGGCGACTACGAGGAGAACGACGACCCCGAGCGCTGCCAGCTGCTCTTCAGGGTGAGCGAGTACCGGCGGTGCGGGGCGGCGGCGGCTGAGGGAGCCGGCGGGCTGAGCCTGCGGGAGGAGCTGACGGTGCTAGGCCGGCAGGTGGAGGACGCGGGCCGGGTGCTGGAGGGCATCGGGAAGAGCATCTCCTACGACCTGGACGGCGAGGAGAGCTACAGCACCTACCTGCGGCGGGAGTCCGCCCAGATCAGCGACGCCTACTCTAGCTCGGACCGGTCGCTGAGCGAGCTGGAGGGCAAGTTCCGCCAGGGCCAGGAGCAAGGCGGGCGGGAGGAAGCCCGTCTGGGCGACAGTTTCTTGGGCTTGCTGCTGCACGCCCGAGCCCTGCTGCGGGAGACCCGCCACATCTCCAGCGGGCTGCGGGACAAGCACGATCTCCTGGTCCTCACCGTCCGCAGCCACGGCGCCCGCCTCAGTCGCCTCAAGAACGATTATCTCCGCGGATGAGATGGGACAACACCCTCTCTGGGAGGCGGCACCGGGGCCCGCAGCCCTGCCGGCAGCCACCCCGGGATCCCGGCTGGAAGGAACTTGGAGCGTCTCCTGGCATCAACGCATCCTTCATCCGGAAAAACTTATTTATTTCATTTGACTCGCTAAACAAATCGCGCGTCTCTATAAGCCGGGAGGTTAGAGGTATGTCTAAGTTAATATCTCATATTTAAATAATGACCCCCTGTTATGTCGTTCATCTTTGGTTACGGAGTTAAATGAGTTTTCCTCGCCTCCGATCCGCTCCCGTCGGTCTATGTATTGGCTTTTCTGCTGCGGCCAACCTGCCCCAAGCGTGGATGGAGCGTGGTGCTCGCTAAGCCCACGTGTAGAGGATGCTTAAATTGCTTTTGCTGTTACTCTGCATCAGGGTGAACCTCCGGCCCTCTATTAACTCTTTTGGCCTTTTTTATAATGGTATGTATTCTACACACTTTAAACCTTGTTCTGCTCCATAACTTAAAGCTGTGATTTCTGTTTGTGTTTGGAAAGATGGGAACTACTCTGGTGGGATTTGTACTCTTCTAAGCTTGCTTATCTGTGACTCTTAAGCTGTCGTGACCCCAAGAGCCGACTAAAAAGGCTTATGTCAGATCCTGAGAATGCTCACGTGGATTTCTGTAGTAAGAAAAAGGAGCACTAGTGGTGATTGTAGTTTCAGATCCCCAGTTTGAGAGCCAGGTCTCTTGGAGCATATTTCTAAAGCAGACAAAAAGAGTTTTTGTCTGGAACAGCCTGGTGACATTTCTTGCCAGTGCCTTTGTACTTTTGCTAGCTAAGCTATTAATAAAATTATTTGTGCTCCTAGACAATAGCAAAAGTGCTTGGTGGGGAAGGAGGAGGAAAGAGATTGTTTGTTTTTTAGACTCATTGCTATTTAATTGTCAGTTTGGGGTAACGTGGCTACTAAGTTACAGATACTGCAGGCAGAATCACTGTTTGGATGAAAAAAAGTTCTTGTGTTGTTTTAATAAATATTTGAAAACAATGTGAAAGCACTTTTCCCCTTTTATTGGTCTGCTTGAGGCGCTCTTTGATTTAAAACATGCTGTAATCCATCTTTTTAGCAAAAATTCATGAGTGTGTAGCTCGGCCAAATGAAACAACTTGCTTTTTAGTAAAAACAAATAAAAACTTACAGGCCTGAGAGGTAAGCAAGTTTCATTACAAGCAGTGATACAGAAGGGCTTGTAGGGTGTATTTTTTGAGTTTATAAGCCTTTTTAAGAAACTCACAACCTCAAGATACCAGAATAGATCAGTTTGATCTTGTTAACCCTCTTTGTGTTCAGTTTTAATTTAGTCTGCAGCCCATCCCAGTGGTTGCTCAGCAGAGCAGTGGGTCAACATAAGTCATCTGGGACAAAAGCATTGAAGGCACCAGGACATATCTGATGAAGGTATGAGCTCACAAAACCTCTGGACCATCCACACAGCTTTGCTTTCAGTACAGGCTGTGAGGTGTCTATCAGGATACTTAAGATCCCCAGGATCTCTGAAGATCTCTCTGGAAAAGGGCACTTTATGGATTGACTTCTGTGGAACTACTCAGTGTAAGTTTTCAAGTCAGAAGATATGCCACATTCTAGATCTTAAAGGTTAATTTATGTCTGACACTTTCCTTCCACTAGGATTAGATGTAACAACACAGCAGCAAACCATGCAGCATTTCTGCATTGGACCAAGCTCTAAAAGTGCCTGAGGGTTTCACTCATGTCCAGTCTCTCCTTTCTCTTCGAATCACCCTCCTTTTGAGGTGGGCACCAAAGACGTCACACTGTGTTTTAGTATCTGCTTACCCATTTTCTGAATCTTTTGGTTTAGTAGGAACTGTAAACACCAGTAAAGAAATGGAAGTGGCAGGCTATGCTATTTTATTTATAGGCATATGACAGCAGTATTGAAATCCTAGTAGAACAATAGCAGAAGTGGTGTAAAACACAGCTTCTTGAATACAGTTGGAGCACTTTGGCTGTTCTGTTTTCAGTAGCAAACTTTTAGTCAAACTCAAATTATCTCAACATATGAAACATAACCAAAGAGTAAATGTTTACAGAGCTTTTACTTTATAAAGCAGGGGATTCTGTGACCTGTGGAGGATTACAGTACAACTGACTCCACCTAACACTCTCTAAGTTGTCATCTAATGAAACAAAACCCCATTTTTCTAAAATCAACACTATTTCACATGATAAATATTAATATTAATTGATAAATATCTCCATTTATTCCTGTTTTAGCAAAATACAAATATTTTTAATGACAATTTTTAAAAAATCAGAATTTTGCTCTAATTTTGATTATGGAAATCTTCAAATGTTCTCTTTCAAAAAGAAAATGCATTGGTTCACATGGTTAGTAAAAACTTTCAACTTCATGTGGATTTGATAAAGCCAGTATGAAATTCTTTTAGGGCATTTAAATCTCCTAGAATTTGATCTACTATCATTTTGGCTGGTCTAAGCAAATGTGTATATTAAATACAATTTTGTGCCAGAACTGATATATTCAGTGGCCTTTAGGATCTGCAGTTCCTTCAAGAACTGAGTGTTTAGTGACATCCAATTTGAATTAGATCTTGAAAAGCTTTGAAAACTACGTTGCAATCATCTTTGAAATTGTATCATTTTTTCAGCTTTTGCTTTTTTATCTGATAAAATTGATTTAATTAGAAAAGATGAAGATCCTCCGGTCTTATACGGCATATTTCAAATAGCAATGGTCTTTCTGTTATTGAAAGCTCAATAAAAACTTGTAAGAAGAGAGCTTTAAGGGAATGGTTGTAGAAGTTATTTTGACCCAATAGCTCCTCCTGTTGTATTTAAGCATCACATCAGTACTGGGCTTTTCCTCTCTTTTCCTTTTTTTTTTTTAATGCAGAATTTCAAGTTAAAATTAAGCTAACTTGTGTTGTTTTTTTTTTTTTTTCCCTGTAGTGTTCTGGAGATTTTCAAAACAAATACTGATTTCTGAATTTATTGAGGGGTTGGTGGTACTAAAGAACAGATGGCATTGTTTTCAGGAAAAAAAAAAAAAGCAATGCATCTGGAAGAAACATAGGATGCTTATTTAATACTAAAGTTTTCTTTGCCTCTCAGCCTCAGATTTAACTCACTGGGAGTCTAAGCATTGAGACACAACTTACCTTTGTAGGCAGTGCTTTTCTGTAAACATTCTCACATTGACTGACATAAACATGGAGACAAAGTTAGCTCTAACAAAAGACATGGCTGTCTTTGCCTCTGACAAGTCCATGACCAGGAATTTAGGGAGCTGATGGTGCAAACTGTGGCTTTCTAAAAGGGATCTTCAGGTTGACCTGCCCAAAGCCATCCTGAGAAACAGAAGTTGAGGGAAGCTTTCAGAATCATGGCAAGCCTCTCAAAAATCCTGTGTGTGCCAAGTTGGATGTATGCATTGTCTGAAGTGAAGCTCTGGCTCCTCTATAGATTGTTTTCTGCCCAGATGCAGGTTGCCAGGATGCACAAATCAGAGGCAAAAAATATACTTGTCTTACTCATAGAAGCAACCTGGTGAGCTACAAAGCATCAGCTCTGGTTATAAACTTACCTTGAAAATGTGTATCATGCAAAGAAATTCTACTGGGTGCATCTGTTGCTGTTGGCATAGCTGGTTATTTAATGGGGTTCAAGGTACTTTGCCAGTTTCTTGCCCGTGTTCCTCAGATGTCACTCCTAATTGGTAAAGTTTTCAATGAACACTAAAGTGGTGTTGAGTGAAGTGTGGTTGACAGTCATTGTTCCTGAAGTAATCCTCTTTTTTTAATATTTAGCATTTTTCTATCCTTAAAATGTATTTTTACTTACAGCCCACTGGGGAATTTATTTTCTATTACTCTGAGTTTTTTTGTTTTGATGAGCCATTAGTGAAAATTGAACAATTTAAGGGGCCATATTTCATTCCTGAAGTATGTGAAACTGACAAAACCCCTCAACCCACTATATGCACTTATAAAAATCTTTTATTAGAATGTATATGTATAAAAAGACTATAACTCTGTGCTTATTTTATTTTTTTTCATCAAGTTGTCATCCTGCCTATGAGATCAGTTTACAACAGGAAAAAGGCAGAATTTAATGACTAATTCTGTAACACGAAAAACATATGGTCTCCATAATCATTACATTTTTAATGATGTGGCTTGGACATAGTCATTCATGGCTTGTGGAGTCATTCATCCTTGAAAGCTGCCTTACCTTGGGGAGGTATCACTAACAGTCTCTGAGATGCCATTAACATTTTTTCATGCAGAAAGACAAGGGCAAGTGTATCATATTTTCTCAGACGACAACCTTCCTTATGCTTGAAGTGTTCAGAAACTGCCTATCTTGCAGTAACCGTCTGTGTCTGAACTTTCTTGGGGTGGGGAGTTCTTGTAGAGGGTTGCCCTAAGGAGAAATTCATCATCCACCATCAGATACTGGTAAGTGCAGGATGACCAAAAAATCCATGTTACTCCCATAGTCCAAACATTTTGATGCAACAGGCGTTACCAGTATAAATTAGTTTTAGCATAAATAGTAGAGACTTATTTATAGACAGACTGTTCAAACTGTGAGACGTTTTTTTCCTGCCTGCTTATGTCTTCTCAAACATAACATGACCAAGGTATTCAGTACAGGGCTAGGTCCAAGAAAATTCTTTCAGTGGGCCTTGACCTTAAGTTTACTTAAATTTGTTCTGCCTTTGCCTGGGTAAAAATAAGGAATTCTTTCCCTTATGCTTTCTGTGTTGACAACTCTTTGGTCAAGCAGCCAACTCTTCTTGGTAGCAGTCTGTCCTTTTTAATGAACATGAACTCATTTCTAATTTAATGTGATTTAACTGAGATGTGTATTAAAATTCAAAGCAATATGGATGCACATGTTAAATACCTTGAAAAACATTTCTGGTTTGAAGCTTTCTTATAAAATAAGATTCTTCAACTCTGGATTCTAACAGAAGCTAGTTCATAACTGGGTCAGCTATGAACCAGTCAGGGTGCTATCAGGTTTATAATTCTAATATCTTGCATATTCTCATTTCAGAAGAGTAACCCTAGGAAAAAGGAGTGAATGAACAAGACGTAAACCAGGATTTTGTTCCTCATAGAAGTGCAGAGGAATAAATGCTGGAATGAACTGGAGTTCACCCTGTGGTTGTTTAGTTCAGAAGCTGATTTCCAACCAGGCCCAGGTTTTGTTTCTGACATTTATATTTCTGGGACAATTAGGGCTTTCAAAGAGCCTGGGATCCCCTTTGCTAATCACCTATTGATTTACAGCTTCTAACCTGGGCAACTTTTGATTGTGTCTGGTTCCAGAACATGGAACTGCATGATATTTATTTGCTTACACAGTCTTACAGAATTTAATATTAATTCTTTTACATTTCTAAGCTACACTTCAGCCACACAGATGTCTCAGATGCTCTAAGTTGCTGCTTATTTCTCCTCAGCTTCAAGCTCATGAGACCAGGAAAACATTATTGTTGGTGTATCCATCCTCACTGGGAGTACTGGTCTAGCAGCCTTTCACCATTGTGTCAAGATTACACATTTATATAACATTTTTGAGTTTGCTTCCTAAGGATGTTCTGCTTCTTATGCTCCTTGCCTGTGACTGTAGGTTTGGCACTGCTTTTTCCCTACTAATTGCTGCCCACCTTCAATTTATTTGGCAGTAACTAATAGACTAGTGGCCATGTGGAAACCTACAGCATAGCCCCCTGGCATTGCAATTTCCCATGTGAATGACAGGGACAGAGTAAAGCCCAGAGAGAATTGGTGAGCTGAGCTTGCACTCGAGGATTCAACAAAACTAGGCTGTGACACTAAAAAGGCACGTAAATGTACTGTAAAATAAACAAGGTCCAGACTTTCATTATAGAGCACTTCTGGCATAACTCTCTTAAAATTCTTTCTTTTATAGCTACTCAACAAGTATAGGCACAACACTAATGATTCATATATTGTGGAGTTGTGTCATCTTGAAGGAAGTTTGTTTTTATTTCCACTTGGATAGAATACTTTTCCACTTGCATATTATGTGACACTCCTTATAAAAATAGAAACCTGGTCTTGCTAACACCTTGGAGCACTCCCAGTATGGAATGAGACTTTTGACTGTTTTTATTATCACACCCTCCTTGTTATTCTAATACTTAAAAGTATTCCCCTGTTGGCTTTGAAAAAAAATCTCCATTCTTAGTCTGTGCATCTTTTTTCTTCCTAAGGTCTAAACAAAATTTCTGCTGGGATTTTTCTCAGCCTTATCACTATACTTAGCTCCTCAGAGATTAGTAAGCTATTAGTAGAAGCCTCTCTATATATTATTTAGACACACTCAGATTGTTTATTTTCACTTGAAACAAATCAATTCACTTGATTCTCCCTTTAATTGGTAAAAATGAGATTTGAATTATGAATGTGTACAATATCAAATGTTTCCTTTCAGTCACTATGCCTTTAATAGGGGTGTGTGCTGGCTCTAAAAGAGAACAAAGAAGTAAAAAAACCCTTGAGAAACCTAGTGCTAATCTAGATGTTTTCCAAACCAAGAGTGTAATAGGAAATTAAATGCTGTGGCTTCTCAAGCAACAACCTACATCCAGTCCAGGCAGAATGTTGATGCTGCCTGTTCCTACGAGCTGCTACTTGGGTATTAGCTATTGACACAGGGAATAAGGTATGTACTCCTTATGTATCTGCAGGTACAGAAATCTCTTCCTTTCTCACATTTTCCCCTTCTTTGTTTTTTCATGATGAGGAGTAATTAAAACTTCGGAATAAATAAGCAATCTGGAAACAGTATGTATTTTGTAAAAGGTATATATGAGATGAACATATTTACATGCCAGACATCCCCATCTATCAAACCTTGACAATAACTCAGAATTTTCAAGCTCCTGGTTTCAAATAATGTCTTTAAATGGAGGACAGAGGGAGATACACATTAGTTAGTTACTAAAAGCTAATTTAAAATGCCAGAAAAGCAGCTATGACAACTAAGACTATGTGTGTTTCATAAAGAAAATGGTAAAAACAAAAGAAACAGGCAAAAATGTGGGGAAAAAACCATGGAAAATGGATTTATCATAGAGTTGGAAGGGTCGTTCAGTAGTCATCTAGTATAGAGTTGGGGTCTAATTTGAAAGTAAAAAATTCCTATCACTCTTTCCTTAAAAGAAATTAATGCATCCAGTTTCATGCATTACAGCACTGCTTTGGTACATGAAGGTTGTACTGTGTTGAATGATAACTACCAACAAAAACATTTAATTTCCTATAAGTTGCAGGCTTAGTCTTAGCCCTTTCTAGCTGCCAAAATGCTTAGAGTCTCTAAACACTCATTGAATATTTTCACTGCTGCATGCTCTCCTTTCCATCCAACCAGCCAACTTCTCATCTTTCTGAATGCTTTAGTGTCTGTGAAAAGTGATGATTAGGGAACACTTGTGTTACAGGTTTTTCCCTTATTGGTTACACTGAGGCACCAGGACTTTTTGGGTGCTTTGCAGACCATGGTATGGCTGCCAATGTGAGCCACTCCAGCTGAAAACTGGTAGGTGCTACATCCTGCCCTTGCCTTCAACTACACAAGCCTCGTAAAACCTCCCTCCCTTCAGCCATCAAATAAAAGCAGCATTAACATGTTTGGTAACCAGAGGGCATCAGGCACTAAATGAGGCCGTATTGATGCTGTTTTTAAGATTAGTTTGACAGCAAAGTAATACAATAGGGTTGGATTAGATGACCTTTGAAGGTCCCTTACAACTCAATGCATTCTATGAAAATCATCTCAAAATCATTTAGGTTGGGAAAGTCCTTTAAGATTATAAATTTCAACCATTAACTCAGTACTGCCAAGTCCACCATTAAACTATGACCCTCAGCACCCTTGTCTACATGTATTTTAAATTCTTCAAGGGATGATGACTCAACATCTTCCCTGGGCAGCCTCTTCCAATGCTTAATAACCCTTTCAGTGAGGACTTTTTTTCCTGATATCCTCTCTAAACCTCCTCTGGAGCAACTTGAGGCCATTTTCTCTTGTACCACCACTGGGTAGAAGAGATCAGCCTTCACCTCTACACAGCCACCCCCCTTGGCATCCTTTTCTCCAGACTAAACACCTCCAGCTCCCTCAGCTCCCCCCCATAAGACTTACTCTCCAGTCTCTTCACCAGCTTTGTTGCCCTTCTCTGGACCTGCTCTACACAATGCCTTTCCTGTAGTGAGAGGCCCAAAACTGGACAGAGTATCTAAGATGGGGTCTCACCAGCTCTGTACATAGGTGGCCAATTGCTGGCCTTGTTCTGCTGCTGGTCATACTGCTCCTGATGCAAATCCACACTGGGCATTCAGAAGAGATGGGCAAGGGTTGTTCCAGGTGGAGCAGTGAGATGTTTTGTGCCACAGCACAGGGCTCTGGCCACGGCCTCACTATATCCTGCCTGAAAAGGCCATATCTCCTATTCACTGATATTTACTGTAGGCAATATCTGACCTAGAAAGAACTCAATTTGTTTACCTTCTGTTTGTCTTCTTCCTCTATTTTTTTGCCCTTTCCTTTATTATTTTTGCTTTCTCTCTGCCCAGCTCTAAGGGCAGGCGCCTCATCTCACACGGGGAGGACACGCGCCCTGTGCGATGTCCCCTCCTGGCCCGTGGTCCCAAGAGCTTCCGATCTCTCTCCATACCAAGAACTTGGAGCCGGAAGCGGCTGAAAACGTTTGGGGTTTGTTTTATTGTTTTTACACATTGGGGAGAAGCTACGAGAAGCGATGACCTCCTCCACCCTTTCATCTCCAAATGAAGGCTAATCTCTGTTCTGAAATCCATCCCTCAGCCGAGCCCGAGGTCGGTGCGGTGCCAGCAAGGAGCCGCTGGAGCCCGGTGCTCCCCGGTGTGTGGGAAATGCTTCACGGAAGTCCCCCTTTTAGCCACAAAGACGTTCCCTCAAGCGAGTTCGCCGGGAAACGCCCCAGGCGTTACCGGCCGCTGCCCGCCCGGAGGTGTGAGGAGGAGGAGGAAACCTGCCAGGGGCCGAGCGCCCCACAATCCGCCAGCCCCCTGCCGCTTCCAACCGGGCGGGTAAAGGGGGGCCGGGCGGGACCACGGAACCCCGGCCCCGGGCAGAGCCCCCCCGGCGGCCGGGATATCCCTCCCGCCCCACTCCTCAGCGCAGGCGCGTCCGTCCTTAACGCCAATTCGGTTAATTGAGAAGAGCGGAGGCGGGAGCCGACCGCAGGCCGGTTGTTGAAGAGGAGGCTTTCGGGCACGGCGCTGGGTGAACGCCAAGTAATGTAAACGTGTGGGGTTTCTTCCCTTTATGGGCTGAGAGAACTGGGACTGCTCATCCCGGAGAAGACAAGGCTCC
Source organism: Turnix velox (assembly GCA_013400935.1). Lineage (NCBI taxonomy): Eukaryota > Metazoa > Chordata > Aves > Charadriiformes > Turnicidae > Turnix > Turnix velox. Next base: position 561,483 of record VZTY01007177.1, read on the forward strand.
GGGGAGGCCTCAGAGCCTCTTACAGTCTCTGAAGGGGACCTCCGAGAAAGATGGGGAGGGATTCTTTATCAGAGTGTAGTGTTAGAATGAGGGGTAACAGTTTTAAACTAAAAGAGGGGAGATTTAGGTGAGATATTAGGAAGAAATTATTTACTATGAGGGTGTTGAGACCCTGACAACTGCCCAGATAAGCACTGGCGGCCCCGGCCCTGGAGGAGTTCCAGGCCAGGCTGGATGGGGTTTGGAGCAAACTGGGCTGGTAAGAGGTGTCCCTGCCCATAGCAGGGGTTTGAAATGATCTTTGAGATCCCTTCCAACCCAAACCATTCTGTGATTCTCTGAGACTTGCTGAGATAAAGGTACCAGGGAAATGTCTACAGAGGCTTTTGGTTGCACCTGTGTGTGAGATGGTGGGATTCAGCCTTGCGGTGGGAGGCAGCATGTGGTGCTCTGTTTAGCACAGTGCTGTTCTTTTTCTGGAGTCTCCACTGATTTCTGCAGTACTTTCAAGATACCAAACGTCAGTTCAAACAGAGGCCAGTTGTGTCAGTATGGATGGGTAGTTCCAGCACAGCTGGCAGCAGTCTTAAATTCTGCTACATCCCTGGGGGAGCTGGTTACACCGACCACCTTCTGACACAGCCCACTGGTTTTTGGGCAGAGCTGAAACTTGGCTATTTCTCTGCAGCATCTTAACTTTGTGTGAAGCAAATGCATGTTATTCACCATGATTAACCAGAACTAGTTTTTAAGGAGCTGTGTGGGTAAAGCCAATAAACATACTGCTGATACCAGCTGACAGCGAAGTGGATGATGTTTGGTGAGGTGAGGTTTGAGGAGATGGAAGAAGACAGATATTTGAGAAAGGAAATAGCATTGTCTTTCAACTGGAGAGCTGGGGAAGGCTGAAAGCCTTTCTTCCAGGTGATGGGAATCACCTAAAATTGTAATCACCTGTATTACCAGCATCCAGGCTGACCTGCATTGTGCTGCTGAGGATTACAAGTCACAGCAACGTGGACAGAAAATCTGTGAGTCTTGGACAATGCTTACATGGAACAGCATGACTTACAGAAGCAATTTGTTGTTAGTATCTGAGATCTGTGAGCAAAGTTGTGTGTGGTACCATCCAGGTTCGTGCAGGTAGTGCAGGTAACAGTAGTTCAGAGGCAAGAAACTCACAGAGCTGTGATGCAAACAGTTTGCTTTGCATTATCAGTTTCTGATCAACTTGGCCATGGTTGTGAACTCACTAAATTTAGGCAAACCAGGGAGTTCTGCTCATAGGTTAGCACAGAATGCAATTTCAGCTGTAAGATAGCAGCAAAAAGTTATGTGTCTGTCTGAAAATTTTGAGAGGGCAAGGAGATAAAAACTCCTGGAGCTCTTGCTGGAAATTAAGTCTCCTTTAATTTGAGATCATCATCTGACTTTTGCATACCAATAAAAAAAAGTAACAATGAGGCAAATCTAAACAGCTGTCACCAGTCAAAAAGCTACACTGAACACCGCAAGGAAGTCCATGTTGTGTGATCAGTTTTATTAAGCATCTTCACATGCTTCCTGGAATTAGAGATGTGTTTTCTGCAGTGACCTGGCACCATCAGCACTTGTTATTTCTTACCAGCAGCTCAGCTGTCTTGGACTCCATTTTTTTTGAGACATAAAGTTATATTTCTCTAGCCTTTAGGTTCATGTCTTAAGTTAAAGGTTTTGGGGAAATTGCAGTATTATGCAAATTGCTGATCAAGAACAGAAATTATAATTTTGCCCAGTTACACCATCTACAGATACACTTGCAAGGGAGGGAAGGATCTGCTTTTGTCATTGAGTGGGGAAGTATTAGTTGACTTCTGTGCAGTGTGCAATACTAGGATTTTCTGAAGACATTGGTATGAACAGTTACAGATTCTTCACTGCCATTTGCAGGCTCACCTTAATGTTCTTTGTGCTTTCAATGTAAAGAAAAATCATTTAGTAGTCAGGAATAAGACACAGTTTTCAGACAAATCTGTGCAGTTTATGGATGTCTTTCCTTACAGCACCCTGGAAACAGGCAGAGACATCAACTGAGGGTTTGTTGTTCATGTGCCAGCTAGGGACATGCTGGTGCTACCTGAGGCTCTGTGCCTTTTGTCATCCATTGCTACGGGAAATAAAAATGCCAGCACTGGACTACCTTTGTCTTCCTTCCACGAGCTAGCCTGGAATGCTGGAGGCAGGTGCACTCTGGGAGGAACAGAACAAAGTGTCTCTGACTGCAGCTGAACAGTCTGAACATCCTGGCCTTGCTCTGTGGAGGTGAGAAAGATGGGGCTCAATGTACCTTACACTCACCTGGCACTGAGGTCCCACCTGGGGAGGCTGAGCAGGGTAGCAGTAGAGAATATCTACAAAGTTAGTGAAAAAATTCCCTTTTGGTGTGAAATACCTTCCTGGAGTAGTCTAGTACAGACATTCCGAGTGGTCTCTGTGGAGAACTTGTCCCAGAATAGTCCAGCAACCCCACTGATACAAGCTGGAAAAAATCCTCCTGAAGAGAGAAGTTTCTGCTATGATGCTGTGTGTATGGGACAAAAAATAGACTTGCATCTGTGAAGAAAAACATCTAGAGGACATGTTCTAGAAGGTATTTTTAATCATTGTCATCTGGATTTTCATTTTAATCATGACATCATGATTTAGCTAATTCAGGGGAAACAATAAACAGCATTTTGCTGTTACAAGTTTTCTCTCAGTAGGTGGCTAACCCCAGCAATTGCTTCACAGCCAAAACAAAAACAGGAGTTTATTGCAAACACTACAATGCATTGAAAGAGTAAAATGCTCAGTTTCACCATAAGGGAGACCTATAAAAATGTTCACGGCTTCCTCTTGCATAACCAGCAAAATGAATAATACTAGAGCTGGGGGGCCTGATTCTTTCCCAATTAAAAGTGGTGTTTGCAGGAACAAGTTCATTGACTTCAATGAATAACCATTAATGAGAAAGTCGGGACTCTCTGAGGCAGCGTAACAGCAGATATAGTACATCTGCATATTAAAATAGCCACACATGATTTTTATCAATAATGCATAGGGTCCAGTGTAATAATTTCCTATCTAAACTTATTGAAGTTTCCTGCTGCAGCCTACGCAAGAGACCCTGTCCTGCGTGGGATGCACTGTGGTTTCAGTTTCTGACTGTTAGGACTGGGAGTGTTTCAAGGGAGTACTCTCTGATGAACAATGGATTTTACTGGTGACACCTAAAGGTTAAGTCTCCTGGAAAGGGGAACCACCAGTGGTTGAGGCTTTCTCTACATGATGGTAAAATTTAGGGCAGCCATTTGTGGTTCTTCCAGCATCATGGTGTTTAGTGAACTGTAGGTGGCAACCGTTGTCTGTAAGGAGAAGCATCAGTTAATCATAAAAATTCATTGTCCAGCGTTGTCCAGACATCAAGAATCTTCTGATCTTGCTTACCTTGTTGTGCCTTACAGCTTTCTGCTGTGTTAATGCCTGTTCATTGGCCTTGGGTAAGGTGGAGGAGAGTCATTGTGAGGGTGCTCAGCTCTGCCTCATGCTGACTTTCCATATAGGTCATATTGGCATTTAAAGGTTTCAGATAACTTCGTGTGCTAAAGGCTAGCACCTTTGAGTTGTTTCAAAACAATGTCTTTGTGACTTGTGCTCCTGCATCTTAATTGTCCTAATCTCACCTAAGCTACATTTTGATTACTCAAGTATATTTCTTGATTTGACCTTATTTACTACCAGGTATTCCACAGCTCTGAACAGAGAACTGTCCTGAAACCAAAACACATACAGCAGAAGTTTAAACTATGTTAAAACAGTAGTATTCTCTTTTAGTGTGCTTTGAGTTTGTTTTCATCTGGAAATCAGACCCTTTAAAGTTTCAACATAGTGGAAACCTCCATTTTGTTCCAGCTCTTGTCTTTTCTTTCAAGGAGATGAGATTAAGTATCAAATTATTAAGTGTTAAAATCCCTAAAACATACCACATTTTTGCAGCCATATGTAATAAAACTTTGTCCAAAAAATCTCAGAAGGAGACTGCAGTCAGAAAGAAGTTAATATTCTGATTTCCTGTACTCAATCAAATGAAATAAAAACAAATGGAGACCCAAAGGTCCTATCCAACCCAGTTCTAACCTAGAGTAAAGCAAATAATTTCAGAACCCTTCTGACAGCTCCAGTAGGTCTTAGTGAGACAAAATACTGACAGCAATGAGCTTTTTCCTGTCCAAAGATAACTGGGGAGACTTTGGTCCTGGCAGTGCATCAATATTTTGCCTGGTGAGCTTCAGGAAGAAAATGACAGAATAAATATGACTGAATAAAAATATATAGAATAAAAATGACTGAATAAATATGCAGTATTTGAGATGGTTAAGCACTCTGCTAAAAGTGTAATAATTTATTGTTTTTGGGGGAAGCCAGATTTGTTTCTGGATAAGAAATACACTAGATCAGATCTGCTTTTCTAGTTTAAGATTTGGATGCGTCATCTTTATGCAGTATAGTATCCAGGCAGCTTTAAATAGAAGAGTATACCTATAGAAACAGTCCAGCTGCCAAAGGTGCTCTTGCAGGAGTCTGTTGCTGTAGCTGAAATCATGTTAGAGGAGATGGATTATGTGTCATCTTTTCCATAGTAGGCAAAGCAGGAATTAACATATGTGTACTTCAAACGATTAGCTTTTAAACACCGTTTGGTAGCTCCTGCTTTTGATTTGTAGGTATCTTTTTAAAATAGGCTCTTCCTTGCAATAGGTAATTTACCAACTGCAGAAAGAAAAGATGGCCAAAGTGACAAATCAGATTGCTGAACTGTGGAACTTTTTGAAAAGGTGGGTCTCAGTACATCCTCTGCACCTCAGAAGATACAGGCAACAGATAATTAATTTTCCTAAAGGTCTGGGTAGCAGGAAGGGAGGGGAGAACCATATTGAAATGGCCTTTCTGTTGTACTGACTCCTTCAATTGATAAACTGTTCTTCATGGTGTTTTAGGGACTTGACGAAGGTATCCTGTCAGCGAGGATTTCGGTGAGGAAGGCAAAATGTGGAGGGCAGTGACCAAGGTCCTGCCTAGGGCCAAAGTCCCCAGGGCCCGGGTGTGCTGCCCACTGCAGGCACTGAAGGGCAGGTCTCTGCTGCTGGCTGGGATCACTCCACACCTCCGCAAGGACATGGCTGTTGGGGTGCTCCATGTCACCCAGCCTCTCAGCAGAAGCCCTGGCATCCAGAAGGTGGAAGCTTCAGATGAGGGTCATTTTGTGCGGGTGGAGTGGGAGGATGGGAGCGAGAGCCGCTACCCCTGCGTCTGGCTGAGGGACAACTGCCAGTGTCCCCACTGCTTCCTGCACTCAGCCAGGGCCCGCAAGCTGCTCTTCGAGGACCTGGATGTGAACATCGTGGTGAAGGAGGTCACTCTGGCAGACAGAAACAAGGTATTTTTTTTAATCAACTTCCATTTGCCCTCTTGTGAAGCTCATCTAACAAGTGCTTGTTAATCTGTACATTAGAGGTTATAGTTTAATCACTGCTTGTTTATCTGCAAACCTGACTCTGCGTTAGCAAAGCTTTTAGGAATAATTCCAGTTTGGGGATCTTAGATATTTCTGCCTTTATATAAATCTTCACTTCATAGATGTTACACAGAGAGCACAGAAAGGCAGGTTTTGGGTTTTGGAATGTGACTGTGCTTTTTGAAATTTTACTTTATGCTGCTTCATGACCAGAGAAAATACAGGCATTTCTCACACTTCTAGACCACACTTTCATGTATGTCTTTATATTTCTCTCTTTTATTCTATAGCTAAATGTCTTGAAAAATAAGGAAAAATAAAAACGGAACAACACATGTCAAAGTGATGATGACTTTAATCCACAACAAAAATAGCAGTTTGTTAGTTTATTTCAGTGAGCAGAAGACTTTGTCTTAGAGCAGGCATTCAAACTAAAGTTGAACACAATATTCAGTGTCGGCCTAGTGTCTGTATCTGTCTATACTTCTACCTAATCTACACTGGTGTCTACATTAACAGTTGGTAATGAACAAGAGGGTTCTACTGGGCAAGAGAGGATGGTATCTACCATCCCTATGAATTTTAATCTTTCCATCTTTATAAAAAGCTAACACATCATTTAGATTTTATGGGTTTTATTAAAAACAGTACATAGCTCCTTGGATATTCAAATTTGCTTCCTTCCTTTTACAGTTAAGAAAATTTTTAACACACTAAAGATGCAGCAGCCAACCCTTTGGCAGCCAGGACAGGGCAAGTTTGCCAAGGCTGACCCATACAGGAATATGGCTCAGGGTCTGCATTGACGCAATCTAGTATCCCAAATTGATTGATTGTTATTGAATTAATGCTACGTGAATTTATTATTTAAATAGGCAAGTGTGTTGTGATAGTAGAGGAATTATCTGCTTCCGGTTCTACTTGGGAGCTGAGGAGATCACAGCACTAATCCTGAACTGATGCTGGTATTTTACCATCTTGTCAAAGAGCAGAATTGTGCAAAATGCGAATTGATACCTACTTGTGGCCTTAAGAATTTGCATGCCACCCCAATTTCTTCTAGTTCATAACATGCAAAACCATATATTTTCTTTCCATGTTTTCTGAAATCTAAAAAAAAAAAAAAAACCAAACCAGAAAAACACCAAAAAAACCCTCACCCCTTTTACAGATTTGTTTGAAAGAAGACTTTTTCCAAACTGTGAGATATATCTCCCAGCATTTTTTTTTTGCCCTTTTTTGTTGTCTTATTCTTTTTTAAGAAGCTGTTGGTGTTCTAGAAGATATTTTTGCTCCTGGTGAGGTGTTATCCTCAGGCATATGTGCCATCTTCTGTGATTCTCCTTTTCTTGGTAAGCACAGCTCCCGCAGTGAAAACCCACACAAACCTGCAAACTAGGTCATGGGTCACATGAAAATGACCATGTATAAACAGTATCAGAATTTGGATAATGTTCAGTTTGGTATTTTGTTTGCCATTATATTTCAGGGATGGCTTCACTGTGATATTGGGCTAACTATTAACTTTTCCATACTTTCTACGATTTTTTTTTTGTCCTTTTTTTGTTCTGGGTAATGTTTTTTGAAATTTTTCCTTCTAAAATTATCTTTCATCTTATATTGAAAGATCTCTATTACATGGCCTGATGAGCACACAAGTGAATATGAAGCTGAATGGCTGAAAAAACGATGCTTCTCTGAAGAAGCCAGAGCAGAAATGCGAGAGGATTTATTTTTACCAGGTAGGAATTAAGAACCCCCTTCTGTTGAGCTTGTTTCAGATGTGAGAGGACTAATGCTGGTAATCCCTGCTTGGGGTACCTGTGTGGGGACCAGGTCTACCCACTCAAAGCCATAACAACCTCCCTTAGTGCTCAAACTGAACCTGTGGTTACTCTTTCCCTCTTCATGGTTCAGGAAGCTGTGGTTATTCCTTCTTCTAACTCCTGGACCTGATAGGAATTCAGCTGGTTGGGCTGCTTTTGCTTTCCTAAAAGCTTTTTCTTTCCAGAAGCTATAAGCAGGCCTCAAAAACAAGCCTTGTGGTCCAGCAGTAGCCTGTGTGACAATGCAGGTGTGTGTTTAAACTTTTATTTTTATAAGATTTAGAACTGTGAGGGAGTTAACAGCTGAAATTTTTAAAATCCCCTTTCACCCTTCTGTTAAAAAGTAACTGCAGCATAGCAGTGTCTAGTGCTGAAGTTCAGGTTGTGTTTGCTCTGCCTCCCACACTTAGGGCTGTAGCTGAGTCTCCTTTGGTCGTGAAGCCTTTTGTGCAGGCAGCAGTGAGACATTTACCCAGTACAGGTCGCTCACCCTTCTGAGTGAACAGTCATGAGCCCATTTAGGCTTGTCATGATGCACATCTTTCTTCGTCAGCCTCTCAGACTCATTATCTTAATACAGGGCTTGTTTTGGAGGCCCAGTTCTCCCTTCTTCTACTGCTGGTGTCCAGTGAAGCCATCTAGGTGAAACATGCAGCAAGGATGCCTTTTATTCTTTGGTTAATGCTTTTGAAAGTCCTGTTTTCCATGGTAGATCTGAAGAGACATCTTTATGCAAGTTATACCAGATAGGGGCCTGCATTAACTTTGACTTTGTTTACTGTCATTATGCTCTTCCACGTATTCCCAGGGAAGGTCTGGCTCATTAAAATGGATGGTTTCTTCCAGCTTTTCTCACATTCAGTTGCAGGCTGCAGTCACAAAGCACACAACTTTGCTTGCTGGCTGCATGTGGGGCTAATTTTTGCTTTTGCTTCCCTTTGGTCAGGGGAGTTAGACATGGTAAATTAGATGTCCTGAAGTGGCCCATCATATCCCAGAAGTATAGGATTACAGACTGTGGTACGGGATGCCAGCCCTGTGTGCTGATGCAACCAATATAAGAGCATGCTCACCAGACTGCTATAGTGTGAAGTTAACCTTCACTGCTGGCATTGTCACAGATGTGGGGGGTTCTATTTTTTGTTTGTTTTGAAAGTGGTTGTTTACTTTTATGGTGACTTTTCATCATGATTTCTGATTTTAAAATTTGAGATGTCAGGCCTGTGTGAAAGCTGGAAAGAGGAATAGGTCAGATTTTCATTGAGTGATGGAAGGGACTATAAATAGCTCTATGGCAATATGTAAAGATTTTCTTTTTTTAAACACTGCCAGATCCTACCTCTGTTGTACACAAAGTGCACTAGTTGTGTATACTGAGGATTGTTCCAGCCCAGCATACAAGATATTTTGAAAAGAGCAGCAAAAGAGTTATCTACTACTTCTCCAGAGCTGATGTCTCAAAAATAATCTTTTTTGCCCTCCTGTTTACTTGTGTTGTACCAATGAACATCACAGGAGTGATTTACCACCTCCTGAGTCTCCCTCTAAGTCAGATTGTATTTGTAGTAGAGGAAGCTTGTGGGAAGCACCAAGTACAACAGGTGCTTTTCAGCCTCTTACTGCATTGCATTTACTGAGGCTCATTTTCCAAGACACTGCCATCCCAGCAGCAGAATGTGGGGGGAAGAAAGTAATATCACAGTGACAATTTCCTATTACATAGAGGAGAAAAGGATTCAGCAGAGGTAAAATCTGGGGCTACAAAATATTTTTAAACTTAGGGTATGTTTTTCGGATTGTGATTTTCCGGTAAAATTTGTCAATATGATGTTGGAAATATATCCGGCTCCACCAAAGCTTGAAGTGGGAATGTTAGCAGCATCAAGGATGCTTTCAGTTTCTCTACTAGATCCTGAAAGATTACTATTTTAAGAAGTGTTAAAAGACAGTTTTTTACTATAAATTTTTTTTTATATTTGGATGTGTCCTGTAGCAATAATTAAAAAGAGTTGCCCCCATGAGTTAGGCTGCCAAATCATAATTAACATTGCAGCAAAATTACAGTTGGCCTTCAGCAAACTTTAAAATACACATGGTAGACAAAATGAAGTGATTTAATCTGCGGTGTCTAAACTTTCTTTCTCACACAAATCCATACAGAAGGTTTGGCCAGCACTTTCACAACCTGCATAGTAAATGCTGAGTAGTTACAAGTGTTTGTTGATGTATGCACATGGACTGGGCAAAGGTAATCATCTTATTTTGTACAGACTCTAGTGTGAGGAGCTTTTTATGATTAATCTGGTAAAAAATTACCTGGGTGGGCTTATTAATGTTAATAAAGACAACAAAGGACAAAAATTCTATGAGATCTTTGTTTTATCCCTTACAAACCTCAGGAAATAATGGGAAAGAGTACATACAGTCAGTGCAGCTTCTTGGGCAATTTTCAGGCTGAAGAGATTTTTGTGAATAAAAGTGGAAATAAAGTTTCTGTTGTTCAGTGTATGAGAGAAAAATATGCCCTATGGGGCACACGTTTTTCTAAGAATTTCATATAGACTTAAAAAAATATATTTAAGTGCAAGTACTTAAATAACTTCCCATCATATGTGATATCTCAAAATACTCTTTTTTTTTTTTATGATGTATGCTTTCCTGTCTTTTTTCCAAAAAATTATAGACTTGCTAATTTGTCAAATTGTAAATACTGGACAACTACAAGATTCCTGTCTGGGGCTGAGAATAAGGAATTCTTTATATACTCTGCTTATTTTAGTGTGAACGTGTTGGTTTTCTCTACTGCTGTTGTTCTTACCAAGCTGTGTTAGTTTCTGGGGCTGGAAAGAAGAGGAAATCCCTGTCTATATGAGGCATAAGTTTTAGAAATTAGGCCTTAGGAAATGCCATTGGAAGGAACAAATGTATCCAACCAACCAATACATGGCTCTGTAGCTGGTATCACCAGCTCAATTTTGGAGTTTTTGACAATGGTTTGGCTTGTGCAGCACTGTCAGCAAGTTTGCTGATGACCCAAAACAGGGGGGAGTGGCTGACATGCCAGAAGGCTGTACTGCCATCCAGTGAGGCCTGGACAGGCTGGAGAGTTGGGCAGGGAAAAATTCAGTGAAATAAGACAAGGGCCAGTGTAGGGTCTTACACATGGGCAAGAAGAACCCCATACATCAGTATGAATTGGGAACCGAGCTGTTAGAGAGCAGTGTAGGGCAAAGGGACCTGGGGGTCCTGGTGGACAGCAGGATGACCATGAGCCAACAATGTGCCCTTGTGGCCAAGAAGGCCAATGGCATCCTGGGCTGTATTAGAAGGGGTGTAGTCAGTAGGTGGAGAAAGGTTCTCCTCTCCCTCTACTCTGCCCTAGTGAGACCACATCTGGGATACTGGGTCCAGTTTGGAAGGAGAGGGAACTGCTTGAGAGAGTCCAGCACAGAGCCATGAAGATGATTAGGGAAATGGAGCATCTGCCTTCTGAGGAAAGGCTGAGGGAGCTGGGTCTCTTTAGCTTGGAGTAAAGGAGACTATTTATAGGAGATGTTTATAAATATGTAAAGATTAAATGTCAGGAGGATGAAGCCTGGCTTTTCTCAGTGACCTCCAATGATAGGACTCGGGGCAATGGGTGCAAGCTGGCACAGAAGAGGTTCTACAGAAATATGAGAAAAAAACCTTCTTGTGGGTGACAGAATGCTGGAACAGGCTGATGAAAGAGGGTGTGGAATCTTCTTCTCTGGAGACATTCAAAACCCACCTGGATGCCTTCTCATGTGACCTGATCTGGGTATTCCTGCCCCAGCAGGGGTACTGGACCAGATGATCTAAGTCCCTTCCAATCCCTGACTTCTGTGAAATGTTGGCAGAGGGAAAGGTTACTCCTGCAGTAGCTCAACGATTTAAGCTCTTGGCTGCATCAAGATGCCACTGAAGGGCTGAGTACTTGGAGCCTTTCTTCTCCAAAAGACAAGGTAGCATTTGTAAGCCTGTTTATCAGCCTTTCACCTTTAAAAAGATAAACAAACTCAAACCACTAAAGATGCTGGCTGCCCTTTTCACTGGAGGTGAATTCTTACTTGACTAATTTCTCAGTTGTAACTGCCTGGAGAGTATCAGTTCCCTTGAAATTCTGCAATTTCCACATCATAGGGGTTCTGTTAAAGTTAAGCATCTCTTCAGGCAGTAGGCAGAGTTGGCTCCTTAACACGCTGCAAAGTCTGGGAAGGGCGTTATTCCCAGTACATTAGTGGGATTGGTAGTTCTTATACAGAAAAGATATTATCATGCAGGTTTCTTATTGAAGCAATTTGAAAATAGCTTTTGTCTCCCCTGGACCCATAGAATTGTAGATGTGAGGCCATGTGACTGGTCCAGCTGCAGGGCATCTAGTTGGGAGGACTAAATGGGTTGGTGTTCTTTGCATGTTCTTCACATTTATTACACCAAAATCAAAATCAAACCAGGTATGCTTGAGCTGTGGCAAAGTAGGTCTTTGAAACAAAAGCCAAAACCATCCCAAAACTCAGCAGCACAGTTTGTGTCCATTGTTCTGCAGAAGGATCACCCTGTATTAGGTGGAACTTGCAGCAAGCACAGTAGGAACTGGGATTAGAACAGGAGGACTTTACAGTCCATATACAGGGGAGAGGCTGGGTCTCCTGGAGCTGCAGTAAAATTCCAGGTGCATACATTTATTTCCCGAAGTGGGGAAAAAATCTAACGGTATATTCTGTGAAATATTCCTTTATGCCTTCTTTTATATAAGGAAAATGAGGAAAAACTCTGCTAATAATGCAGCTAGAAAAATTAGGAAGGAGAAGTTAAAAGTTAAATATTCCCTTAGTTTTCAGTTACTTACCTGCACCAATGCTGAAGCTTAACTTTGTCTTTCAAAGGATATTCTTAGCAGTTCAAGCAGCATACATACAGCTATTTTAATTTCATAACTCTTAATAGAGGAAAAAAGGAAAACATTCACATGCTATTTTTTCCCCATCTTTCAAATGTGTGAAAGGATGTATGTTGAGTTAAACACACTGGAGCAGTGATCAGCAGGCCGTGGAGTGGTCTCAAAGAGGAATTTAATGAGGTGAGATTGTGTTCCTCCTCATGGTTTGCACTTTTTTGTGAACATGTTGTGAAATTCAACAGCTTGTCAATCATCCTACAACTTCTTTGAAACATAGGGTAAAGTATAAAGGATGGTCTATGTGGATAGCTTATATTTGGGTATGTGCGTTGTGTTTCTTGGACAGTTTCTATCCAGCCCCAGCCAAACGGGAAGGGAAAATTAGTGGTTGGAAATTTGCAGACCTTGCAGCTGTTGAAATACTTTGTAACTATGTAGTGTCCGGGTTCACTTTTTTATGAGCACATTGCTTTCTGAGCTTGCTACCTATATCTAGAAAAAGGAAACAAAGAAGACCTTCAACCTGGCCCTTTACATCTGTTTCAAGTGCAATGTGTCCCGTGATTGCCCAGAGCTCCCATTCTGAAAGCTGTTTGGAATATGTAATAGCTTTTATTGATGCTGGCTGTTGGAATAAAGAGCTATAAGCATTCCTAAAATGATGCCCTATGCATTTTTCAAATGGTTATGGTCTCATTTGTGGAGTGTAATCTCCATGATTGATAACTGCACAAGTTAACTGAGTATTAGGCAAAATATCAAGTCAGCTAGATGTGATTTAAACAAACAATTCTATGGGATAACTAAAATCTTTTCATGCTTTATTGTGCACTCTCTAAAGAACAGGCAGCTTCATACAAAAAGCTTCAAAGCAAGAGGAATCGATTATCTCTATGAATAAGCACTCTGATTCAAAGCTTGGCTTAAAACTAATGTTTCAAGTTTTCAAGAAGTTTAGAAGCAATGCTAATTTTATGCAAAAACAAAACATAAGGAATAGCAAGCATCCTTGCCCTGTTTATGTTTGGTTTGAATGTGTGTGCATACAAATTGGTAAACTGGCAAATTTATGAAATATTACAAGTAGAAATTAATGAGATGAGAGTAAGGATGCAGAGAGTGTTGTATTCCAGAAGTATAAATCTGAAATAGGTCTTTTGTGGCCCTATTTCTGTTTGTTACAGTAACTCAGTAACTTTGAAGGGCAGATGTATCTGTCCAGATGGTCTGTTGTATCTGCCACCAGCACTATATTTCAGATGAAGTGAGCAGATCACACTTCATTTCCTTGTTTTGCAAATTAACATGTACTATTCTTAATAACTGCTAAGAGAGTCTGAAATATGTAATATCCAAAGTTGCTATCACAGAGCAGTCACCAGGGTTATTTGGCTTCTGAAACCAGCTGAGCCACAGCAGTTGACAGCCCTGAGATCAGTGGTCACATGCTGACACTTGTGGTACCACAGCTCTTCCTGGAGCCTTCTCTTCTCCAGGCTGAACAACTCCAGCTCTCTCAGGTCTTTCCTTCTCATCCCTCTCCACAGCTCACTGCACCCACAGGTTGCCTCCTGCCTGGGCAGCACAGCAATGAGGACATTTTCAACTGTAAAGCTGTAGAAAGTGCTGATATCATGTATGCTCACTGACTTGGACCTCAACAAGCTTGGGGAGGGAGGAATGGATTTCTCCAATCTCATCAATGGAATTAACACCTTTGCTGTAATTTTTTTCCAATATGAGCAAAAAAGATGCTCCTCTGCTCATTTTTCTTCTGAGAAACAGGCTGTCCTCTTGACTGGTAGCTTTTCTTATAAATTCAACATAAGCTGGGGGGGGGGGCAGGAATAACCTCAAAAGTTTGTATTTTTCTGAAAATAAAACCAGAGTTTAAGAAAAGCAAACCCTATTGTACTGATTGAAAATGTTAGTACTACTTGCTAATGACAACTCTAAATATTATGTATTATAGAAGTGTACATAGATAAGGGGATTGCTGATGATTATTTTGAGTAAGACCACATGATGAAAGTTCTATCTTGACCTATGGTTTATTTACACTAGTAAACCTGTAGTCATTTCAGCTTTAACGTATTAACAAAGCTTAGAAATGCTATTTGTAACAATAAATCACTACCGTGTCCTTGTAGTAACTTTATATCAGGTGCATGGGCAACCATTCCACTTGGCTTCAAACACTGCACTACTTCAAAGTCCCCATGAATCAACAAATAAACAAAAGACCAGGACAGATTTAGTGATCCAGAGACAAAGTGTGTTATTTTAGGATGTTCTTCTCATGAATTCTTTTGGTTGTGGAAGAAGATCACTATTAGTTGTGAAGTACCAAATGCAACCCATAGTTGTGGATTCCAGTGTTCTCTGCCAGTATCACAGATGAACTAAATTAAATTGTATTAACAGCTGGCAGACTCCACAAAGTGTCCTGGTGAGAAGCTGTTGCCCATGATTAATTTCCTGCCTTTTTGCTTTCTGTCTACTGTTCCCTCCAGTTCTTGGCTGAATGCAGTGAAACCATTAAAACTTAGGTGCTGTTTTTGGCACAGAATTGGTCCTGGCAAGGTTAGTTAAGGGAAGAAAAAGCAAAAAAATCTTAATTATTTTAACAAAATTATCTTGGCCTCTGCATATTCAGGCCCAAATAAAGAATCACAACATTTGTTTGTTATTGTGCATTTTTCCCTGTACTGATTAATAGCTACAGCACTGCCTTTTATTAAGTTAATTTAATTCTGCAAATTTCTCTGAAAAATCTTAAAATATACTTGATTGGGGTAAATTGAAACAACATTTCAAAAATAGGTTCTTTCTGCAGCATCCTGATTTATCCTAGGTTCTTCACATGGACAAATGACTTGAATTTGAGGTGTTTTTCTAAAGCTCTTATATCTACAGTCTGATGTGAACATGGTCTGAATTTGCCCAGAATTGCATGTGGAATAATGGAAAGTGTGAATACTGAGCTGAAGCTTGTTTATAGATCAGTCTGAGGAAGCAATTTATGGCAGAACAATTGTATAACTCTTTTCAAACTTCAAAATATTCTGTAATCAACAGGTAAGAGAAGTCCCAAGAGAACGGATGGCTGAGATTTAGAATTACACAATTTTTGAAGCACGTAGATATTGCTGTATTTGACCTCATTTCCTACTAATGATGCTTTTAATTTTACATGGAAATTACTTAACTCTGTTTTACAATGGTTCAGCTCTGTCATTCACCCAAGCTCCTGAGTGTACCCTGAGCATATCTGGACAATTCTGCTGTCAAACTTAAAACAATGGCTGTGGAATATCTGCAAGTGCTATTTCCAAAGCATTGGCCGAGCCCAACTACTTTCACAGGAATGACAATGTACATTCCTAGCACGTGAGTGACTTAGCTGCCAAACTTGACACTTGATGGAATGAAAGCACTAAAACTTCTCTGCTAAGCCAATGTAGAAATCTTAACTCGGCTGCAGTACTCAGTTTTCATTGGTCTGGGCTTCTGATCCATTTTCATTGTTGCTGAAGCTCTCCCAATATTATTTTCAGCAGACATCACTATGGAAAACCTCAGCACAAATGGTTACAGTTTATCAAAGTTACAAGTGAAAGACTTGGAGAGGTGGGAGGCATCTTCAGTGGTAGAGAGCTCCTCCAGCTGTGCTTTCCAATGGAAAATGTTTCATGGACATGGGCAAGAGAAGCTGAAACTGCTGGCCTCAGGTTATTGAGATCATTTTCCTCTAACATATTCAGTGTATGGAAAGATGATGGAGGAAAAAATCCTGAGTTGCCCACCAAAGATGTTCTCGTTACTTCCAGTTGTGAGCTCAGAGAACCATTTGTCCACAGAGAGAGCCGTAACATTCATTTTCACTGTTCAATAAGTAAATTGGCCTTGGTTTCAGAAGGGGCAACTTTCTGTGTTCTTTATTCATTGTCTGTGTTCTTTGTTCATTAAATAAAATAGCCTTGGTTCAAAAAGCAACAACCTTTTGGTAAGAATAAAAAATCATTTTCAGTGTGGAAAAAGTTTCACATACTTTACTGCCTTGATGAAAATAATTTTAAACCTGACTCTTTTGTCTTCCTACAAGTACACAGAGAATTCTGGGCCCTGGCCTTTTGCTTTCTACCAAAATGGGTGTTTCTCCTGGGACAATGCTGATCGTGTTCTACAGTGTAGTTCTGTGAGCTGAGAGTCAGAGTATGTCACAAATCCTACACATCATAGCTGAGAGGTTGATGGGTTTGAATGATTGCACTAAAAATAATGGAAATACTAAACTGAAAAAAAAATCAGTATGAATCATAACATTCTTAGAAAAATAGAGAAAAACAAAGTACACCGGGCAGCACCAAGTTGTTCTCATGAAAAAAAGTCCATTGTTACTGGATGTGTTTGCAATGATCATGCCTGATAAAACTCATTTGGGCACAAGTGAGAGGATTCTGCAAACTTGTCATAACTAATAATGAAAATTTAAAAGACTTAAACAATTGAGTGGCCACAAATTACTTCAGTGGAGACCCTGTAGAGGGCACTTGACCTCAAGTAACCCTGGGTCTAATTGGTTGACCTCAGATGACCCCAGTGTGGTCCCCAAGCATGGCTTTGACCTCAAGTTACCCTGTGAGCTTATTAGTTGACCTGAGATGACCCCACATAGGTTCATTAGTTGACCTCAGATGACCCCAGTGTGGTCCCCATAGAGAGAATTTGTCCTCAGGTAACCCTGGGGGCTAGTTGGTTGATATTAGAAGACCCCCAACACTGTCCACAAGCATGAATTTGACCCCACAAGCTAAGTTGTTGTCCTCAGATGACTCTAGTCTGGGTTTTTGGAGGGGATAAAAGGGGGATTGTGACCTCAAATAAACCCAGGGACTAATTGGTTAACCTGAAATGATGCCAGTGGGGACCCCAGAGAGTGCTTTTTGACCTCAAGGAACCTTGCAGGCTAATTGGTTGACTCCAGCATGTTCCACAAATCTTGATCTTGAACTTGTTTACTTGTAATGAGTCTTTTTTTTGGGGGGGGGAGGGGTGACATCACAAGGACTTCCTTTATTATTCTGGTCTCTCACTAGTTTGACTGATGTGCCCTCATGGTGGTTGTACTGTAGTTCCTACACTCAACTGTACACCTGGTGGCTTTCATTTTCCATCTCCACCATCAGCTGTTCGTGAAGAGCTCCCTGGGCCACCTTTCTATGAGGCTATCATTATGTCTCCCCTCAGCACCTCATTATGACCATGCTTGTCCCAGCACTGTGGTTTGTCTGTGCAGGAGCTCTGCTCTCCTCCCACCCCATTGCACCTCCCACCATTCTGTGAACAGGAGGATGCTGACACATGTGGAGTAGAAAACGATCTCAAGCTCTTTTGTGTCTGAGGGGCTGTACACCTTCATTTTTACATATAGCACATACAGATTTTATGATATGCTGGTTTAGTGGTTCTAACACTCTTCTGTTATCATCTGCTCTTGTAATCAGTATTGTTTGAGAACAGACAAGACTACATAGGTCTTGGTTATCACTCAAGCTTTCCATTGTTTTTTTTTTACCGTCTTCCTGAAATAAAATAAACACCAAAAAAATCTGCTGAGGAAACCCCAAAAATGACATCACCTTGCAGAATGTAATGTAACTGGGTAAATTTCAACACGATAAATCTATAAAAGGGAAATGATCAATCCCTTGTGAGATCAATGTAGTTACTCTGCCTCTAAGCTGTTACACTGATGGGTGTCTTCTCCTGTTCCTTCACCAGGAAGATACTCTTTTCATTATGATCTATCCATACAATAATTCCTCTGAGGAAAATCTCAGGGTGATGGATGGTTTCTTTACACCTGACAAGCAACTTTCAAAGCAGTCTTAGCTTCAGATTTTTCACTTTTCTGGGTCACCAGTTCAACTAGAATATGCACAGTTCTGATGTACTGCTAATAGAAAAATAAATTTTAAAAGAGAAAAAATGCCCTTCAAAAGGTCTTTCATCCAACATTCTTTATGCTGATGTTTTGCTTAATTTCACCATAAAGCTTGCTTGTTATCCACTTGAACTCAGGGGCCCAGTTTCAGGTGGCTGACTACAGGACTGAGGGCATGTTTATAAATGGGTAGAAATCCCATTAACTTCATACTTCGTGTATGTCTGGAGCTTTGATGCTAAAACAGCTTACCAGTTGTTTCTCCAATTCCTTCCCTTTCAGAACTCCAGTACTGGGGCTCAAACCTCCAGCTTCCCCAAGTCCCTTTTGAAGAAGTCATGTTCAATGATGAAAGTGCCTACAGTTGGCTGTGCACCCTAAAGAAAGTGGGAATTGTGCTGCTAACAGGAGCTGCTGCCAGGCAGGGAGAGCTGATTAAACTTGGCCACAGGATTGGGTTCCTGCGTCTCACTTTTTATGGGTGAGTTTGACTTTTTTTTTAATATCCTTGCTTTGCCGGCTGTGTAATGACCTCTAGTGTTCTTCTCTTTTGGACCTCATTTCTGGATTTACTCATTCAAAACAAGATGACTTTTTTTTTTCTCTGCAAGGCAGAAAGTCTGGTGTCAATTTATATCCTGCATGAGGACTACTTCGCTGTCACAGGCAGGACATGCAAAGGGCCACAGCTATAGCATCAACTGCCTGAAAACAGACAATGTCAAATAAAATATAACCAGGAGAACAGCTGTACTTCACTATAGCACAGATAAAATAAATAAATAAATTTTTAAAAATGGTAATTCAGTCCTTTTCTGAACAGAGGGAATTATCTGTGCTGAATCTTTTTCTTAGCCTGATTTTGCATCACAGAAATAGGTAAGACACAGACAATGTTGTCTCACATCACCAACATGGGAAGAATACCATTTTCTCAGCTTTGAACTGATTCTGCTCCAGAAAGCCATGACCAGGCCCAGTAAGCTAATTTTTAAGATGTTGGTGTTGATTAAACCTTATTTTTATATTTCTTTTAGTATTTGGGTTCACAATAAAGGAACCATAAGGACGCTTACAGTCCTTGTTTTCCAAAGCCTATTTCCTTATTCATGTAGTTATTAGGCTGCAGAAAGAGTTTTGTATATTCTGATTGACGAAAAATTCTGCATTTTAAAAGAAAATATAATTGACTTATTTAGTTTGAGTTTTGTTAGTTCTTTCTTTCTTTTTAAATACAGCTGTAGTGTTTTAAGTCCTTGAAGTCTGGCCTACATCATCCCCACCATTTTTGGCACTTACTAATTATGCTTCTGTGTGTGTGATTAGGTTGATTTTGCAATATCAAAATAAATCTGGAGAGTATAAATTCAGAGAGAGCTTATTTCTGGCAGTAGCAGAAACTCCATTGAGTTTTCAGTATTACCAGACTGACTTTGAGCAGCATTTTGTAGTCTGAATCTTCACCTCTAAAACAGGGTTTCATTTCTTACTGGCATTCAATTCTGAGGTGGCTTTTACAACTGTAATAAAATAATAACTTGGGGCAATTCCCTTGCTATTTCCCTAGCAGACAAATACAAAACCTACCAAATATTAGAAATGAAAGTATAAACTTGGAATTTGCAAGCTTGCCAAATAAAACACTGCTTCAGCGGGGCTGTAAGTTTTCAACTGAAATATAACAGCAATGAATATAACCCTGACACATGGAAAACAAAATTCAACATTTTTCTTGTCTAGATGTCTCTTTGGTCCATGCTACCTCAAATTAAATTATTTTTAAAAGTGGAAACAGCCTCAGTATGGAACAACATGAAAGGATCCTACATTTTAAAATTAACCTTTTTCTTTACATTGTAAAAAAACCCCATTAACAAGATTTCCAGTTATACCACCATTCCCCTGCTTCTCATGCCCTTGACCTTGTGTTCCTCCCCCCATTCTGTAGCCTTCTTCAGGGTATGAGATGGCACCAACAACTTCCTTTGGGGTCACAGTGCATTCACTGCAATAGCCAAACCATCTGTATCTCCCAGAGAGCTTCAGATGCCAGAAAAAGGCATAGGTCCCCAGTTGTTTTTGAATGTGACCTGGAGTTTTTTATAAAGCGGAAGACCTGATGATTCAAGTGTGGTTTTGCAAGACTAGGGATTTAACAGACAGGCTAATTTTCTGCTCAGGGAGCCTGAGCTTACATTGCCACTTCACGCAAAATATTGCTACATCTGCCTGCTGCCTAATTTCCTCTTTTATCAAATAGCATGAGCAATCAAGGTTGAAATCTGACTCTAATCACTAAATCATACACCACTGCAACCCACTTTGCTCTCTCAAAGGGCCAAGAGTCTTCTGACATCACCCACATTTTCTTCTTTCACTTCTCCCATACTCTCCCTGGGACCGAGTTGATATTTCAGCTCAGTTCAGACTTCAACAAAGCAAGTATCAGCTCTGAACTCCCTACTAGCATTGCTTTGTCTTTTTGATCATCACCAACTTCAACCAAATTTCCTTGAGTAGAAAGGAAAGCTCCCAGGAAGCAGATCCCCTCACAAATGTAACAGCACAGAAGCCCTGATGGCTTGTACAACACCTTACCATGACTTTATACAGGACTACCATTCTAGTACTTGTATATATTGCATATATATGAGCCAATTATAATGTGCTAAATTGTTCTAGAACTTTGGTTCTAAAACACCAAAGTGACACTGGAACCTTATAAACTGAAGATGCAGTGAACCCACCTACCTCCAATACCAGTGCCAAGGATGATAGAACCTGCTGGTTTTTGGCTGTAAAGGTGGGAACTGTGGGAGAATGTGTGAAGTTATCATACTTGAGTATTGAAATCATGTACTGATCCGTGTGTGCTGTACCATATGAAATTATTTTTACCAGGCAGTTAAACACATTTGCAAATATTGAATATTTTCCCCCAAGCAATTTCAGTTTTAGCATTTTGCATAATTCCTCTTGTAACTAATACTTCCAGTATGAAAGTGTTTGTATATTACATACAAATCACTTTGGTCTGTACATTATTTAGCCTGTTTTCATTTTAAAATATTATTAAGAAGTAATGCTAGACACACACCATCTGAAATTTAATGTATTTGGCCTGTAGTATTTCACAAGGGAAAATTAGTTCTGTACTCTCTTTATAATTACTGGCGCTCCTTTGACTACATGGGCTGCACGTGGTGCCTTACACTTTTCCAGGCGAATGTCTGGACCTGTGACAAATGTCTGTATCTGCTGAGTTCTGCCTTCAATCATGTGAACTCTCTACAAACAAAAATCTATGGGTTTTGGGCTTAAATTCTCCTGTATGGTGTATCACTTGAAGAACATTTTGATTGTGCAGCAACACGATGTAATAATTACTTTTGTAGTTACCAATAAACTTTCCTACTGAATTTTGCCAAATTTCAATACAGAAACAATGAAATAAAATAAATCAGATTGGTTGCCAGAGAAAGAAAAAAAAATCATAAAGTTTTTCATCAAGACATTTTTTCCTTCAGTGGCAAGTCTTCAAGTTAAGGGGTAGATCCCCCTGCAAAGAACACTCTGTATTTTCTATGATCACAAAGTTTTGGAAATATTATCGGGGAAAGGTTACATAGCCTTTCAGAATTTCATATGTCACTGATACATAATGTGCTGCACCTGGGAGGTAAAAGGGGAAAGCTGATAAAGAGATATAGGAGCTGATAAAGAGATATAGTCCTGCTCCCACTTTCTTCTTTCTGAAGCTTCAGTTAAGATGATTTACCCAGGCAGATGCCTCAACTGATCTTTGCATCCAGCAAAGTATCCCCACTGGAAAATCCTTGTTCTTCTGGTTACTACACTGCCACCAGATGTCCCTCTGCACACTGAAACTTCTCACTTGAATCTAGGACTACTGAAATTAGCCTTTGCTGGAGTAGAATGACACTACTAAATCATTACTTACATATAATTTTACAGGATTTTCATGTTCAAAGATGGAATGACTCTTTTGTGTTCTCATAGTTGCAGTGCATACAGCTTGGCGTGCTGGCTCTTTTAATGTGTTTTTTTCTTTTTCCTTTTCATTATGAAGACCAACTTGGCAAGTGCAAGACAAAGCAGATGCTAACAACGTGGCTTACACAACCGGCAAACTGTGCTTTCACACCGATTATCCTGTTCTGCAGCACCCACCTGGGGTAAGGTGACCCTACTGCCTTCTTCATAGCATGAAAGGGGAAAAGGAAATAGTCTTACACTGTGAATCATGGTTGGCATTATGACTCTTAGCTTTGCCTCAAGAGAGAAATGTAAAAATAACCATGTGTTAATCTGCAAAACAAGCTATAACCAACACATGAGTACGCAACATATACATTATAATCTAAGTTCTGTGTGACAAGCTCATTGTATGTGCTGTAGTTTTTAAATGAAAGCTTGCTAGTTATTATGTAAGAAAGCATTAGCATTAGTGTGCTGTAGGTGCTTTGGATACTGCCTTCATTACACTGAAGAAACTGGACATCTCCATGCTGTAGTCAAATTGTGACATTTTCATAGAATCATAGAGTTGGATGGGACCTTAAATGGTCATCTAGCCCAATTCCCCTGCAGTAAACAGGGATTACATGAGGTTTCTCAGAGCCTCATCAAGCCTGACCTTGATTGTCTCCAGGGATGGGCCCTCCACCACTTCTCTGGGCAATCTGTACCAGTGTCTCACCACCCTTGTAGTGAAGAAATTCTTCTTACATTTTATGACATATCTGTTCATCTCAGGAGGAGAATGTATTAGAAGAAATATCATTAATATGTTTTCTATTAATTTATTTGAATTGGGCAGTTATTCATACCTTCATAAAAGAAAAAAAAAATTCTGTAAAGTTCAACAATTATGAGAAACACATTTTCACTTAGTCCTTGTCATATCAAAACCTAATCCATGCAATTGACCAGAGAAATGGGAAGTACTAGGAACAGGTAGAAAGGAACAAAAATAATCCTAGACAACTTTATACTCACAACTTCCTCTTCTTGTACTTTGGAGCACTTTGAATCAGTTGTTTCCTATAATTAAAAAAAAAAAAGTGATTTATCCACAAATATGTGCCAAATACTCCACACTAACTTCACCTACTGAAATAATGTAGATGCTGTTCATTGATGTGGAATAAGAATGGAACAAGGCCTCATTAACAGAGAGCAGATGTGAATTAACTCACTGTCTTGTCTGTGCCAAGGCTCACACTCTGCTACGAAACATTAGAAAAAGATCATAACCTTTTTCATTCAAATGTGCTTGTAAAAACATTGTCTTGAATGCGTACTTCCTTTTGTTTAGCCAGTTACCACACAATTATTGTAGTATTAACATGCATTTGGTACAAATATTTGAAGAAATGTTCTTACATGGGCTGTGATTACTTTCAGAGCTCTCCTATAAAAATATTTTAAGGATTTCCAGGGTTTAGATCTGACAATTATTTTTCCAGGAAATACCCTGATATTTTTTAAACAAAAAACCTCAAAACCTACCAAAAAAACCCCACAACCAAAAAAACCTCCAAACATAAGAAATTATTATACTAATTATATTAATATATACTATATTCATATGTATTAATATATTAATCTAGCAGAAACAGTTGCTCTCCAGAATATAATGCTAAATTCCCATTTGATATAAATTCTCTCTTTGAACCTTTTCAGAGCCATTTACCATGCAGCCCTCCTTATTTACACTGTATGAGCAAGGCCAGTCATTACCACTAAACAAAAGAGGTGGTTGCCTTGTGCTACTTTCAGTGGGAACTATGATGTCTCTTCACAGCTTGGTGGCTGAAAGGAGTATGGCAGAAGGGCAGAAAAGCTACTACTGAATGAGTTAGCTCACAATCTTTCCAAACAAGTTCCCCTTCTGCACTGCCAGCTATTTCTGTTTCCCCCTTCATTACTGATGTCAGGCTCTGGCTAATCCAGTGAGTGAGATTCTGGAACAAACTCTGTGCTCCTCTTTCTCCTCCTGGATTTTTTTTGTTTTTTTTCCATGTGGTCTCAGAAATAATGCACCAATGCAAAAGGGGAAGGTGTATGCTGTTGTATGACAGACCTATTTTGTGCCATTCACTGAACTGAAAAGTTAGATTGTGTGATGCTGGGTTTTCCAGTGCCACAGGGAGTTTTACTGTGGGCAGCTGAGATTTACCCTTGTCCAACCAAGAAACCAGGTTAAGCTGTCTACTTTACAGAATCACAGCATTTCAGGGATTGGAATGAACTGCAAAAGACCATCTAGTCCAATCCCCCTGACAGAGCAGGAACACCTAGATCAGATCACATGGAAATGCATCCAGGCAGAGTTTGAATGTCGCCAGAGAAGGAGTCCCACAAACTCTGCTGTGCCTGTTCCAGTGTTTTGCCACCCTCACTGTGAAATAAAAGTTTTTTCTCATATATCTGTGGAACCTCGTGTTCCAACTTGTACCCATTCCCCCTGTCCTGTCATTAGATGTCACTGACAAGAGCCTGGCTCCATCCTCCTGACACTAACCCTTTACATATTTATAGACATTAATGAGGTCACCCCTCAGTCTCCTCCAAGCTGAAGAGACCCAGCTCCCTCAGCCTTTCATCAGAAGGGAGATGCCCCAAACCCTTAATCATCTTTGTGTCTCCTGTCCAGGTCTCACAGCCATCATGTCAGCCACTCCTCCCAGCTCCCAGCTCTGTGTCATCAGCAAACTTACTGACAGTGCACTCTAGTCCCTCATCCAAGTGGTTGATGAATACATTGAACAGTACTGGTCCCAGTACTGATCCTTGAGGGACTCCACTAGACAGAGACCTCCAGCTGGACTCTATCCTATTGACCACAACTCTCTGGCAACCCTTTACAGTTTCACCAAAAAGTGAAATTGTCTTAATCATAGAATTTTTGGAGCTGGATGGGACTTCAAAGATTATCTGGTTCCAATTCTCTGCCCTGGGCAAGGGCACCTTCCATTTAGACCAGGTCACTCAAAGCCTCACCACCTTGATCAACTCTAGGGACAAGGCTGTCACAGCTTCTCTGGGCATCCTGTTCCAGCATCTCACCACCCTCACAATACAGAATTTCTTTATAATAGCTAATCTAGGTCTCATCTCTTTTGGTTTAAAAAATCATTATTCCTCATCCAACCACTACACTCCCTGATAAAGAGTCTCTCCACATTTCTCCTGTAGGCCCCTTTTAGTTAATAGAAGAGGCTATAAGGTCATTCTGGAGTCTTCTCTTTTTCATGCTGAACAACCCCCTCTCTCAGCCTGTCTTCAGAGCAGAAATGCTCCAGCCCGCTGATCATTTTAATGCTCTTAATTACACTTTATGGCTTAATTCCACTTAGATATAGCCCTGCTGCCTTCTATGAGAGCCACCTTTTCCCCTCTGTGAGCAATTATTCACGGTAGGTTTTGTTTCTGCAAGATAAACCTCCTTGTTCAGATAAGACCACAATGTATTTAAAATTTTATTGACTGCCCCAAAGAGGGACTCAATGGAAAGAAGTGATAGTAGAGCTCTGCAGCTGACTCACAGACTGCAAGCATTAGAAAATACCCCAAATTTGTGAACATGCTACTTTAATTTTCTGCCTGTGCGACAGTGGTAGCAGAGCACTGCTGTAGTGTGTAGTAAGTTGCTTAGTAAGAAATCCATCTGAAAAAAAAAAACAACCCTAAAACAAAACAAGAAACCAGAACCACAGATATGATGGAACTGATACTAATTAACTGCTAAATAGGAAAGCTAATTCTTCTGGTAATGAGATGTTAATTCATTGCAGGTTCAGTTTCTCCATTGTATAAAACAAACAGCTGTGGGAGGCGAAAGTGAAGTTGTGGATGGATTTAACGTCTGCAACAAACTGCAGAAACAAAATCCTCATGCGTATCAGATTCTGTCCTCTACTGCTGTGGACTATACAGATGTAGGGGTGGACTACTGCGATTTTGCCATGCAGTGTAAACAACGAATTATAGAGTAAGTCCTTTCAAAAGTATCGAGAAATAAAACCCCTGTTGCATGGAAAGGGGTGACACGGTAGGAGAAGGTCTACTCCTGCCATCTTGTGGGGAAACAGTGATTTAACTTGGTCTATACTACAGGGGGATTTGGTAGTCGTTGGGGTGTTGTGGGTTTTTTTTTGCTTTGTACCCTAACAGCATAGTTTTCCTTATATTGTTTTCCCACATACCAGCAAGAAGTGATGGGAATTACAGCAACTCGCAGGTTTACATGCACAGGTTAACAGCAGCTAGGTCTCCTATTAAATTTCAGGCCACGCACATCTGCTTTGTGGCAAAGGCAGGTCAAAATTTGTCATAGAATCATAGATTGGAAGGAACCTTCAAAGGCCAGCCCCCTGCAGTGAGCAGGTACATCCTGATTTGGTTGCTCAGAGCCTCATCAAGTCTGGCCTTGAATGTCTCCAGGGATGGGGCCTCCACCACCTTCTTGGGAAACCTGTTCCAGTGTCTCACCACTTTCCTGGTGAAAATCTTTTTCCTATTGTCTAATCTAAACCTGCCCCACTTTCATTTGAAACCACTGCCTACTTTCTATCACTACAGGTCCTGGTAAACAGACCGTCCCCAACTTTCCTGTAGGCCTCTTCAGGTACTGGCAGACCACTATGAGGTCTCTCTGGAGCCCTCTTTGCTCCAGGCTGAACAGCTCCAGTTGTCTCAGCCCATACTCATAAAGAATTTGAAGCATTTAAATTAAAAACTTTTTTTTTTAAAAGATCGCATGCAAAAGATCGTAGTATCTTCTGAATTCAAGATGTCTACAGTTCTACTATTTTACACAGCTATGTATACAGATACATACACAGTTCTACTGTATAGGCTATATTAAATTATATATAATGTAGATGTTTGAAGAAGTCCACTATCAACACTTTCTCCTCACCATCCCTTTTCCTAGTTAGGATTAATAATCAAAATCCAACCCAGAAAAAAAATCTGAATTTCACTGTAGAAACATGCTGAAATTCTAGCAGGAGAATTCAGTTGCTGTTTTTTCCATCTTAAAATGTTTCAGTAACAACATAATGCATTCCTTCTCCCTCCCTTCTCTGTTTCACAGTGTGGATTGCAGAGGCCAAGCAGTACGCATCAATTATAACAATGCAACAAGAGACACAGTGTTTGACATACCAGCTGAAAAAGTGAGGCCTTTTTATGCAGCTCTGAAGGAATTCGATGATTTATTAAACAGCTCAGAACACAAGTTTATCTACAAGATGAAACCAGGTCAGTAAGTCGCTTCTCCTCACAATGATTTTTCACATATTTTTTGTCACAGTCAAAACACTTTAGTACTGTTAGCACTGGCAGGGAGAGAGTATTTCAGCCCTTCTATCACCTATTTTATTTCATACTTCATCCCCACATTCATCTTAGATTTATTTTTACATTGTTACACTACAAAGAAAACAAAGGAAGTAGAGAGGGACAGAGTCTCTCTATAGCTTGTGAGGTCTGGAGAATAAATCTTATGAGGAGCAGCTCAGGGAGCAGGGATTGTTCAACCTGGACAAAAGGAGGCTGAGGAAAGACTTTATTGCTCTCTACAAGTACCTGAAGAGAGGCTGTAGCAGGGCAGGGATCAGTGTCTTTTCCCAGCGTAATGAATTATTGAAGGCCACTGCTGCCCTGCTGCACTTCCTGGATGGCCCACATGAAACATCTTGAGGCAGGTTTGCAGAAGTGCCAAGTGCTCTAAACTTCAGCTGGAGTTGTGTAGGGCTGTGTTTTGAACATAAACCACTGCAGTAATGGCCTTTACTCTTTAAAAGTCAGTCTGTTCATATATTTGACTACTTTGGCCTTAATCTCTGTTCTCTCATTCTCTAGCTATAAAATAAAGATGTGAATAGTCTCTCATCTTTTAACAGATGCTACAAAAGTAAATTCAGTAGTGTATCTGAATGCCTGACTTTCTCCAGTGCTAGTGGTGCTTTTGAAATGTCTATGAGGAGATGAATCTCTCTCAGGGGCAAACGTGTAATAAAATAATTTATAAGATCACATAATAAATGGTAAAACAAAGTACTTCACATTACATTAGTACCATCCTTCCCATCAATTAATGAATCAAAATTGTGGTAGAAAGGAGGGGGAGAAGGAAACAAAGAGAAAGAGGTCATTTAGTTACAGATT
Organism: Turnix velox; assembly: GCA_013400935.1. Lineage (NCBI taxonomy): Eukaryota > Metazoa > Chordata > Aves > Charadriiformes > Turnicidae > Turnix > Turnix velox. The sequence goes on from VZTY01007177.1 coordinate 589,910, forward strand.
TGTCATATTGGTAGCACACAAGGGACAGAAATTAAGATGGCAAGCCTTAATTATGGTAGTCCCTAACTTTCAATGGCTTGACTTTATCCTCATAAAATTTTCTCAGTAATGCAGAGTGTGTAGTCAGATAGTACCAGAACGGTGAAATAAAATTCATCCTGGTGGCTTTCACCCTTTTAATCTTCCTGCAGATGTGTTGTACTTGCCTTTCCCCTCAAGCTATGTTTTTTCTCTGTATGGAGCCTCCTACCACACCATTTTTTAACTCCTGCTTATACAAGAAAAGAAGCAGAGGTTGAAAGGGACCTGTCCTCTCTGGTTAGGAATGACCAGCTAAATTAAAATTCCTCTGTCATTTCTCTGTGTGTCGAGTCAAGCTACTTGAAATTATTGCTCCCTAACCGTTGAACACATCTATCTCCATATTACCTGCTTGAAGGAATTAAGTCTAATGATTCAAATATTCAACTTTGTGCAATTTCTTTATAGGAGACATAGTGACATTCGATAACTGGCGTGTGCTCCATGGTCGCCAAAGCTACCCATCGGGGACAGAAGTGACTCGTCACCTGGAAGGTGCCTATGCAGACTGGGACATGGTCATGTCAAGGCTTCGGCTTCTCAGGAAGAGGGTCCTGAAAAGGGACTGAGCTTTGTTCTGACTGGAGTAAACTGAACCCTCATCATCTACTACACCCTCCCCGCCCCCCAAAAAAAGAAAAAAAACAAACCACTTAAAAATAGTGTTTTCTTTTTAGAAACTAACATCTTTAATATAGTTTTCAGTTCCATAAGCCAAGAAACCTGTTGTTCGTAACAATTTGTCTGTGCCCTGATCTTTGAAGCTATAAAATGTCTTGCTACCTCTGTCGGTTCATTTGCTTTTCAAAATCAGTGAGCAAAATGGCTTGAAAGATTATCCCTCTGTGGGCGTTTTCTTTCATTAACAGGGACAGTAGTACCGGCTGTGAGGAGTTAACGACGATCCGCACCTGGGGGAGGCAGAGCTCCCACCCCCAGGCAGAGAGAGCTGCACAGACAAGGGCAGTGTCCGGCCCGGGCAGCGGCTGCGGGCGATGCCGGAGCCTCTCGCTGCTACCGAGGGGCAGTTCTGAGGGGCAGCCTGCGCTGGGAGCAGGGGAACCATCTGCTCAGCGCCGTGGCACAGCTCTGTGCAGGAGTAGAAGGGCTCAGGTCCATCAGAAAAGCTGAGGCAGAAACAGACTTTTGGAGCAAGACATTGCCCACCTTAAATCAAAAACCAGAGCCCCTGTCAGACAGGAGCCAGGACCATGGTGCCCCTGCGTACTGCCCTTGTCAGGCAGAAGGTAGAATCCTAAAAGAAAGAAGAGCCTGGGTTAAGGATGTGGTCAGGAACCTCCCAACTCTGTTACAGTTGTCCAACTACTGTCCACTACTTATTTTCCAGGTAGGTAGAGAGGAGACTGTAACTCATAGGCCCAGGGTTATAAAAAGAGACTTTATAATCATGGGGAAAGTTATTAAAGGGATCTGGTTCACAGGTGATTTTTTGCCCAAGCTGCCTGCATTGGTGTACAGGCATTTCAGGGAGTGATCCCAGCAGCTGACTGCACCCAGGTGGAAATCATTGTGAAAGTCCTGGAAAATCTAATAAATCCTAATCTTGTCCAAGTAAGCTGAAACAGTGGAATTACAACTATGGAATTAAATAACTGTAGAATTAAATTTGTTTTCACAAAAATAATAAACATAAGTGAGATCATAACATCAGCTGGCAAATAGGAGATATGGACAGTGGGATGGAGTGCACCCTCAGCAAATTTGCAGATGACACCAAGCTGTGTGGTGCAGTTGATACACCTGAAGGAAGGGATGCCATCCAGAGGGACCTTGACAGGCTTGAGAGGTGGGCCCAAGCCAACCTCATGAAGTTCAACACGGCCAAGTGCAATGTCCTGCACCTGGGTGGAAGCAATCCCAAGCACAGA